>VZTE01006250.1:2102242-2154527 GCA_013397775.1 Eulacestoma nigropectus | reverse complement strand
ACCGCCTCTTCGGCCGCAGCGAGTCGGAGGACTCGGAGCCCGAGGGGGCGGCCGCCGCCCCCCGCCGCCGCCCCTCCGCCGCCGCCGCGCCCAAGCGGCGCCCCGCGTTCCCCCACTGGCGCCCGAAGAAGAAGGAGCAGCATCCCCGGGGGAGCGGCGGTGCCGCCCCCGCCTGGACCCCGCCGCCCGCCTCGCCCCTCGAGTCCCCGGCCCCGCGGTAAGCGCGACACCCGAGCGGGCGGCGGGGGGGACCGGCGGGGGGGGGGGGGGGGGGGNGCTGGAGGCCAGGGGTTTTCTTTTCCCGAGGAGGGAAGCGCGTGTCCCGCAGCCGCCTTCCCGTCCCGCGTTCGCCCCAGCTGGCGGAGCGGCGCCCGAGCCGTGTTGACAAACAGCAGCGCCCGTGTGAATAAGTAACAGTCAGCCCTGTGCCCGGAGCAGGGGGAGGCTTCCTGGCCCAAACCAGCCTTCTAAGGGCGGCTGGCGTGTGTGAATGGCTTTTACTCCTCCGCAGCAGTGGGCTTGTTCTGTGCTCGCTTTTTCTGGACGTAGTAGAGGAGGTAGATAAAAGAGAAGGGCTTGATAGCACTCTGCTACAGTGCTCCCCGTAGCTGTTGCTCCCCGGTGTGGTTACAAGTCTCCCGTGAGTAATGACTATCTGGTGCGTGCTGGCTTCTTGGGGACACAGGCATTCCCCGGGGGCTGTTTACAGCCTGTGGCCGCAGCATGGGAAGCCTCACTGAGACTGTGAGTTGCCGAGCAGTAAAACCTCTGACGTGAAGGTAATTCACAGTAGCATATGGTGAACTTGAGGCTACGTCAGGAAAGGGTTTGGTTAATACTACTCAGATCTGAACATCACAAGCCAGGCAGTGGGAAGACGTCAGTGCTGCCTACATTTGAAAAAAAGTTGTAAGCTATTGATCTGTCAGGTGTTTGGTTCAAATTCAGAAATCTGTAAGTTTCAGAAGGTGGTTCTGTATGAAAATGTTAGTACTTGCTGAAAAATAGACATCACGTATAAGTTAGAACCTGACTAACGTATAGTCTAATGATGTTTTTATTTGGTATTGAAATGTATTATTGAAGACTTTAAATACCAACCTCTTTTATAAAAGGAAAATATAATGCTTATGTTTACATATTTGTAGGAAAGAGAAAATTAAGTCGGCTTTTCAGAACTTTTAGACCAGGAAATGATGTATTTCACAATGCTATTGAGTGGCCAAGTTCAGGGCAATGCTGCAGGTGACCTCAACCCGGAGAGGATCCCTCTTTTGCCTTCCAAAGGCCAGATAAAACAGCAGGGAGTCACAGTGTAGCTCAGGGTGGAAGAGAGTCCCAAACAAGGCTGATGCTGACATCTGATCCCAGTTACTCAGGGCTATGTCCACTAGAGTTCTGAAATCTTCCAAGAAGAGAGAGTGCGCAACAAATTTGGTTAAGCTGTGTTAGTGCCTTGTGTGAAATAGTTACTTGTGGTAGAAGGCTGGAACATAGTTCATAGCTTGTGCTGTGCCTGCCATGCGCTACTGAAGAACCCTGTGGCTCTTGGTGACCCTCTCATGCATACTGGCAGGCAGGTGATGGATCCTCTCTGTGGTCATCCCTTCCCTGGGCTGAACCAGCCCCGCTCCCCCAGCCACTCCTCAGGGCAGGATCTCCAGCCCCTCAGTATCTCAGGGCTCTGTGCTCAACCTCATCCCTTTTTACCAGTGTGTATTGTATTGAGGGACCCAAAACTGAGCAGAATATTTAGATGTGGGCAAATGAATGGTGGCATAAGAGAAGTGGCATAAGTCATCAGTCTAGGTGTGGGTTCCTTTTTCTTCCCGATACCAGGATGTTTTTACTGCATAAATTTGTTTTCAGGTTTTCTGCCTAAATTACAAGAGAAGTCTAACAATTGCAAGTCTTCTGAAAGGATAGGGTTGTAACTCCTGTTACAAAACACTAAGGGGTTTGAGTTTTGGTCAGGGAACTGATTCTTCTGCTATTGATGACAGGTTGGATTTGTGCTTCAGCACACAAAAATACACATGTATGTCACCATCTTTAACTGCAGTTGGTCTTCTTCAGAGAGCACAAGCTTCTCTTGTTTGTGTAGCTTTCTACCACCCTTGTCTTTCAAAAAAAAAATGGAATGAACTAGGCCTTTAATATAGAGCCAAAAACACTAAATGCATTTTTAAAAATGTGTTGAAGAATATGGTAGCACTTCTCAAAAGACAGGGTTTGAAGTATTTTATTTTTATTACATGAATGGTAGGCTGTAGTGCTTGGCCTCAAGAATACTTCATAGTCCAGATAAAGCATCCTGTTAACAGGGATGATTTTGAAGCTATGAGATGCTTAATTAGTGGCCATGGTTTTAGCTATGGTTTGGTGCATGGCAAACATGACAGCTGTCAGTTTGAAGACACCTATTTATATGACACTCCAGTTAAAGAATTGTCTCATCATCAGCTTTTTTGCTAGTCTTATGTTATTTTTTCAGGAAGCCAATACTTTTCCTTGCTGTTAGTTATTTATCTGGAAGAGCAGTACCCAGTATGGCATTAAAAAAATCTTGTGATAAAAACCAAACAAGCATCCCACCTCCCTTAAACTTGAAGCTACAAGTGTGCATTCTCCTGTCTCTATGAAATTTGTGTTGTACTGCCTGCATTGGGTGTTTGGGCTTAAATCAGGGCAGCCAGAAGAGCTCCTCTGGTTACTTTTTCCAGCAAAAGCTTGTAGAATCTCTTTCCCTCAGATAATACCTACAAGTTTGAGCCTCTAAACAGAAGAAGGTGCAGTGAAAAACATGAAAAGGAATTACAGTTGTCACCATGCCGTAGATAACTCCATCATATTATGAAACCAATTTTTACTTGGTCCCTTGGAGGTCATGTCCTTACACAGCTGTCATGGTTTGGACACTGAATGATCTCCACCCAATGGCAACTTAGAAAATGAAGAGGATGACTTGGAATTGAACTTAACAGCAGGAAGTTGACTGCAGGAGGACAAAGAAAACTGTACATCTTTGGCGTGTGTTTGTTTAGCAGTGCTTCTCACAATGTATGCTACCCTATGAATCTGGAGCTTTTTGTATTTGATGATCCAGACCAGACAAGTTGCTTGGTCCAGTTATGAGCTGGCTACCATATAAATGGCAGTAGCTAGATTCTTGCCCCAGATGTGTCAGTGTAATCACCATGAAAAAGGAGGATATTTTTACTGCTTATTACTTCCTCAGTTCCAAGAAACACAGATATTTGCTATTGAGCGTGTTAGAAATGCTACCATCAGCAACACCTCTTGTTTTTATTATTATTCTCCCCTGATTAAATGAACTCAGCTCGCCTTCATCAACATATTAAATATGTGAAGGCAAAGAAACCTGTTTGACTGTTATCCTACAGTGATTTGTCATGGAAACAAAAATTATTAAGCGTTCAGTAATAGCATAAAAATAAGGAAAGGGAAACAGCATTAGGCTGCATCTAAGGAAAGTTAGACTGTGGAATTACACCTTATCTTGGGGAGGAACATGCACATCCACGAGATGTGTTGAAGGTGAAGAAATGTTATGTTTTGAGTGGAGAAAGTGTCAGTGAGACCAAGATCTGGTATCTCTTCCCTGCTTCCATGTTTTCTAAGTTACTCATCTGTGACTTCTGTGTTAGAAGAGGTGAAGGAGCTATGGTTCACAGCCCACATGTAACATCACATTTTGGAAAAAGAAGAAGAGCAAATGCTTCATACTGTGAAAAACAGTGTGTGTAATAACACAGACCATTAGTAGCTCAATTGATCGACAAGAATAAAATGTAGAAAACTGTTATACAGTTTGCTGTTTTGTATAGTAAAATACGAGCCCTTAATTTGATGTACTTTATACATGTAACTGCACATTTGTGCGTCGTATGGTTGAAAAAAAGAAAAAGGAAATATTCACCTGTGTTCTTTTGTAAGACTGTATATGGATTTCTGCAAGTGTTCCTAGTTGCACTTAGTTAATGGGAAGTGGAAATGGCAAAGGGTAATTAGGTTTGATGTATAATTCTTGGTAATCTGTAACGTAAGCATAACAAATTAGGAATAAAGATTTAGTATGTTAATTTTTTTTATTGGGGAGAGAAGATCTCTTAAGCTATCATGATCAAAGAATTAAAAGCAGAACTTTTTTCTCTGAATTTCTTTTCTGTACCGTGACCTAATGAGGAAATTGATCCTTAGAAAAAATATATGTTTCTAAAAAGATACTTAGAGGGATGATATGCTAAAAAATTCATTTGCTTTTTTTTGCACTTCTAAGAAGTAAAAAATATTGTCCTGTGAAAGTGTATTGACATCTGTGCCATGAAAGTAGTAGTCTGTCTCTCCTGCATGGGTTTAACATCAGCTGCAGGTTTGGTGGCTGTTTAAACACCAGGGTGAAGAACACTCTCTTTTTCATTTTGTCCTTTTCAAAATCAAATGACAGTCTGAAAAATATGAACCAGTAAGACTGCTGGTGTCTTTCTGGTCAGCCTGCTTGGATGTCAGGGTATGAAAGGTAGATCCTGGTAGAGAAGAGTGGCACCTCATTCCTGATTGCTGTGGTGCACAAGAATTGCTGACTTTCTTTGCTTATGCTTTTTCCCTTAAATTAGGAAAAAATATCTTAGAAAAATAAACAAGTGAGTTAATGGACTCCTGCCATTCACAGTCAAGGATTTTGTCCTTATTTTTTTAGGTGCTTCTGTCTTTGTTGGATGTTTATTTGAAGAGGTGGTGTACCTTACTGCATCCGGGTGAATCTGATCCATTGTAGTGCTGAGTTCCATTCAGGTGATAGGAGTTCTGTACTGAATATTTAAATGTCTGTTAAAACAAGAACTGTTGTGAAAAAGCAGGTTCTATCCTACTCAAACTAGGTGCCAGTCTTGGCACCTCAGATCTGCACTTGGAAATAGTGACAAATAAAAATAGAAGACTGTTTTGGGAAATTACTATTATAAAACACCACTGTAGAAACCATCCAGGAAGATGCACAAACAAAAAGTTCTTACTGAATGCAAGTACATACAGTTGGCACTTAGTAATGCATGGAGTGCTAAAAATAATGTTAAATACTCAATGCATACCAGTTCAGTGAGTACCACTTGTCTGAATGAGAAAACAGCAGTTTTCAATCTCTACTCTTTCTCAACACATCTATCTCTCGTCTCCTCCTTTTCTACTTGTCTTGGTCCTTGCTCCTACAGCTCTGTCCCATCTTTCCCTCCCTCTCCATCCTCTGAAGATTTACATCATGCAGTTTATGCTGCACACTCTAGTGAGTTCCTGCTTGCGTGGAACAAACAAAGAAGAGTGGTACTTTATTGCACCTGTGGTGGTCTCAGGGAAGAGGCAGGACAACATTTGTAGATAGAAATCAGTATGTTATAGAAAGGGTCAATATAATTAGTTTCATTTACTTCATTTACAAGATGACATGCATATCCTCTAATTTCAGATATCTGCATCTGAAATAGTTCTTTGCTTTATAATCAAGGAGGGAAAATAGTCATGTCTGGTGTGCAATGTATCTCACCTTAAGGTGAGTGTCTAAACCAGGCTAAATTAATTGCATCTTAGAAGTTCAAGTTTTTTCTCACTGACTTGAAAAGGTGCCTGAAGGTGACACCTCTAACATCTAAATTTGAGCATCTGAATTCCATCAATGTTACCCAGTATAGGGCAGTCCATAGGTTGATAGTCCATGTAGGAGATGCTTCAGTGCAAAGTCAAACAGTCATGAGCTTCAAAACCTGTATTCTGGTTTTTCATGTGCAGCTTTAAGGCACCTTCTTTGTTCACAAGCAGTCTGGTTTTAGAGACTCATTTTTGCATAATTCCTGTTACTCAGTATATTCTGTTATTCATTTGATTGTGGTTAAGACGTTCCAAGTTTCTTTAGGGAATTGGGATTGATCCCTACTTCTACATTTTCTTGGGAAGTCTGGGAAAGGCATGGGAAACAAACCTTTCCCAGATGGCTAGAGACGGAGAACAGGGGAAACAGGAGAAAGGGGAGAGGACGCTACTACGCCTATGGTCTGATTTGCGGAAGTTCAGCCAAAACAGTAATGCTTAGGAAATTTAAATTCTGCTGGAAATATAATCCTGTGGCAGGAAAGATGGGGAACTGTTAATGCAAGGCAGTTCTTCCTTTAGCAGCTTGCATTTTAAAATAGAATAAAAACATGAGGACCTGTTCTGTCATCACAGGTTCCTGTGCAAGAAAAAAACAATTACTTCTTCAGCTTTCAAAACAGACAGAAGTCATCAATGGTTTGCATGCATGTAATGTATCTGATAGCAGTGTATCTTTGTGTATACGATTTTTATATTTGTCATGCCAGCAAACTTTCTCCTGTGCAGTTTATCTTCACACACGTTTGTTCATGCAGCTACATACTGTGAGCTCACACAATCTGTCATCAAATATTTCATCATTAGGTGCTCCCTCGAGACAAGAAGGGAAAGATGGGCAAAGACTGATCAATATAAGGGATTGGCTGCCTTTAGTGCTCTCTGAAAAAAAACTCCATAGTATTTATTTAAAGAAAATAAGATAACATCTTCTGTATTATTCTGGAACTGTACTTGGAAATTCTGAAATAAAAATTTAAAAATATGAGTTGGATAAAATTTCTTTTTGTACCTGAATCCTTTATTCATTTAGAATTCACAGTTACAGAGTCAACCAAACTAAAATTTTAAAATGTCCTGAGCTATGAAAATGTGTAAAACATACATGTTTGATGAATTCCCCAAATCCTGAGTTTCAGGTAGAGCCCAACGGCAGAAGCACAACTTCTATTTTTGTTGTCCCTAAATAGGTTCTTTTACTCTGTGTGCAAGAGGCCAATCGAGCCGCATAGCCAAGGTATTTGATTTATTTACAGTTCTGTGTGGAAAGGGGTACTGGGTGTCAAACCCACAAAGCCAGCACTACCAAAACTTTTCACTATACATTTTAGCAAACAGAAGCATTAATTCATTGGCTACAAGTTACGCAGTTCTCGTATTAATTCTATCTTCTATTGGTTGATGATTCTCTTGCCTCTC
Source organism: Eulacestoma nigropectus (assembly GCA_013397775.1). Lineage (NCBI taxonomy): Eukaryota > Metazoa > Chordata > Aves > Passeriformes > Eulacestoma > Eulacestoma nigropectus. The sequence continues at coordinate 2,147,447 of VZTE01006250.1, read as the reverse complement.
GTGCTAATCAGTCCCATGCTCAGTGTTTCTGTTCTTTTGGGCCGATGGGTTTTTGGGTCAGTGAGTCTGTGGTCGGGATCTCCCCCTGCGAAATTACCTTTTACCCACTCAGAGCTGATTCAGCACAGTTGCTGGCTAGAGTTTTTTCATTTCTTCCTTATCTTGGGGGTTCTGCCCAATGTCCTTGTAGCCTGTAAATTCTGCATCCTTTGTGTCTGCTGTCAGTGGTACATCCTTATTCCCAACTTTGTTAACCTCCCTCTAGGTGTGAGACCACTGAAACCTGTCAGGCCCTAAAGCCTGAAGGCAATTCTACCAATTACCAAGTAATTTGTCTTTCTAACACCTGGACATCACTTAGAGCTTGTTGGCTGCTCTCTGTTTCATGGATTAAATCTCCCTTCTTGTTGATTAGGCTTGAAAGTATACAAAGATCAAATATCAAAAACCTCCTTTCTTAAGAAAGTTTTTACATATTTCACATTTTCTAACATTTTGACAAAAGAAAATGTAAAAATCTCAGTAAGGATACCTTATTACAGTGCTCCTTGTGCAGTTTAATCACTCCATAAGTACTCTAAGAAATATAGGCAGACAGAGGGGCCCCTGTGCATCCTTTAATCAGCTTTTTTATAGGTGGTCTTTCTTCTTTGTAAGCTACTTCTTTATTGTCTCCAGCGTATTTTGAACTGTTGCTGGTGCCACAGCTGTGGTGCTGCTGTTGAGGCAAGGCTGTAGGTCAGGAATACTGTCTGATGCCATTCAAATCCAGAAGCATGAGTGCCCAAGTCCACAGACTATGAGCAGTCGAGCAGAAAACATTTAAGTTGCGTGGCCTAGTAGAAACCATCATTTTCCATTTGTCTCTTCTCTATGGCCAGGAGCAGGTGCCACAATGCAGCCTCTCAAGGGCTCATGGTGAGTCATATAGGTGACTTCTAATTAATGCTAGGAAAGTGGGAGAGAATCTCTTAGACTAGTGAGGAGAGGCTGCTAAAATGAGTGGACTTGTGAGGAGAGGTGAGGAAGTTGTATGTTTTTCCCTGGCAGGAGGCTAGCAGACTTTCTCATGCTGCAACTTGTACCCCTCACATCTTAGTCCTTCCCTGTGCACCTCCAAGAAGAGATTGGTTCCTGCTAAGCAGCCAGTTTCTGCTCTTCCGGGTGTTTCTTGCACCTCATACCCCAGCATCTAAGCATCTTGGTGGCCCTTCTCGGTACTCACATCATTTTGTACACCTTTCACGTACAGGAGGTGTACAAGTAGCCCACATTGTCACAAGGGCGTGCTGCTGATAATGTTTGATAGTAGAAAAATATGAAGAATAAGGATTTGCGTAGACTCGACACTGAGAAGCGCAAGGTCACTGTGAACCTGTGGATTTCTGCGGGAGTGCCTGTAGTTTCTTATTCTTTGACTTTCAGAAGGTTTTAATGATCTGTTTGATTTGGTTTCCATAATTTTAATTCCTTGAAAACCACCAGTGGGATTTCATGGTGGACATTCCACAACAGCCAGGGAGGTGCTGTGTGATTAGCAGTCCTGACACATTTTCCTACCCTTGGCTGGGAATCCTGTGCCACTTATGAATTATTTAGTGAGTAACCAGTAATTCTTGTGACAAAATATATGCTTAGGATTTTGGTACAGTATAAACACATTTGGCATAAAATCAAACCATATGATTATTAATAAGATTCTATAACATTATAGTGCCATCTCTATCTTTGAAGGGAGGGCTTTGATGATTCACCCATGCTTATACTGTTTTACTGATAAAGTACAAATAATTCATTCTCTGTGGTATAGGGAAGACACCTGTAGGTAACTGTTGTCACCTGTTGAAGCATCTCTGTGACCTCCCTTAGCTATGTGCAACAGCTGAAGGAGTAGGGGAGAAAATAGAGATGGAAATGATATCTATCCTATGTTCTCTCCGTTGGAAATTAAAAGGTTATGTTCTTTCTCTTTGAAGATTTGTGTGCTTGGTGAAGAGGAAGAAATTGTTGAGTCAGAAAGGCTGCAATTATGTCAGCCTGAAGCCACCTCTTTTCCAGGCTACACAATCCCAATTCCCTCAGCCTTTCCTCAGAGGACAGGTGCTCCATCCCTCTAATCAGCCTGGTGTCCCTCTTCTGGACTCGCTCCAATAGGGCAGTGTCCTTCCTGTGCTGTGGACCCCAGAGATGGATGCAGCACTGCAGGTGGGGTCTCACCTCCCTGCGTTAGAAGTTGTCTAGGAACAAAGTACCTTCTGTTTGGAAGCAACATAGCTGGGTTTGTCTAGCTACTATAAACAAAAATAGCTTAATGCTATCGTGTTCTGTAGAGAGGCAGATTGATCGACTGGGCTGATGGATTGGTTTTTACAGCACTGAGAATAATCTCATGTAGTCAGCCCAGAGGGACAGATGTGCAGACACAGCACCCAGCTAACATAGTGACATGGCTTTTAAACTAAAGGTGCTTTTTACCTGGCTGATTTGGACTTGGACATAGTGAACACAGATGTCTGCCTCACCCCACCTTGTAGACATATTCTGAATTAACTTTGTGGGATTCTTCTGATTTGTGGCTGGATTCCTTAACTTGTTCAGTGGGAGGTACCCTTGTCTGTTTTCAGTTTAGGCAGTAAGAGATCTTTTTCTCACACCTTTTATCTGTGTTGTTAGTTTACTGAGTAATCTCTCCCAGGCTGTGGTGGCTTGGGTTGTGTGTTTATCAAATGTCTAGAATAATGGAGTCTGGTTTTGACTATGCAAATAGTAAATAACAGCACAAAAGACCAAAAAAAAAGTTGGCATCTTTCAAAAGCTCTGAATGAGTACATGTCATTTGCAATTTCAGAGCGGAACTTATCAGGCTTTTTAGTCCTTGTGTAATTTAAAGGGTGTGTATGAGGTGAAGAATTAAAAAAAGAGGCCGAGAGGCCTATGAACATTCCACAGGGGAGTATTTTAAATACAATGTAAGTGACAGTCCTGCAGGTGATAAGTCTATTCATGTGAAATGGACTCCCTGGTTCCTGATGAACAGCTCAATGCCCATTCCTGTCACATTTCGTGTCAGAAATGGAGCGTAGCCAGGGCTCGTCTGTATTTGGGTTGAAACCTCCTGATATTTTCAGGAAAAAGCTTGTATTTAAAGTTCTAACAAACCTGAATTGTGGAGGTTTGTGTTCTCTCTGTTGGAAGAGTAGAAATCCAAGGGCAGCCAGAGCTGTGCTATTACTCATATGAGTCTGTCTCATTGTTGGCACTATCTTAGGCCATGTATCTGTGGCTTGGAGCGACTGGTAATTGAACTAACCAGTTCTTCAATAAGATCTAGATGGTATCTTCCTCTCTTAGGACGAGTAGAAAACTTTACTATATAGAACCTTTGAGTTAAGGTAGAGCTAGTCTTTTTAACACAGGATTTTCAGGGTTCCATGTGAGATAAATTTATGGGTAAGTTAGATTCTGTGGGAGACACTTCATGTTTTCACTATGAATTCAATATGAAAGGACAAAAATGAATAGAGTTACAACAGTACTGTCTACTGGTTCATTATAGTTAATAAATCAAACAAACAAAAAATTAACATAAAAAAATCTGAGGCCTAAATGCAGCTTTTTCTGTTAAGATACCTAACTTCTCATCTTGACTTTCAAGAACTATTTGTTAGTGCAAACATACTATGTTTAGATAAAAGGATAGTTCAGAAGATGCTTTAATTTTTATAAACTTAAGTTCAAAACAAATAGGAGTCTTTTCCCAAACAACTTATATATTTGTGCCAGGGTGCTAAGAATATCTTGTAAAGAAATAAAAAATTAGAAAACCAGCATATACTTCATAATGTAAGTTTTTGTTAGACGTAAATCTAGTCAGATGATAAACTAGTCTGTTTTGTTATGTGAGTAGTCCCCTTTTTTCCCCTGCAAGTACTAACCACAGGGGACTTTAATACAAAAACATGATCAAAAAGTGACCTCAAGTATAAACATTGTGAAAAAGTGTAGTAATTTAGTCCTGAGTATTTTTATGAATCCTCTGCATCCTAAACAAACCTAGATTTAATGGGCTTATCTCTCTTTTCTCCCCACTGCAGAGTAGAGTGCTCAGAAGCCGTGTGTGAGCCTGGCAGGAGCTGCTGGCAGGCTCCTGGCACTGGAAGAATGTCCCACTAGCTGCCAAACCAGTGGGGCAGCATTGGAGGCAGTAATAATAGTTCAGGGCTCACCTGGAGGTATTCGAGGGAGGATTGCATGTTACAGGGGTGCTTGCTTTGGCTGCCGGGGAGGAACTGAACAGGAAGTGTCCAACAAAAACTTGGCAACCTTAAATTCTCAATTTCTGTGTCTACATGTGCTCTAGCAAGTTCAAATATTGAGCACAACAGTATTTTTGATGACATTGTAGTGTTGCCTGATGTAATCAAGATTTTTGTGATGAGTATTTATGTTTTAATATTCTGTCAAGTTTCTTCTAGAAGTACAAAATACAGTTAGGCCAGGAGAGATGTTTAATTACTGTTAGAAAGGTATTTGAATCACTTCTCACTGTTGGATGCCTGTTTACTTTATCTGATTTCTCTTCAAAGATTTGTCAGTTGTTTTCCTTGGAATTGTCTTAGGTTTTTTGTTGGTTTGTTTTGGTTTTGTTTTTTTTTTTTTTTGGTGATTTTGCTAAATATGGTCAGGGTGATTCCTTAATATCCCTGCTGTTGTGATTAACTTGCAGTTAATTAACTCTGCAGTTTAGTTTTGCTTGGTCTGTTTGGTTTTAAAAGAAAAACAAAGGTCTGTATGCCTGTTTGGACATGTGTAATCTCTTCTCAGTTAGATCTGAGTTACTTGACAACCTTTGGCATATTTCCTTGTGTAATTCTTCTAAACAGTGCTTTCCCCCTCTCTGCCTTTTTTCTGCAGCAGTGCTTCTTCTGCATCCCGCTTAAAGCAAGTCCTTTATGCTCTAAGGACTCCACATTTTGATAATTGGTTAAGGTTTGTCAAGGTCCAGAAGTTTTCTGTTGCCACTGTTCTTTGTTGTTTTCCTTGGAGTTCTTTTTCACCCAGTAATGGACTGGATAGGTTTTTCTAGCTGAGTTGAACTCTCCTGTCATTACCGTGGGACAGCCGCCAAAGAAATGTGCTATTATGTATTCATTTCTTCCCACAGTGAGATGTATTAGTTCTGACTTTGTTTCACATGAAGTAGGAGTTGATAAGAGTCTACCATTTATTTCCTGGACCAGACTCTGCAACCAAGATGGAAGGATTTCTCTCTCATTAGTAATACTACTTATTTTTTACCAACATGCAATTCCCTCAGTTCTTTTTCTTGACATAATAATCCCCAGACTATCCACCATCTGATCTATTTCTCTCATAATTCTGAAATATATTTTTATTTACTTCCAGAGACTCACTGATATACAGGCTGTATTGCAGCATAGGTGTGTAGAGGAGATTTGATACAAATTTTAAAAATATATACAAGACATAATAATTGCTTTCATCTAACATCCATTTTGGTTTACTACTGTGTTTTCTCACTAAGAGGATGTCTATTACATGTGCAGATGGTTATAAATAAATTTTGCTGCTGATGACAAATTAAGTGTTTATGTCATCTAATGAAGCAAGTGTGAGCAGCCAGGTGTTGGCAGCAGCAGGCCATGATGTGTGTGAGATACACATGCTTCCTTTTTTTTACTTTCAAAAGAAATCAGGGTGCTTCTCCAAGAGTAGATTTTGTTACTTGGTGCCTTTTTTTTTCCCCTCAGTGTGTGTAATATTCCATCTAGTGGTTCAGTAATTTTTACTTTTGAAGAGTTACGAACCCTCTTCCAAGTAGCCTCTTACTCAGTTTGTGGGAAGAACGCATGCAGTTGCCTTTACCTCTCCCATCAGATTAAGAGTGTCAGGGGAAACAGCGGTGAAATAAAGGCTGTTGAGAGTTAAGGTCATGAAAATAAATACTGTCTAACTGGATACTGAAATGGGGACGGACTTACTTGATTTAGCATTTCTTATGTCTTCCCTGGGTTGCCCTCGCTTGCCTCTCTTTTCCTTGTAATTTTAGCCTGTGAACACCAAAACTTTGGAGAGTCTTTTGAGTGTGCCATCTTCTGAACTTAAGAGTCATGTTTTTACAGGAGACATTAGAAATTGGTTGAAAATAGAGAAATTATTACCATAAGAGCTCCTCAGAAAAAGGGTTTAGCAGAACCTTTTTCTCTGCAGGTGTATTCTAAATAGTCTGTTTTGCTTTTGGGCAGTGGTTCCCCTTAGTGTTCAGGGATGCATGTGTGTGTAGTTACTGTACTCAAACATAAGGACCTTCTAATCTAGCGATATCTACAAGGATCCACAGATTTGCTGCTGCCACTTGTGCTTCCTATCAGAGGAACAAAGGGCCAGACTTCTTCCCATGTTTCAAACATCCTCAGCCTGAGTGCAAGTTTCTGGTTCTTGTGGAGCTTTTAACTTCAGTTTCCAATACTGTTAATAAGCTGGGGTTCATTGGTTTAGGTCCTTTGTCACAGAGTTCACGAAGCTGAAGAAGGACACACGAACAAACAAGGCAGTGATTGTGGGCATCTGGAGGAGTAGTGAGCACCTCCCAAAACTGGGAACATGAATATTTTCCACTGGTGCTCATGCAGCTTTGGATGTTGGTGACCTGCTTCCAAAGTGCCTGGGTGAGGAACAGGTGCTGTGGCACTGCCAGTGCCTTCTGCATCTCTCCCAGGGTCGAATCAAGGGACAACAAGGAAACAATTTGAGTACTATCCTCCCTGTGTCATCTTGTTATGTAATCCTTATTATCACTGTGGTGTCTAGTACCATTGCTGGCACCAGCCAGGATGCCAGGTTATATTTGGCAGAGAAGCCAGGGTATGTCAGGGTATGTGAGCAGCAGGCAACACTGACTAATGCTCCAGGACTTGAAATGGTGCTGCTGATGCCATTCAGTTCCTGTCACGACCCCTGCTGCCTTTGGCACCAAAGTTACCTCTGTGCAGAGGAAGGGTGTTGGCTTTCTCTATGACTCCTCACAATTTGCAGGAATTTAAGAGGATGTGATGGGTGTAAATATTCTCAGTCTTTGGCAATGTGAGTAGGTCCTGGAAAGAAAAGATGGTTTCTGAGACAGTCTAGGGATGCAAGGCATTTGTGGTGGACAGGGTGGCCCAATTAGAGACTCTTCAGCCCCACATCCACCCAGGAGCAGTCCCCATGGCAAGAAAATGTTTGGAAGACAGTAATTGAGTTCACAGGTGTTGGAGATCCTGTTTCCAGCTCATCCTCTCAAGATGAAGTGATTGTAGATGAGCACTCTACAGAAGATTTCAGAGAGTTAAGGTCTAAGATGTGATGTGATGGACTGGCAACATGCCACCACATCAAACAGCCTGCCAGTATTGTTGGTAGTCCAGCAGACAGCCTTGGGAACAGGCTCTGTGCCTATAAACAAGTGTCCTCTGGGTGATGGATTTGCTGAACTGACCTAGGCTGCTGGGGAAGTAGCACCTCCAGCATGGTCAGAAACTGTATTTATCTTATTTAAGAGGTCCAAAGGACAGTTTTACAGTTCCACATTCATGAAATACTGCACGTTTTCTGAGGGCATCCAAATTTGATGGTATATTCAGCAAAACACTCCTTGAAGTCTTCCTTTCACTTCCCACTTCTGAGTTAACTGATTATTCCTTTGTTATTATTCATGTGTGTGCCTGTGGACAGCCACAAATAGAAGACTGGAGTTTTTTTAATGTGTTACTTAGCTTTCCTGAAGATATGTAGTGCATGGGCACCTTCTGCAACAAGTTGCTCTACACATATGGTAGACTGGGATCACGTGCTCGTGAGGAAACTGAAATTTTGGGTGTGTTTTGTCCTTTATGACATCAATGCAAAGAACATTAAGCTACATGTGAAGAATATCCAATGCATAGGTACTGCTACAAAAAGCTGATCAAGTATGTATGCTTCTTCTGGAGTGTATTTATGACCAGTACTGATTTAACTCTGGTAATCTTTTTTTTTTCTGTTTGGAACAGTCAGACAGGATTGAATTAAAACATTTTTGCTTTAAGTGAAAGAAATAGTACAACATGATGGCAAAGTAAAGTAAAACCAGAGCAGTGTACATTTTTGCATGATAACCAAAAAATGGTATGAATTTCATAAATAGGCCTTGGAACATATGTAATCTCCTGAGGACAAATTACTGTGAAGGAATCCCAATCCTAGCCCCATGAGAAGGATTTTACTTTGTGATGGGTTGACCTTGGCCAGCAATTAAGCACTCACCCACTTCACTCATTCCTCCCCGTCAGTGGGATGGGGGAGAGAATTGGAAGAGCAAAAGCAAGAAAAAACTCAGAGGTCATGATAAGGATATCTTAATAAGCAAAGGAGAAGAAAAACAATCCCAACTGATGCACAGTCTCTCAATAATTCCACCAGCAGACCAGTGCCCAGCCAGTGTCTGAGCAGCAGCTACTTTGGAAAGACATCCCCCATCACGAAAACAGAGTTTGTATTGCTGAGCATGATGTTACATGCTGTGGAATATCCATCCCTTTGATCAGTTTGGGTCAGCTGTTCCCTGCCAGCCCACTTGCTGGGGAGAATGTATGAGAAATTGATAAAGCCTTGGTGCTGTACAAGCAATAGGTGAAACTTTGATGTGTTTTTTTTGTTTTGACCTAAAATACAGCACCATATGAGATGCTATGAAGAAAATTAACTCCCAGCCAGACCCAGTGCATGCCCCTAGGTGCTTTTCCATAGTTAATGATTTGCTCTTTGCTGAAATATTTATTATATCCCTTTGTGGCCTTAAAAATTGGTGGAAGAACCTTGATAGTTAAACGTGTGGTGAGTTTTATGCACATACATATTCTGGAAGACAGAGGGAAAAACCAAACAGCTGTGGCTTGGAAGATCAGAAAAGTCACTATGAAATAATCCAGGTTGCCAAAAAAATGAATATTTTCTTATATAAAGCTGATGAACAATATTGTTTTATGTATGTTTAAAACCCACACAGAACTTTTAATGTAGGAATTGCCAAATTAATAAAGGAAGTTTAAGGCTGAATTTTTTTTAAATGAATTAAAAAATGACGTCTTTTGAAAGCTCTTGAAATGAACTGACTGGGGTGTACATGAGGTCAGAGCTGCAGCTTAGTTTTAGAAAAGTCCTTGATAATTTTTACAAATTAAAACATTTGTAGTTAATGAGCTTAGAGCAAGGAAAAATAAATCTTAGACTTCAGAGCTTAATAAGATTGCCTAGGAAAGACAGGAAAGGCTGTTTTTGCCCAGTATGCTTTATCACATAATTAGAGAAAAATTTGCCCCACTTTGTTTATGAAATAAACTAAATAGTGTCTTTTTAATGCTTTAAGGAAATACAGCTTTGCACATCTAACATTATTTCACTCTCTTTAACTTTTTATTGTATAAGTTTTCTTTCTTCCTTGTAGACTTCCTTTTGGAGTACTTGTTGTTGGACTTCCCCGTTTGTATTTCTTAATCCATTTAAGCATGAATTTGGACACAGATCCATGTCCAAGCAAATAGCTGATCGTACCTCACCGCAGTGTGACGTTCCCTGCTGTCCTGCATCACTTAGGTAGTAGTGAAGTGTTATCACTGATGCATCTGTTACCCTGGAGGTTACTGGAAATGCCACCAAGTCGGTGTGACTGTCACTATTGTCCCATGATCCTGATTTGAAAGACTGTAGAGGTACGTGTTGTGTCCATCTTGGATGGCTCTCGGGAGCTGGCTCCTCTCAGTGGCTTTGATGCTCACACCGGCTGTTATGTGGTGTTGGTGCCTCCTGCCACAAGTCTTACCTGGCAGATGCTGGGTCTTGGTGGTGATAAATCTGATGAAGCAGCTGCTGGGCTGAAACTGTTAGGATAATTGCAGATGTTTCAGTGTAATTGTGTCTCCTCCTTTCCCTCTTACTGGGCATACCCACTTTTTGGTACAGGGCTTACCACAGTGAGACTCAAAAGATTCTCAGCATAATTGCAGTGCAAATAGTACTAGATTTTACCTCTTACACCCTTTTCTTTTGGCTTTAATGCAGTTTACCTGTTGATTACATTGTATTACTTAATATTTGAGTTTGAATTTTTACATGGCACCTACATAGAACAAGTGCAACAGAAAACAACAAATTGCAGAAGCTTGGATCACTGCAGACAGTTTTTAAATGTTTATACAAATTAATTTTTCCTGAAACTTCTTTCCATTTCCTCCAAGAAGAAATACGTGATTAAAAAAATGGCTGGAGGAGTTAATTGTTGAAGAAGTCCTCAAACTCCTTCATCTCTCATACTTTCAGAAGTGTTTTACTTCTTCCACTGGGATTTCTTTATGTCTCATATGCTGGAACAGTCTTGTTATTTACATCTGCTCAATAATCTGTCCCAAATGTGTTTATTTTCATTAGTTTTGCACCCTTCCTTTTATGCTGCTCGACTATCCTTTAATTTAGCCCAAATCCCAATTTAATAATGAAAGCGAGGGGTGAGGAGGACAGAGAGTTCTAGTTCAAAAAGTTAGCTGTAAAACAAAACCCTTCAGTCCTCTTGCATCTTCTGGTGTTGCAGTCCATGGTTCAGCTGCCCAGGCTTTCCAGGGCACTTCTCTGTTTTCTTGTACCTGTGTACAGAGTGCAGTGCAGAACTGCTGCTGCATGTGGCTTACAAAACCAAGGGGGAACTGAGGCTTTTCTTTAATGAAAACTGTGTGCCTTTTGACTTGGGATGAGAAGAGCCTTTAAACAGAAATAGTTTACTAAGTGCCTGCTGAAGCTTCTGTAGCAAAACCGACTTTTGAGCCAAGTCTTTGAGTATTTGCCTAGTAGAGCATTAAAAAAGAATGACTAAGGACATAGAATCAAGCAAAAGGAAAGCAGAGTATAACGTAATCAGTTTGGTTTGCCCCTTCTTGTGTTCATCTTCTAGAGGGTTTCGATCTTTTCTTCTGCATCACAACTGCTTTCATTAATTTGTTTTGTGCCAATTAACATGGGGAGGTGTTTGGCTATACCACCTATACCTTAGCTGGAAATTTTTTGTTAGGAAACTGACATTTCATTGTAACGTATTTTGTGACTTCTGATAGATACTGGGAGGATAAAAATGGATTTTGGGTAATATTAAATTATGCAGATTTATGTGGTAAGAAAATAAACTTTTAATGGTTTCATACCCATAATGAGATGGATGTGTAAAATGCAGGTTGTTAATTCTAGATTTTTGTGCTGAAATTTGTAAAGCTTGACTCGTGTTTGTTACCTCCATTTTCACTAGTCTTCTGACACATCCTTAAGGAAGAGGTGTGTTGGGGATACTCGTGTAAGTTATTTTGTACAACTGAACTTACCTCATAGACCATTGCCTGAGAAGGATACAGGGTCTTGCTTCCAGGTACAGCCACTGTTGTTCTGAAGTTCCTAAAGATGTTATTGCATGTGTTAATTAGTGAGACCGAAATTATTAAAATTATGTTGAACTAGCTCTCATTAGGGAAACCAAGACTTCAGAGTCCTCTTGTTTCTGTAGCTCCTGGTTTTTTTTTCCTGTTAATTAATGGAAACATTAATAGAAAATGGTGTGTTTCATTTACTTTTCTTACGTTAAAGTTTTCTAATTAACAGACTTACAGTCTTGGCTACAGTGCTGCCTTCTGATGGAAACAGATCAGCTGAGGTCTTTCAATAAGGCTCTTTCTTCATGATACTTCTGCAAAAGCATGCCATTTTATTTTTATATCTGTAGTTTACTATTTCATAACATTTAAACTAATGAAATCCTGTATCTCAAAAATAAATTTCAAATACTTAGGAATTATTCGTCATTCTTAGTTACCTCTTCCTGATCCTTGACTTCTTTGAAGTTGGTATTATCTCATTTGAAGCCAGAAAAAAGTACAGTTCTGCATTATGGTTAATGAATATTTCTTGACAGAGATTTCAGGGTCTGTGTCTTTGCAGGAAGAAACTTTGCAGTCCTACAGGTCTGCTGCCGGGTTGACTGCATCTTCACATGTGCATTTACTGCACACAGCAGCCTAGAGGAGGCTTTTAGAATGCTGGTCTGGGTTTGGAGACTGGGTCCGAAGATTTTGAAATTGTCCCTTGTTTCACTGTGTATGTAATATAATGAAAACACGATGGCTTTCTTTCTTTTCCCTTGCATAACTGATTCTTCTAAGAGAGTGTTGATTACTGCAGTTGTTTACTCATTCTCTCTTTTGGAGATTACTTAGAGTTTTGGAAAGGAATCTGTGGCTCCTTTATCTACGGGAATATTTTTAAGAAAGGAGGGGTTTACATTATACTTTGAAAAATCACCAAGACAAAATACTCTGCTGTCTCAAACAGAGTATCAAGAATGTTTTGCCCCCAGATCCTGCGGCTTTATCTGTGGGAGATTCTGATTTCTTGTCTCTTGTGAATGAGTTGCCCCATCTGGGTCACAAATGACGAGATAAATGCCTTGTTAAACTGGTTCTAGCCCTTAGAGGGTTGAAAGTAGGCAAATGCAGAAATTAAAATAGAAGGTTTTAGCAGGTAACTACAGAGTTGCTGGCAGATGACTCTGTAGTCAGCTATTGTAAATAGGACATCCTAGATGACTTAAGTCAGTCTTTGAACTGGCTCCAGAACGACTTGCATTTCATGTGTAAAGTCCAAGGCTCATAATGCATTTGTACCACATGATGCTTTAGGAAAAAGGTTACTGTATGAACTGTTTTAAAATTAAAATGTGATTGAAATGGTAGTAGAATTATTTTTTGTGATTCGAGATGTTTGCTTAATTACTCTTTGTACTCGACTGTCAATTAAACGTCTTGTGTAAGACCCAGAGCCAAACTGAGCCACTTAACCTACTGAGACACTGGGATGGTACGAACACCTTTGGTTCCAAAAGAACACCAGAAAACTTTGTATGTGGAGCTTTTGGGGTTTTGTTTGTTTTTAAATGGTCACATGGACATTTTAAGACTTGAAGCTTTCAGCAGCTTGCACACTGAAAGCCCATAAACTCCCTGAGATGGTATTCACGCACACTTGAACAATGCAGTTTGTCACTGAGTACTGTACCGAAACAATTCTTTTCTTGATGACAAAGAGCTGAAGCATGACATTTACTGCAATGAAAATTCCTTCCTTTAGCAAACACCATGGAGGCTACTCCTGCTTGGTACAGACCCGGTCTGGTACACATAAGAATATGTGATGCTATAGCTGTAGGCTGTTAAGCGTGAGTTCACTCTCTTTAAGTTTTTATTCTAAATCAAACACTTCTTCAAACACCACCATAGTAATCTTATAGTTTTGTAGATGGCATCTTTAATCAAAGATAAGGGGGATGATATAAAAATTTGCTTGTCACATGGAGAGGGAGATTTCATTAATTATAGACTTGACCCAAACAGAAGAGTAGGTGTGGCTGAAAGTTAAAGTTTGTGGTGGACAAATCAAACTTGTTTTCACACAGAAGTGCATGTGCATTGAGATTATCCACCTCTGCTCTGGCTCTTTGTTCAATCTAGGAGACAAGATAAACTTACTTCTTTTATAGAGGTGTGGCCACAGATCAGTGCCAGAGATAGAAATAGTTTGTTGTAACCAGCTTCCTCCAAGTCAAGACCTTACTTAGTTTTTTCTGAGGATTTTTCTTTACATGTAATGATTCCATTATAGGAGCACATTGTTTTTACTCATCACAAAGAGTCTGTGCCTGGTTTACTGTGTTCAGAACTGCTTGGCAGGCTCCAGCTCAGACATTTAATATAATTAACATGAAGGTGTTTCCTGCTCAGGAGGTATTTAAGCATTCTAGGATGATCAAGCATTGAGGCTGGAAGATGAGCTGTTCAAAACCAATAGTTGAAGGCCTTGTAGATTAGTAATCCAGAAGAGAGCTGTTAATGAGCAGAGTGGAAGCAACATTAAGTAAGTGTACTGAATTGTAACAAAATGCTCATCATTTTAAATAACAAAGCCTTACACAAAATTAACTGGGCTGTCAGTGTCCCAGTTAAAAAAATATTCTCCCTACTTTGTCTGCACCTCCTTTCCCAGGAGCCTCCCATTTTCATTTTTCATTTCCCCCTCTCTTCTGTTTTCTGCATCCTTTCTTTTATCTTCTCTCACTGCCTGCAAGATCACTTTTGGTAGTTGTGGAAAAGAGAAGGAGGTGAAACAGGGGAGTGGTAAATGGATTTGACAAGAGGCAAAGATACTGTCAGGAGACAACTCATTCCTGAAAAGGTGAAGCAAAACAAACTCTGAAAGTGAAGTCCGTGGTCTTCTGGCTCTGTAAAGATGCAGAGATGCAGGTAGGCTGCCTTCAGTGAGCTTGTATCCAGAAGGAATCCTGAATTCTGCTGCTATTTACTCGGTAAGCTAGTCCTTCTGAAGAAGCCAATGTGACTTCAAAGAAGCACTTCATAGTGTAAATCCATGTTATGATGTCTGTTTGAGCTGGCAGAAAGCCTGACCTCTGTGGAGGTATGTAGAAAACCCATCCACATCCATGTATTTATTTTGATGTGTAACTTTTGACAACTTAAATAACTGTATTAATGGATTTTAAAGGAATGTGAGAATGAAGAGCTCTGATGATAATCTGTAGGGCTATGGAATGTACTGTGACATGGTATCTTACATTGGTGCTGTGCTAGAATTTGTGATGAAAATCCCTTTCTGTGATGTATCTGTGACTGCAATTGATACAAGTTTTTGAGTCACCTTTTCATCTTCTCTATTTGTTATCCTGTTGAAAGGTCTAATACTTTTCAAGACTTCCCTGAACTACTACTTCTGCTGGACACATGACTTGAAAAGCTGTACGAAGTCTGAGGATAGATTTTTACAAGTTGTATCTAAAAAGATATCTGTGTTAAAGCATTTTTAAATTGTTTTCATAAATATAACTGTATATACACATAAAAGATGATGATTGTTTGCTCTAAGACATGAGAGTCATGGACCTGGCCCGTTAAACACTCATAAATTGTGTTTCAGTATTGTCATCTTTTAAGAAATGGTGCTTCACTCGGATGCTCCATAATGAAATATGCAGGAAATTTAAATGAAAGTAATTAATCTAGGATTTATATTAAAATCTCTGCAGATGCGTGTTTTCAGGCAAATGAAAAATTCCATAGTGATATCTTTTGCAATAAAGTTATAATTACTTAAAGTCTGAAATGATAATCCATTATTACATCTGGAAGCAACAAAATGTCTCCTATTACATGAACTGACTTATCTAAGTATAACTCTATGTTTTCCTACTACTTCTTACCAAATATATCATTTCAATTCAGTTTTCCATTCCTGACATCACGAGGAAGTTGTTTAATTGTTGTAGTAAATTGTTCTTCCTTTCTTCTTAGAGATCAGTAAAATTGTAATGGCCAGTTTTCAAAGCTAAATTTACAAAGCTAAGTCTACATTCTTAATTGTTACCTCTGTAGTGCCACTTTAAAAAATGTGATAGCTTTTTTCTGCAGCATGTTTGTAACTGTAGGTTGCCTAGGTATTTAGATTTTTGATATTCCGAAGTGACATAATAAACGTACATTAATGCAATTTGCAATCACAAATCTCCATTGAATGTAAGCCACTGTGTTATTTTCTGACCAAAAGGTGGCTCAGTGCCTTGTTGCCAAAAGTCTGAGTTTCAATTGGGCTCAGCATAATTGATGCAAATGTGGAATGGCTGGTACCACACTAGTTGCTTCTCTTTGTTCTAGACAGTGGGCTAATTTAGCCCATGAAATCAACTCATTTCAGGTGAGTTCCTTTGCTGAAATTGCAGGGTGTGGTTTATGAAGATTTTGATGCATAGATAAATGGATGAGTTTATGCAGCACCAGCCAAACCTCACAAGTCCTGGTTGCATCTCATTCATTTGGCTCTTTCTTCACTCTCAGGCTGTGCTGCCAGGGACTCACCCTCGTGCTGGGCTCAGGGACCTGCACAGGGTCTCATCACTGGCCCAGTGGGTGCAGGAGAGGATGGAGCAGGGGAGAGCATTAGACTGCTGAAAGGCCATGAAATCTTCTGGGATCTCTTGCTGAACGGGACCCTCCTGTCAGCTGCAGTCCCCAGCCGCAGCCTGGAGCTGTGGTCATTCATTTCTGTGTGACAAGTGGTGTCCCCACCCCAAGACCTAGTGTTCAGGTGTGTGTAACAGTGCATCCCTCCCTCCCTGCTGCCTCTGTACCCATCCTGCACGGCCTTTCCTGCCTTTGGACAGTGGGAACTTGAGAGGCTTGTTTTGGTATATGCAAACCTGTTTAATTCCTTCTTGTGGGCAGCAACAGTTTTCCCAAGAATTAAAGACTTTCCTACTTGTTGCTGGAATTGCACTGTATTTAGAATTGTCCAGGTGAATTGGACTTATTCAAAGTTCCGCTTTGTTTCCACTAAAGTGGAACTTTAGTCCAAGGCAGATTACTAGATGCTCACAACAAACTTCAAACAGTCAAGAGCACAAACTGTGCTGATTTTTTTTCAACTATCACTTTGAACCAAAATGCTAAAACTCACATAAAAGAGCAGGTAGGAAAATGCTGCAATGTGAGTCTGTATGTTCAAAAGCATTTTCATGACCCTTGATTTGTAAACACATTCTTCTGTATCTCCCAGTGAAGCTACAGAAAGTAGGAAAATGATGCAGTAACGTGATGTTTCTGTTCCTCAAGTCATGGTGAGTCAATATGAACAAAGGAAGACAAGCATCATGTGTTTAAAGAAATGAGTGATGCTTTTCGTCTCCTCAGTCAAACAGCTTCATCTGGTTCTTTGAGCTTCTTACTATATAAAATGAGATACTACCTGTGTTAGGTAACTCAATGTGATGATTGTTGTTTATACAATGCTTTAAAGCTAGACCAGAGTATAAATATCAAGATGAGCTTTTCACTCAGTGAGATAGTCCAGTGCAGCATAGTTACAATTGACCTCAGGGGCAAGGACATTATTGGTTCATTGCCCACCAAAACTGGAATTTAACTTTGCTTGGGCTTGCTGGATGCTACTGTAATATTAGACATGATTTGTTTTATATTGCTACAAAGCAACAAAGTTCATTGTATATTTGCTCAGGCACATCTGTCAGAACAATTTCATATGCTGTCAAAAGTTGCCCATACCTACACATATTCAAAGAATTGGGTTTCCCCTGACAGGTTTCTCTATACAGATTCATTTTTCCCAAAAGTTAGGAGTTGAAAAAGTACAGCAGAAAATTCCAGGAATATTTTACAGAGCCAATATTTAGTAACCAACTTTGACTGTCTCCCAAACATGGCTGTGTACACGAAGCTGATGTAATGTCAACACTTGGCTATGGGAGGAATGGAGTTATTGAAGGTTATTGAAGACATCACGGGTTTGTTGGGGCACACCTGGGATCTATGTAGAGGTGCCACCCAGTGGCTGGATGGTAATAATGAGCTTTTATGATGAGTTTAAAAAAAAGGTCAAAAAATGAAAAAAAAAATGCCTAAAGGAGTACATCTTACATTAATATTTTACTAAGCGTGGGGATTTTTTTTTAAGCATCACTATCAGCACAAGGAGTTCAGTTTCACAAAAAGTAGTAACTGACAAAATTTGTTAATGGACTTCAAATTACAGAATAAAGAAGAGCTTCAGTAATTTGAATAGTCTCCAAGTGATGAAATGACAAAATGTGTTCTTCCTTTGAAATGAGGTTTTAGAAAGTGGATCAGTACATGTTCCAGTTATTTTGTACCAAACCTAATTGTTGTTTGTTGTTAGATTGTGATTTTTCCCATGGAAATGAGGGCTAGAAATACAGCTAGAGAGAAGTGATTGTTTGTGGTAGGCATTAGCTGAAATTTATGATGCATCTCCTCATAGTAACATCAATACAGAATGATAATAATCTTGTTTGTAGATATAAAAAGAGAAAAAATGGAGTTGCTGTGACAATACTTAAGATGAAAGCAAGATACAAAATTAAGTCTATTACAGTTAATTCCATAGTTGAGGCAAAATAGTGAAAGGGTGATGAGCATCTGGCACAGGCCTGGTCTAGATCAAGCTCTATGCTACTACTCATGAATATTTTAACTAGTTATATAATGGCAGGGTTTCTGGGCATCTAACCTCATTATTCTCGAAATTTCCAGATTATCTACCAGATAGCCTTATAATTAAACTTTCTCGTTGTATTTATAATCCATTGTTCTGTAGCATCCTTATTGGGTGTTTTTCCTAATTAATAGAGGTGCTAAAGAAGTTAACTTTAAACATAATTAATAACGGCAGTAATTTCTATGATGGAGGGGCTTTTTTATTTTGTAAAATGGAAAAGGATTACTTGGAATAAGAAACCAGAAGCTGCTTGGATTCACTGTATTAAAGATTTGGCTACAGAGCAGCACTGTATGTCTGTGTTAGCACTCAGAAAAACGTGTTTTGAAGGCCTAATGACTGTAGTATTTCCAGCTGCATGCTGTTTGAAGTGCAGGAAAGCCAGAAGCTTGGAGCTATTTCATCTCATGAGCAGTTGCTCAGAGCTTCAACAAACTGCCAAATGCAAACAAATACATTTAATAACCTGAAATTAATATATTGTACTGGGAAGGTGGTAGAAAGAAAAAACAAATACATGTAGGAATGGAAGTGGACAACAAGTACGACAAGTTTGTGGTATTAGAGTGGCTCAGAAAAGCTCTGTGCAGTTTTTGTGTGAGCAAATGTGTCGTGGAACAAAGCAATGAGGCAGCAGACCTGCTCTTCGTGGGTTTTTTTGTGAGTGGAGCAGGGACATTGTATCCAGCTCTGGACACATCCTTGCTGGAGAGGTTTTGTCAGAAGGAAACAGAGAGGAGAACATGAGAATTCCTTTACAAAAGGGAAGATGATGCTAAATAATGATTGAGTGAGAGATACAGCTGAAGCCTGCAAGTATTTAAATGGTGTGAATTTGCCAAACAAAGGAAGGAATTATTTAGGCTGAATTAGTAAGGCAGTGTGGAGTAACTATAACAAAAGGTACTTTTAGGTGAGTTATTAACCCTGTTATTAGGATATATGACAAAACACCTCGAAGTAATCCAGTGGGAATACTTCTGTGCTGACAAGATGTGACCTAAGGTAGTTTAAACAGATTTTTCTATCTCTAGGATCTAGAAAGGTGGAGGCAGAAAGGTAAAATTTGATTCACCTGTGAATCTGAAGCCTGGCCATTAGATGGCAGGGTGCTGGCACAAGAGGGTGCCTGCCTCCCTGCCACTTAGTGCCGTGCCCAAGGAGGAGCTCAGAGCCATTCATCAGTCCCAAGGCCTGGGAGAAGTTTGAAATGCTCAGTTTTCCTGTAAAAATCACACACACACATCCTGTCACTCCCACAACAGAAGGTTGTGTAGTACATGTCCCCCAAGCATATGTCCCTCCAAAGACGTGTGTCTGCTCTGGATTTTCACTCCTTGAATCTCTGTGTGAGTAGGTAGGTATGTGCAGAGGTGTCCCAGTGTAGCAACCACTTTGTGTAAGAGCTGAAGTTGGCTCTTCTCTTCTGTAACCAGGGACACAGGAATGGGACTGCTGAGGCAGTGGGAAGAGGTGATATAAATGTGGTAAGTAGCTTGCTGTAGACTGTGCAAGGAGTCCACATACTGGTTCTGTGGAAAAGATGACAGAAAGAATAACAAGCAGTAGCTTTGTATGGAAATCTTCAGCCCAGAGCAGGCTGTTTGAAATGCTCAAAATATATTAAGACTGTAACGACAGCAACTCAAATAATGCACAATTAAAAAACCCTTGTTTAGAATAGTCTACACTGCTAAAGGATCTGCCCCAAGGAGTGATCCTTAGAGATGTATCCACACCTCTTTTCGCCTCTGGAGTGAACTGTTTGTGTTTGTGCCGCCTAACATTTGACCTGGGTCCGATGCCCCCATGGCTCTAAGAGCATAATTATATTTTTGTGGCTTCAGTTCAAAGTGTCTGAAGTAATGTGAAGGCTGCTTTGCTGCCTGCAAGACTGGTGTTTTTATAGCATTATGCCAAAAGTATGCTGCATGCTCTGGGGTGTGGGGCACACAGAGGCTGTGTGAGGACAGGAGGCTGGTTGGGATGGTGGAGGGCAGGAGAAGCCACTATTGGTCTAGTCCCATCCTTGCTGTGACATCCTTAGGGCAGTCCATCCACAGAGCTGCGCCTCGGCTTTTCCTCAGAGGGAAGCAGTCGGTGTCCTTCAGAAGAGAGTCCAAGCACACGGTGATGCATGTGCAATACGGCTGACAAGGGCACCAGGACCAGGGAGTGAACCATGGAGGTAAATTACTTGGCAGTGTAGGTGCCTCTCTCATAGTCATGAGCACTGAGGTGGTGGATGAACCAGGGGAACGCCCCTTAGTGCTCTTCATATTCTGTGTTTTGCAGTAAATCTTTAGTCAGCCATTTTGCTGATCAAATTGATATTTGCTGCTCCCAGGGAAAAATTCAAGTGCTGATATGGTGTGGGAGGGGGAAGACTGGGTACAGGATCTGAATAAACAAACAATATATCTTTCCATTTTAATCAAGTTGCTCTTGCTCATACATGCTCTCTCTTAAAAAATGATCTCATACTGTGTTGATTGAAAAGTGGGAATTAATAGGCAAGAACCATCTACTGGATACAGACTGAAGACTGTTCTCAAAAATAGCAGATGGGAGATGGATCTCAGGGCTGAATATTATGGATTATGAGGGAAGCCATGTCTGCAAAATTTATAAGGATGCTAGTTTAGTAAGCATTGTTAGTTTAAAATGTATGGCAGCCCACTCTTTTCTTCTTTCTGTTAGTGAGTTGTTTGCTCTTTGGTCTTACATTGTTTTTATATATTTTTGTCTGCAGGCTAGTTCCCTTCAAAATTATTTGCAATTGTCATATTTTAAGTCAATATGTTAAGACAGTTAATAAGATAATATTGTGTTGCTACTAAGCACTTAGGCATGGACAGGTAAGAGTGATGGGGCCGAACTGTGTGGTCTGCAACATAAAAAGAGCACTGCCAGGTCAGTTCCCATCTGATGGTTTCATTTTCCAGTCAGTAGTTCTACTGCAAATCAGTATCTACTGTAAATCAGGTAGAGAGAAGATGTATGTACCTGCAGAACTTCTCCTTCCTCCCTTTCGTGCCTCATGCTCTCTCCAAAAGCTTGATAATCCCCAAGGCTTCCTACTTGCTCTTCCTTTGCTTCACTGTAAAATTAGTATTTTCTGTAACTAATAGATCCATGAAAATATATGTGCTGGTTTTGACTGGTAGAGAGTTAACTTTCTTCATGATAGCAGGTGTGGGGGTATGGTTTGGATTTGTGCTGGAAACAGTGTAGGTGACATGGGGCTGTTGTAGTTACTGCTGAGCAAAATGTCTGGGAGGGTTTCATAACATGCTCAGCGTGTTGCAAGCACCTTCTCCCCCCGGAGCCTCGGGGCTCTGAGCAAGTGGGTATGGTTACACAAACAAGCCTGGGTGAGAAAAGCAAGGGTGTGGGCTGGCGGTGCCTCCGTTTCTCTATGGTGACTGTCCCCCCACCTGCCCTTGCCCCACAGTGAATTTCTCTGCCATGCGTTGGGGTGAGCTGCTCTGCATCTGGGCTGGAAGGAGAGAATTTGGCTGGGCAGTTGGGGCAGAGGAGGTGCAGCCCTGTGCCTTCACACCCTGTCTTGCCCTCAGGAGCTTGTGTGCATGCCCATGCCTTCAGGCGGGAAGCGTACTTCAGCGTTTCCCTGGAAAACTGCCTGGTGCCATAAAGTAAAACTTCTCGGAGGCTCTGGTGTGAGCTCAGCTTGTCAGCAGATTGTTGGGAGGATAGACCTCAAACCGTGAAGAAATTCAAAGAGTACCTTTTCTCACCTGTTCGGAAATCTGGAGCTGGCTGTTTTCCAGTGCAACAGCTTTGGGTTAAAACCTCCCAAGCTGCTTCTGTCAGCTCCAGTGAAATTGGTATGAATTTGGTGTGAAATTCTGTCCTTTAAAAAAAAGGTGCCTGAAAGAATCAGTGCTGCTTTACTGTATTCTGAAAGCAGCAGCTTTCTGGCTACCACACCGTGGACATGCCAGTGACCTCAAGTCTAGTGGTGTCTCAGGGACTGATGGCCATCAGGAGTGGGCATGTGGGGCAAGGTGTGATGATGCCCCCAAGGAGGCCCAGCCTTCCTTGCTGGAAGGGAGCCAGCAGGTGCCTCCCAGGTGGATGTTGCTGGCTTGCCTGGGGACCAGCATAGCCCTCCTCTGCAGCAGGACAAAGGGTATCCTGGCGAAATATCCTGACTTCCTACCTAGGAAGTGTTTGCTTCCAGACCTTCCTCCTTCTGGCGTCTGATGACGTGTTATTTTCTGACACATGTTCATTGGATATCACTTGGGGTGCAGATGCTTGTCACTGGCCCAGCAGCACCATGGTGAATGGTGGCCTCTTGCAGAGTGTCACCTCAACAGTTGATGGCTCTTCCATCCACTTCCCTTGGTGTGCCATTATTTTCCATCATATTTCCTCCTTACCCAGACTTCTTATCCAGACTTCAGCCAAGTACCTTCCCGGTCCCCTGCCCACACCATGTCACTTGTTCCATTGCTCTGAGTCACGGAGTTGACAGTCCCCAGCCTGCTGTTCCTCCCTTCAGCAGTATCGACCTTAGACAGGGTAGGGTGCCACAGGATCTTTCAGCACTACCTGAGCAGCTTTTTAATGTGACTTTTGAATTCTCTCATATGCAATGTGTGTGGAACCACCCCAAAAGCAAGCTCTATCGGTGGAGGCAGAACATGAAAATCAAGATGGACAGCTCAAAGTCAGCTATGTCCTGGGGAAGGTAACCAGCTATTAAGGGTGATGCAGTTTCTTCCTTAGAAATAGGTAAATAAACAAAATAATTGCACATCTTTATTGGGATATGTGTTAAAATGTCAAAACATTTTCACCACAATTATGCAATAAACTGAACTGCTTTATAAATATGCCTGAGGCTTTCCTGCTCACTTATTTACTCTTTGAAAACTCTATATGAAAGTCAGTTATAAAACTGAATTTGCAAATAAAGCTGTACAAACAGAGCTGGATTTGGGACAGTATGATGAGTCTGGAAAAGAAGCCTGTGGGAAAAAGGGAGTTTTGTTCCAACCGAAATGGAAAATGTGCATATTTTAAGGACAAAACCAAACAAGAACATTTTGAGACTTTTTTTTTCCCCTGAAAGCAAAATATTTGATAAGGGTATTTTTTCTGCCTAAAGACCTCTCAATGTTTCAAACTGGGATGAGTTCATTGGATGGTCACCAGTATGGTGGTTGCCTGTGAGGCTTCACTTGCCCTGTGAAGAGAGGATGGAGAGTTGGGGCTTGTTCGGTTTCGGAGAGGAGGTGGCTTTGGGGATGATGGAGACGAACCCAGACTTTTCACAGTGGTGCATGGTGGGAAAACGAGATAACAGGGAAAAGTTGATAAAGGAGAGACTCGGATTGGATGTAAGAGAAAACATTTTCTCTGTTGTCCAGAGAGGTTGTGGTGTCTCTGTCCTTGCATATTCAAGATTTGGTTGGGTAAAGCCCTGAGCAACCTGGTGTGATCCCATAGCTGACCCCACTTCAGGCAGGACGTTGGACCAGAGACCTCCTGGGGTCCCTTCCAAACTGAATTGTCCTACGATCCTATGAAAAATTCAGTCAAATTTTGAAATAAATATATCGAAATCCATACGGTTTTCTAAAAGCTGAATTTTAACCAATTGTTGAATCATCTAAAGGACAAAAATATATAAAGTGTTATATTTATCAATCTTTTAATAAAACTATCTTCAGAGAATTCTGGATTCTTGCTACTTCGATTTTTCAGACAGTGAAGTGAAAGAGATTTTATAACTTGGTCAGTTTTTACTATTTTATTTCTCTCTTGGGAGGAGACTAAGTGAACTTTTTCACATTCTTTGGATTCAGAATTTGAAAATTGAGACCTCAGAATAAACATAAGGAAAATTGAGTTCCTTAAGTTTTAGGACTGACTTACTAAAAATGAATGTATTGTTTTAAAGATTGTATGCACTTTGATTGTGACAGCCTCTTCCCAATAAATGACTTGTTCCGAGAATTCAACTGATTCTTTACTGAGACAGCTTCCAGAAGGAAAGTGAACGGAACATGTGATGTAATGTGGAACTATAAACCCCAAATGTTGTAATCTGCTGTCTCTGAAGAGGTGGAGTGACAGGAGATAAGGCGACTAAATTTTCTGCCTCGTGGCTCTGATGTGGTTATCCTGCTGAGTATTGTATTTGGATTTTGGTTGTTTTATTATCAGGAAAAAGCTGACAGGTTAGTTTCAGAGAGTTAAAGCAGGTGGGATGAATTAATATCTGATAAGAGGAGCAAGTAGTTTGGCTAAAATATAGCAGTAAACTTTAGAAGTACCAGAGGCCTGCAGCCACTGCAACAGGAGGAAACATCTTAGTGTTTTGTCAGAAATACAGCGAATACTAACTCAGGCTTTATTTTGCTAGGGTGCAGTAACTGGACAATGTTTGCTCTCCTCGCAGGTACTATGATGTATCGGGCAGACGCTACACTGTCCAGGAGAACCAAACACCATCAGTAGTCTGTCCCCACTCCTACGCTCTCCCAGCGATATCAATGTCTACTGCCTCATTACCAGCAGCACTTAGAAAGGTAAGAGAAAACTAAATATGTGTTTATATAAACATAGATATATGCAAACACACCTGCATATATCATGAAAATGTCTGTTCTGAAAACAGAATTTAACACAAGGCATAATTGTAGTCTTCCTTTAAAAGACCTGTGTTTGAAGTACTGGAAAATTTTCAAATTAATAACATGTACGGAAATAAAGAAGGTACATAATGACTATAGCTGGCATGAAGAGACAACAAAGAAAATGGCTCGGGGAGATCTTCCACATGCTCCCACAAACCATATGTCTTTTTCCTTTTGTTCATAAAAAATACATAGGACAAAATAATAAAGGTACAGCACCTACATTTCTACAGTTCCCCACTTAACCCATACTGTTTTCTTCCCTTACTGTGTAAGCTTTTTTCCAAAAGAAGGAGGAATGGCTACACGTTTCTTTCTAGTGTTCATTTAGCTCATGTAGTGTTACTCATTTGCTTGGCAGCAGTATTACTGCATGCAAGCAAGCTAGGGAAAATGCTAATTACTCCTGTTCTAATGTGAGAATTTAATTTCAGATTGCAGACAAAGTTGTGCAATGCCATTCTTGTCTTTATTGTAATCTTTCCATGGAGAGAGAAATACTGTTTTTCCACATTTACAAAAGTACTCAGCAGACCAGTAATTGAAAAAGTTGCTTTCTTCTTCATTGTGGAACTAATATTCATCTGAATATATTTGATGAAGGCTTAAAATATTCTGTCTTTAAAACAAATACATTTATTGTCTAGTCTTCTCAAGCCAGCAAATCTCATTTACTAATTTCTGCATTTGGAAAAGACTCATTGGTCTTTAGCTGAACACATAACACAAACCCCAAACATCCCTTTTGGTCTCAGTAAGCATCTTAGTTCTATTGATACTGTTGAAACATCCTACAAAAATATCTCAGTTTTTCACAAAACAGCAAAATGGCACATTACTGAGCTGGGATGACATTCCATTGTAGTAGAGCTAGCTGGGGAATTGGCTTTCCAACAGAAAAAATTGCTGTTTACTCTATTGCTGTCTTGTATATTACGTCCTTGCAAGGACTTCTAGAAAAGCAAGTAGAGGTTTGGTATTTTTCAGCGGAAAGAATAGCAGGATTCAGCTGTTACTTAGCTCTGAGTTGGCATTTAGTTCTTCTTTTGGAATAATTTGTTCATACTTAGAGCTAAATTAAACTGTTGGGGTGTCATTTCTCTAACTTGGAACCAATCCATTTGTACTAAGAACATTTACAACCTTTTAAATGAAGCTTCTGAAAGTGAGTGAGACCAGGCCACATAATTTTATACTTTGATGTATAACGCAAAGGTCTGATTGTTAGATAAACCATAAAAATCAAGGAAATTGCCTGAGGGGTCTGTGCGTCTGTGTGATTTCAGCAGTTTCTTTTGTATTGGGATAATCTCCTGAAGTGTGTAATAATACAGTCACCTGCTGATGACAGATGGTTTATGGGAATTGGGATTTAAGGAAGCTCTGCCTTCCCTCAGCATTTCTTGTGGGAGACTGGTAGAAAACGGTGCATTACAAAACATAAGCTGTTTGCATCAGGCTCTGTTGCTGTTCTTTCAATGGAAATCTGTTCATAAGCCTTTCAGAGGTAAATGTACTGAGTAGAGTCTTGCAGAATAATGTACCCAGACCAATTTGTTTTATCCTCTGTTTTTGCCTAATTCATATTATTCCCTTTACCTTGGGTAATTAAAAACTGACTCCAGCAATGACTAAAATGGACAAGGTCTCCTACATTCTTTTATTAATTAAACAGTCTTCCTAAGAAACCTTGCTTATCAGTCTCTGGAGCTCATAAAATTTTGGTTTTGTTTTCTGGGGGAAAAAAAAGTGATTTTATTTTGCTTCTTTCCCTTTCTGTGGTAGTGATTATTAAACGATGGAGTTCACTTTCACCTAGATTGCCTTCCACTCTCAGCCAGTTCATGCCCTACTAGTCAGCAGATCTAAAATAGCCACTCCCTTAATGGTTTTCTTTACCTTCTGAAGAAAAGGCTGTCCCCAGCATGTTCCAAGAACTTGTTGGACTGTCTCCTTCTTGTATTTATTTTCCAACAGAAAAAAAATTAATTCCAAGAAGTAATTAAAGCCATCAGGTTCTGTCCTTTTGGATGCTTCCCTTGCGTGATCAAAAAACACAACTTCTCTCCGCCCGAAAAGCTAGTCTATAATAAACTTGTATCATAATATACCCTGGTTTTCCCTTTTCATCTTCTTCCAAGATTGTTTAACAAATCTTCATCTTGCCTCTTCCTGTACTTCACAGCAACTGTTCTTGATGTACAGTGCAACTTTGTTTCTCTTTCTTTTTGTTTGACTTCCATAAATAGTGAAAGCAGGATGTTAAAAAATGTTTAAGATCACTTGCTTGATAGTATTACTCAGTGAGTAAATGTTATGTTGCCCAATTTATAAGGTAAAAATACTTGCTTTCACTACATCATTTTCTTAGGAGAAGAGCGACATCTTTCTATAACAATATTGCTTTCTCATCAAATACTTCTGATGCTGATTCGGATGTACTTCTGGTTCTGTACAAAGATTTCCACTTTTTTTCCCTTTGCAAGGCCATCTGGAATTTATAATTTTGTTTATTGTAAGCTTCTGATTGGAACAACTGAAAATGTCAGCTATATAACAATGAAAGATTTCAGAGTGCTCTTATCAAAATATAAATAGCTTATGTTTATTAAGTCACTGAAGGTAACTGTATCTATGAGAAATTAAAAATCATACAAATCTGAGTATACGTTTCATTTTTGGGTTTGAGCCCCTTATAGGCCATTCACTTAAAAGTTGGACTTGATTATCCTTTTGGGTCCCTTCTAACTCAGAATATTCTGTGATTCTGTGTGATTCTTCACTTTTCTAGTCCTGTGCTATTTAATGTGCAAAACATTTGTTTCGTGAAATCGAAGATTAGCAGTTTCTCTTTTGGTATTTTGGCAAATAGAGATTTGATAACACATTACTAAATATAAAAAGCCCGCTGAAATAATTTCTAGGTGTCAGATCCACGAAATACACTATTTCTAGATTCTAAAACTCAGCTTATTCCTTTTCCCAAATAATGCATTACATCACTGGTTACATTTTCATAATGCAGTTTTGCAAATTGAAGCTAAATAGGGGTATTTGGTGTCCTTGAGTTTATTTGCAAATGAAGGGTAAATAGCTTTATTAGATTCCTGTTTATATTTAGAATGTCTTTGTGGATTCACATTGAGGATTGTTTGAGCTGTCATATAGCCTGTACTACATGAAGCAGACAGCTGTGGCCATGATTTTATTATCTTTTTTTAATATCTTTTAGACTGTTTAATTAGTAAAACAGTGTGGCCAGTGTTCTCACTATGAATAAAGAAACACTTCCTGACTGTTTGAGTCATTCCATTCTCCTTGGATAAATAATAATTCAATTTGAGAACCAAATCACAGATAAAGTGTGTATTTTGCAGCTTCAACAGTGACAAAATACTAATACCAAGGGTGAAGGAAAATGACCTTAAACTATATAGTTAAAGACAAACAGGTGTTAAGCTGATAGGTTTCTGTATAGTTAAGCTGAAAGGCATCTATTCCCCAAGAGAACAATTTCAAATTTAGATTGGCTTCTGCTGATAGTAAAATGAGTGAATGAAAATAGAGTTCTTCATGCTTCCTTATTTATATATTTCCTGTGCATTAGGAATAATGATCACAAAAATCTAGACTTTGAAATTCCCTGTGAGATACTTAGGCTTCAACATTTTTTTTTCTAAGTCACATCTGTGTGCTCTAATTCTGTCTCTGCTCTTACATTCAGGTGTTGATTAGTCATGTTTTCAGACTTATAACCAGGTACCTGTCTAAAGGTTTCTCAGGATTCTCCATCTAGATAAGAGTTCTCACACCTACTTGCTACCTGAACACAGCCACTGCCTTTCACACAAAGATTCAGTTCTATGACATGAATATTCATCGAAGGAAACTGGGTGGAGTACTTCTAACACCCAGGTGTGGCTATGGAAGCCCATTTTGATTCTGTGTCAAATTACTGGATTAAATGAGTTTATTCTATCGCTGCCTTTGCTATATTCCTGAGACAGCAGATATGCAGATCCCTAATTCCTTCTGCTCTTTTAACGCATCTTTCAAGATGATAGTTCATGAAGATCTAAGATATTTTCATGTTAGCATTCCTCGGCTGCTTCTTTAATTTCTGTCTGCCTTGCTCAGAGAAATGGTAGCAAGACATCCAGCCCAGGTCCTCGTACTGCTTCTTCTTACAGTGGTTTATTTTGTCAAGAAATAACAAAACCTAAAGTCTATTTGAGATCCCTAGGGTTACTAAATTACCTCCCAGAGTGATGTTTAAATGGTAGAAACAAAATATTTAATACTGTCATTTGATAAACTTCCATACCAAGTAAGTGAAAAAGCAGGTGAGTCACTTTCCAAAGTAACAGACAACAAGATTATCAGCTCATGGATAGGTGAGAGGAACCTGTCCAGAGGAGAACAAGTCATTGCCTTAAGGTTCACTCCAATTTTTAATAGATAAGGCCTTTCAGTGGTTAACCGGTCTCCTCCCAGAATTTGAGACCGAAAGAAGAGAAGGCCTCCTTCTCCAGCTTGGAATCAGAAAGCTGAACAAAACCTTGTAGCAAAGGTCCTATGAAATGAGTATTGCAGGGGCTGAGAATATTTGCTAGTGTTGGTTTTCTCAAAGGAGAAAAAATTCCACAATTTCAGGAGAGCACAAATCTGCCTTGTGCAAAGACTGAAGGGAGAAAAGGAGGGGAAATTGTACGACACTGAAGCATTTTTTTGTTTTGAGATGAAGGGGAGTTATAGCAAGGCAGTCATCTAAGAGAGACCTAGGTGAGGCAAGGGGCTGGGCTTCTCCTTGGTTTTGTTTTCTTTTCTTTTACAATCTAGATAGGTCCTCCCTCAGCTGTTTGGAATAGGTTATATCTTTCCAGCTAATTAAATGTTGCAGCAGGACAATTTTTTATTGTATTACCTGGGAAAAAAACAGGAAAAAACCTGCTCGGTGCTGTACTGGATGTCTGGGTTCTTGCCAGAGTTTCTATTTGTTTAACTACACTTATGCTCAACTTTTTTTTTTTCCTGTTCTTCAGTATAACTGTTGTGTTCCTTACCTGGTAAAATTACAGTTATTCCTTGTGTGGGAAATATAGCAAGGGCCACTCAGGGTGGTTGTACACCTGACTGAGAGTGCGTGCTCAGTGCAGACAGGTCATTGCTACCATGTAGTGGTTCCAGCCACCATCCTTCCCCAAGTGTAACTTGTTTCCCTGAAATAATGGTCACACTTTCCCCCTCCCTCCCAGGCTTAACCAGTTGAATAATTTTTCTTTCCTTTTTTCTTTCTTGTCTTCCTTTTTTTTTTTTACTAGGAATTCCCCCTTGCTACTAGACACATAGATTCAAAATCCCTTGATAATCCCTACAAAAAGCTGGCACTTACTCCCTTTTCAATTACTCCTATTTGTGCTCATTCTGCTAGGGCTACTGTTTAATCATGTTGCTCCCCATTATCATTCCTACAGAGGAGAGAGTAGCCTCCCATGTTTTAATTAAAATATAACTTTTAAGTTCTTTATATAGACAGGTCGGCTTGTGAGAGTTACCTACATGCAATGTGCCTCTAGTGCACTAATTTATGAGAAATCTGGATAAATACATTTCTTTGATTTAAATCAATCAAAAATACAGCAAAAAATATTTTTATGGGCTAAAATATGTACAGTAATTTTATTTACATTTTTATATATAAACGTATACAGATATGTATGTATGGGTGTATATTTAAATGTAGGTATGAACTGGAGGATTTTTGGGGGATGTTATTCATAAGCCATGGCTGTGGGATTGCTGTCCTGATGTATTTGTGTGAGTTGAAGAAAACAGTATATAGAGCGAATGGAAAAAGAACAGATGTGGTGAAGCATGGATCACATGAGAGTTCTTTGACAACGTTCAGAACAGCTACATTATTCATTGTCTGTATGGCTTTTAATAGAATGCTGTTGTGCTGAGCAGCACAGTAATTCCTTATTACGGTTTAAAATATCTAGGAAAATGTGAAGATGCTATAATGGCTTATCTAACTTGGGTTTTTTTCCCTTTTATCCTTTCTACGCAATTTTTTACTATTCTTGGGCTGCAACCATGATGTGCTTTGGGCAAGAAAGTGATGTTAATATGAGAAGAACACTGAAGTCTTTACTTTGAAATTCATGGAGGGGAAGTAATCAAGTTCTCAAACCAAACCAGTTGAGTAGGGTGGAGAAATGTGGGAAGGGAAAAAGAATGCTTCATTTTGCCCTGGCCATGCCACCATTTCCTATAGGGTTGTCAAAGCATTTATACACTTAAAAAATATTAAATTTGCTCTGTCCCTTAAACTTCTGAAGTTTTTAAAGATGTTTAGCTCTGAGTCATGCTCTGTTTTGCAATAGTATGAGATAATTAATGCAGAAGTATTTTTTCAGATTTATTTACTTGATAAATATGCAATTCATAATTAAAAACACAACACCACCATAACCATTAAGAAAAAAACAGAATTTAGAGACTACTGAAATCATTGTGGAAGCCAGGAAATGCAGAACTGGTGGGACAGAATTTAAATGCTGGCAATTTTAACTCACAGTGATGTCTCCCACAAACACTTGTGCTCCAAGAACCCAGTGTATATTAAATTACTTGTCCACAGTGTTTGGTGAGTAGTGTCATAAATCAGTAAACTGAAATGTCGTGGCAAATGTTAAAACCCACAAAGTACAGGGGCAATAATTTGAATATAACTTCTATCAAAGCATTTTCTGCAGAGAGAATATTTAAGAGCATGGTCTACAGAGACATAATGGCAGTGTTGACTACCATAAGTATATTTAACTGAAAGGGGTGCTCAGGATCGTGGAAACAAAGCAAAATTGACCCCAGCATGTCCAGATAGTCTTTGTGTAATACCAGCTGCCAGCAAGAACCTACATGTAGGCAAGCTCTTCCTAAAGAACAGCACTAAATGAGAGTGGAGGACTGAACTATGCTTTTGTTAATTCTTTCACATTTAATAACTTATGGTACTGTCCTTTAACATAGATCTCTCACACTAAAAATCTGGAAGTAGCAGAGCCCTTATACAAGCAATTTGCTTTTAATAGTGCATGGGTGCTGTTGTACCTGTGGGAATGCTGAATCAGGACTTGGGCAGCCAGCTGTAGTTATAAGTCACCATTGGTGTGGCTTATTGCACTGATAGAACCTAGATACCATGTCTGGTTTTATGAAAAAAAAATAAGAGAAATGTGATATGAATTTGTGTACATGAAGCCCATTTGCTTTTGGGCTGTGATAATTGCACATCCATTGCTTTACCTGTGTCTGTTCTTTGTTAAGGACTCGATAGGAGGAGGGAAGAGGGGACAAGAGGGATACTAGAGAGGAGAGACCAAAAAGATTGCACAAAAGCAAGCCAAAACCCCAAAGCAAGAACAATTAATTATTTATAGATTAAATTCACAGCAGATAGGAAAGAAAGCTAACCCAAAAATGGATGTAGGAGTGTTCAGAAGACTGAAAAATCAGTTTCTGTCATTGAAATGCTTTCAGTTACATGATAAAAGGTTTGTGCTTTTCTAGGATTCTGCTGTAAGTCAGGTTTATTTTATGCCTCTGCTTAAAGAACTACATTTCTGATATTTGCATCCCTAAAAGAGTAAGTGACTCATATTAGAACTGCCTTTCTAACACAATTGATCTCTCTGAGACACATGACACAATTAAGGATTCCTTATTTCAGAGTATCCATAATGATAGGAACCTTTGGTTAAGCATCGATCTGCCCACGTTTCCCAGGACACAGCAAGCATTCATAACACTGCAGCAGAGATGCTCTGGATACAAAAATATGATTCTTTAACAGAAGAAGATGGCAGGTGTCCTCAGTTCAGCCATATTTGCTAATAATGAAGACAGAAAAATCAAGCAACTAGTTACACGTGCAGTGTCATACTCACTGTGTAGGCAGAGACCAAAATTCTGAGAAGTCTCGATGTCAAAAAGCCTGGGCATCAGGTCCACTGTAAAACTATCTGATTATTATGATTTGGCTTTAGCCCACTGAAGATATGCTCATCCTTTTGTCTTCCAAAAAGTCTGGAAATCTATGGCTAATTACAGCACAAGAGAGGTTCTCAGCTATCCATGACAAAACCTCTCTGGGTATTGCTCAACAAAATTACTTCTCTGCTTAATAAAATACTGTGCTGCTGACTAGACTGATGGCATCATGGCAATTTCCTTGTTGGTTAACTTTTCTTCCATATTCCCAGCTCATTATTCCTCTTATACCCATTTGAACCACAAATCCATTTCAGTATTAACTTACAAAGGTTTTCATTTTGCTGTTGCCAACATGGCTTAAGACATCAACTGTCTTACTTCCTAAAAGTAACATCTCGGTTAGGTTATGTCCAATTCTTATGGCTGATTACGAGAGACCTTGAAAACATTCTTTTCTCTTTTATTTCTGCTGCTTTTTGGTGAGTTTAATAGGAGAGCATTTAAGCTGTGGTTGATTGTAGGTGTGCAGGACCACAGCTGACAACAAACATGGCCCTTAGAGAAGGGCAAAGCATAGGAGGGAAGATGGCATGGAGTTACGTGCCATTTTCATAGAGGGAACATAGGTCCTGGAATATTGGTGCAGGAGGAATCTGTCTTGTAGTCTTAATACTTTGGCATTCAAGATGGCAGTGGATGTACTGAGTCAAGAAGGCTCCCTTCACCCCTTTAGAAAACATTTGAAGGCAGGGATACCAGTAAGTTCTTACCCTGATAGACATCTTGCAAGTACTCGCAGAGTTTATTGAGGAGATTGCTGAGGTTTTATATATACAGTTAAAAACACCCAAACTAACTTTAACTTGTTCATCAGACAACTTACATGTATTTATTCTTGGCTGGCAACTTGAGACAGATATCACTTGGACAACTCTCCTTCTGAGCAATTCAATACATTCACCTTGATGCAGGTGAAGTATACAAAGGTTATGTTCAACTTTACATTGGATCTGAATCCTGAATAGTATTCATGTTGAGCTATGTTTGGAATTGAATTTCATCTGAGTTACTGCATGCTCCATGTAATATTGTGTATATATTTAGTAGAAGCAATGGATGAAAATGTGTTTCTGTTAGGATTAATGATGGCCTAAAGTCATGTGAGTAGTGGTCCCAGAATGTGATAGTGCTGAGGGCTTCAGGGCTGGGCTGCTGAATAAACTAGTCTCCCATGCAGGGACAAAATAAAAGGTCTATCAAACCAGCACACGTCTGCGCTTTGTATGAGTGAGATAATGTGGACAGCCACATACTCAGTGTGGTGTTGCCCAGGAAAGGCAATGAACTCTTCATGCATTGCAAATTATTTAGGAGGTCTGTCATCAATGATCAAGCATTGACAGCACATAATGACTCTGGTAATGGTGACATGGGAGTGTGCACCAGGCAGTCTGGTATTATCGGTGACCATCCTTTATCTGCCCCACCTCTGTGTATCATCATGCCAAACACGGAGCTACATAGCATTTCAACATTTCACAGGTGTTACTTATGCTAGTATGTAACTCCTCCTCAGGATGACACCAGGCACTTTACTGCTTTCTTCCCAAAGGGTATACTCCTCCCTTCTCTTTCCCGTGGTGAGTACAGTCCTGCAAATCACCAGGGGTTTGTTTCTGGCCTCCATGATGGGCTGCTGTGCAGTGATCTGTGTGGAGAGCTGAAGACTTGTTCTGCATCATGCTATTCTTGTACCGTTTCCACACTTGTGCAATGTGTTGGAATGGTTTTCAGGACCTTGGCAGCTAGCTCTGCGCTCTCCTTGGGTGTGGCCCTCTTTCCATTTTACCATGCTACGTGACCAGGTGGCTCACAGTACACCTGAGCACCCTCAGATCTGAAGAGGTTGCAACACAAAGCTTTTAAGCTTTTACTAATGGCCCATTCCTCCTGACCAGGCTTTTGCCACTTTTCAAGCTATATAATGCATATGACAATTAGGAATGTGTATATGCATACATATATGTGTAATTTATTGCTCTGTAGTTCCAGCTGCAGTGTAATAATGGGTTTGAAGAGGGTAGTAATGAAAAACTTCATCTTTCTGGTTTTATTGTCTCAAGAACTGAATTATAGTGAGTAAGCTGGAATGCTCCTTCACTTACCTCTTTAAAACAAGTGCTTGACCTGCCATGGCTCAAGATCTGCAAAAGCAAAGCATAAGCCACGTAAAAAAACCAAACTGCCTAAACTACTATTTGAATAAGATTTAGAGATTGTAAAAGAAATCTACCATTCCTACAAACTAGTATTGTTCATATAATTTTCAAAATCACAGTGGGTAACATTTCACCAGATAAGTTTTGAGTTTGTTGTGGTTACAAACAATATCTAAAGACTTAAATAGAATGTAATGTTTTCTACTACAAACTTTGCTTTTTTATGATGGAACCTTGACATCATAATTTCCTCTGAATCATACCTTATGACTGTCTTTACAATTCTCCTCCCTGCCCCCTTTTTTTTTTCTTTTCCTTTTACCCAATTTGCTTTCTAGGGTATATTTGCTGGAAAAAAAAAAAAAAAGAGAATAATCGTCTCAGAGGAAAATAAGGATTTTAAAATGTAGCTTTTGAAAAGTCTGAAAAATCTGACAAACTACACCACAAATGTTTAGCAACCAGACTTCAGATAAAAAGAACATCAAGATCTGTTTCAGTTTTTTTGTGTTCCATCTGGAAAATTTTGTGATTTTAAAAGGCTCATCAGAGGTAATTCTGGAGATTCCCCCTCCCTCTTCTCCAGGGAAGTTTTGATGGGTTTGCTTCTAGAAATACCAAGGGTATGTTTTTTGTCTGGTGTGTCTGACAGTTTTTATTAGATAATTTTCTGACTCTTGGGCCTGAAAAAGAATCCCACTTTCCAAACATGGGAGATGTGTAGACAGTTTGTGAGGGTTTTTTCCAAGCGTCTGCCAAGCAAAAGAGAAGGTCCCCCTGCTTGTTGCTGGCTGCTGTTCAGAGCCTTGTGCACAGCTGGGAAACTGAAGAGACTTGTCAGGTTCACCGTGTGGCCGGCTGGGAAAGCCTGAGTTGCAGAAGAGACAAGAAGATGGAGTCACCTGCAGAGGAAAAGGGTGTAGGTAGCTAGAGAAGAAACATACAGAGTAGGAGAGATTTGTATTCCCAGCCTTTCCCAACAGGTGCCAAGAAGGCGTGGGAGGGAAGCGGTAGATTAGGACTGGGAGAGAAGACTCCTGCCTGCCTTCTGCGTACAGGAAACACTTGTTGTCTACCAGGATTTCATGGTCGACAACCAGCTCCCTCCTGCATTCCAAAGCACCAACAAATAATGGAGTAAGTTTATGCAAAGGGGACTCCAGGATTTGCTAATGGAGTGGTTTTGCTATAATTTATTTAGAAAGTATCTAAAATAGTTTGAGCCCAACACTAGAACTGTTGTAGCTTAAACTGTGGTTAATCATGATGCTTTTAAGGGTTAACTTTAAAAGTACCTCTGTGAAGTCTGTTGCTCTAAGCCACAGACACCAAAGCCAATTGAAAAGTGTGTTGGATTGGCCTGTATCCAAACGAACAACTTCAGAAATTTAAGTGCAGAATCAATAACTGTGTGTTTCTTGACATGTCCTGGAAATCTGGGTATTTCTGAACTGTACAATTTCATCCAGTTTGATCTAATTCATTCCCTCTTGCATTATTGTTAATCAACAAAATATACTTTTAGAGGTAAGACATGATGTGGGTTTTTTTAATACCAGGTAGGAATTAGAAAATTCATGCAATTATCCACCAATAACAGTAGTGCGATTTAAATGGTGCTGTAGTTGTATCTCTTTAGTAGCTAACATTTAGCAGTTTGAGTGCACATAATGCAGCATGTCTGCAGTAATTCATCTGTAATAGCAGGAAAACATGTACCTCCCTTTTTCTTCAGAAGTAATAATGTATCTGTTTTCTAGACAGACATATTGTTTATTTTAATGCTTTCTGCATTAATTAGTTCTGTTTGGAGCCTAAAATAAACACACCTGAGAATATAAATGCATTTCATGAGAACATTTCCTCTTAGAAGTTTTTCTTGCTTAATGGAGAATATTGCGATATGGAAGTAATTGTGGGATTATAAGCAAAGAGTTTGAAGGACTCTTCCACTTGATTTACATTTTTGCCCGCAGCACTGTAGGGAACCAGTGGATTTGGAATCATTCCTATTTTCTTCATACTGGTTTTATAAAGTTTATTCTAACCAATATTGAGGCAGTTCTCTGTAATAATTATTATAGGAAATAATTTTAGTGAATTCTGGAAGCCTTAGGTGAACACTTATTTAGAATAAATGCTAAATTATAATACTGTAATTTAGATGTAAAATGAGGTACCCAGCCAATTTTTATTAAGTCAGGATAAGATATTTTAGTAATAATAGTTCCTTGTACCCAAAACTCTTCATTTATACATGATGAAAAATCTGCACATCAAAGAGGAGTGATGTTGCATCATGTTGCATCATGAAAGCATCATGGAGTAAAAGCATCATGCACATTATCAAGGAGTGTAAACACTTTATACACTTCATAAAAGGGCTCTTTGAAGCATATAGACTATCAAACTGAAATTTGCCAAAGCAGCTGCTATGTTGGGCACCTTCATATTGGGGGGCTGAGTTGAGACACATTTCAGTTGAAAGGTACCAAATGGTACCCCAGTATAATGTGTAATAGGATTTACATTGCATGATTTTAATCTGTTTAATGAGAGCTTCTGTGGAGAAAAGAGACTATATTAATTTCATATTTAAATACAGTTTGATTAAATATTGACATTTTTCATCCTGCTAAATGGTTTTCAGAGTCAGAACCACACAGTAATTTTTTTCTGTCACAGGACCATCACATCAACTTTCCAAAGCAAGCATGTTAGATATGTAGTTCACTTCATTGTTTATGAAATTTGGCTTTGATTAAATTAGCAGTCCAGTTTGCAATTTGTTTACTGTCTTCATTCTTTCACACCTTTACAGCCTCACCTTAGTAACACAGTGCTCACAAGGATGGCTTTCTCCCTCTTGCCCTGTAGCAGCCTGTGCCTGACCTGGGGAAAGTCCCTGTGTTGCTAGCAAAAGGCTTTTAGTCTTCCATTTGTCGTTTCAGACCATCTGCTACCCAAGAAAAAAATCTCCAGTTTTATAAATTTCAAATGACATAACAAGTTATTTTTAGGTCTCTAGAGCTAGAGCTGCTGAAGGACACTTTAGTGCTTTAGTTAGTTAAACTAACTCCTGGGCATCTGTTCCCTAGACTGAATTAAAACTGCAGGTGAGACCTAGGTTTCCTACCTAGTACTGTGAGACAATCTAAAACCTTCATATGCTGAGCACTTAGAGCTAACAAGAAACACTGGCACAGGAATGTATTAAAAATTCTGCCTTACTCTTGAACTATGTAGAATCATAGAATATCCGGAGTTGGAAGGGCAAAGTCCGACTCCCAGCCCTGCACAGGACCATCCCCAAGAGTCACACCATGTGCCTGAGAGTGTTGTCCAAACCCTTCTTGAACTCTGTCAGGCTTGGTGCTGTGACCACTTCCTTGGGGATCCTGTTCCAGTGCCCAACCACCCTCTGTGGGAAGAACCTTTTTCTAATATCCAACCTAAACCTCTCCTGACACAACTCCAGGCCATTTCCTTGGGTCCTGTCACTGGTCACCACAGAGAACAGATCAGTGTCTGCCCCTCCTCTTTCCCTCACTAGGAAGTTGTAGACTGCAGTGGAGTCTCCCCTCAGTCTCCCCTTCTCCAGGCTGAACAGACCAAGTGACCTCAGCCACTCCTCATATGGCTTCTCCTCAAGATCCTCCACCATGTTTGTAACCTTCCTTTGGAAGCTTTCTAATAGCTTAACATCCTTCTTATATTGTAGCACCCAAAAAGGCACACAGGACTCAAGGTGAGGCCACGTGCAGTGTCATGTAGAGATGCCCAGGACAAGCCAGCTCAGTTAACCAGCACAGAAGTAGCCACATCGGTGCCCTGTTTGGCAAAGATTGATAATATATGTGGCTCTGTAGGGTATTTCCTTTTTGCCCTATAATTATTTAATGTAATGCTGCAGGACTTTTTCAAGTGCCATATACTTTCAAGACTGCTGAGCTCCTGTTGACAGCAACAGGTTTGTGTGAAAGCATGAGGAAGAGATCAAGATTGATGGTGCTTAAGAAAGCTGATTTCCAGAGTTTGATTGCTTAGTCTGTCATACAGACACTCTTAGGTTTCCAGAAAAAAAATCTTATTACTTTTCTCTGGTAACTATACACAAATACTTCATCTAAAATGAGTAAGTTTTGCAGTAAGTTATAGATCTAAATTAGACAATTTATGTTAAATCTATACTAACCAGTATACACCATTTAATTAGTGACAGGACACTGTACACTCTCACAAAACAGAAGAGACCTACAAGCGTAGAAGAAAAAGACCTCCTAAATCAAAACCACTTACGTAATAGATCCTTTATCATTGTGAATTGCATTCAGAAATGAAAAAAGGAAAGGGGTTACATTTGTTCGTTGTGGCTTCTGATTAGAGGACACTTAAAAAACTCCAAGCCACTCTCTTCTTCTCCAAAATGCTTTTGCCATTTATCCTTTTTTGCTCAACAGAAAAAGTACTTTCAAGTTCCTATCTCTTAGAATAAAACACATATATGTTTATTTTCACTCTTTGAAAGAGGTGGTTTTGAGGAATCTTTACGCTAAGTAGATTATCTAATGATACAGCTCTGACCCAGCAGCAAGACTCAAAATCCTGAGAGCAAAGATGTGAGGCTAACTCCTATCAAACTTCCTCACTTTCTCTTGTAATGAAACACAATGAGTTGCAAGTGCAATCATTTATGTTAATACTATTTTTTTTCATAAAATTTTTTTTCCTGGATGTCTTTCAGGTTCAGGAGGGTTTAAATATTCTCTCAGTTATTCAGTGTTGAATAATCCCTTCTCCTACTTTTGGTGCTAGCTCTTTTCTGCTTTTTCAAGTCCCTTTTTAATACCGTTTTACCACAAATAGCTTGAAAAATACAGATTTAATATACCAACCTAGGAAGGTGAAGAACCAAGGATACCGATATCAATCAGTTTCTTTCTGCATAGAGGCACAGGTGATTTTTTTTTTCTTTAGCCATCTTAAATGTGGAACAGAAGACAGTAACCAGGTCTGTGAGAACCAACGTGTGTGGTATATTTTTTCCTACTGTTGCATATCTCCGCTCTAGTATTGCACGTTAATTAATACACGTAAGGCGTTTGCCCAACACTAACTTTGTAGTTCTTTGCAACATGTTCTCTGCTTCTGTAGAGCTGCTTACTGAAGGACTTGCTGCCACCCTTCTGCAGTTCTTTCTCCTATCCTCTAATTGAGCCCCTTTATAATTTGTCTGCCAAATGACTTATCAGTTGGAAAGGCTCAAGTCAGATACTACTTCCTCTTTTTTTGCTTGTTTTTACCTGAGTGCTGCCAGAAGAAAGAAGGGGTTAAAGCGTGGGAGGATTGCTAAGAAAAAGGGTTTGGTTAGTGACACACAGGACTGCATCTCACACACGATAGTTTGTATATTCTTCTGTAAACAGCAGAAAGAATTATCATCATCATGGTAAGGCAAACAACACTCTCTTTTATTCCCTTTTTAAACCCCACCAGAAATCTTCAGGTTAATACACAGTTAATTCTTTTAAATCATAAAATCAACTGATCTCCATTAGTTTTATAGAGCGTTTCTTTAACCGACAGATGCTCCTGTTGACAGAAGGGGAGGGGGGAGAGATTTTAGTTTATGGAAATAACTAGCTCTGGGGAAGAGGAGATGGGAGCAGACATGCCTTTTCTGACATGTCTGTTCTTATTTATCTCCCTCCTCTCCTAAACACTCATGTAAGGATCTGTTTCATTTTATCAGTGCTTCTTTGTCTTTCCTGAGCTCTTTTGAAAGATTTCCATTAATTTGATTTTGCATTATTTTCTCCTTTCAGTTTTGCTGTTCTTTTCTAATATTTCCAATATATAAATCTTGGTGTTTGTCACCTAAGAAATAATATGGGATTTATATATACATCTATGCTTCTTGAGCTGATTATTTTCTTTCCAAAAAATCCATTAAACATGCAGGCTCAGTAGTCTCATTAATCTAGATGCTGTTGCAAAATAGTCAATTTTCAGTGTACATTTGAACAAAAAATTTACAGTGAAAAAATAAATTGGAAGCAGACAGGTCCTGTTCTCTTGAAGGTATGAAATGTTTCACTAAAATATCCTGACTTAATAGAAAATACAGTATGTGGAAAAATACGACTATTAAGAAAACTTGTTTGTTTCACTTCACGCTGCTCAAGTCTCACATTTATAGCCCCTTGGTTGTTCAGGTAAGTTCCACAATCTAAATAAATGCATTCCCTGCACAAATTGCTCAGGTAAAGCTGAAATTGTTTAAAATCCACTTATTGCTGTTTGTATCCTCTATCTGCATAGCAGGCAAAAAGTTGCAAGAGGCAGGGGGTGAATTCCATGCTAGAGTGGACTTGTTAAATTTAAAGTGTGTTTCTTTCTCTAACTCTGAAGAGGACGCTGTCAACCTGGAACATGGCATACTTAAAAGAAATGCTAAAAAAAGTTTAAAGACTATATGCCAAACTCTTGGTGTTCTGAAGAAGGTAGTTTGGGATTTAAAATAACATAAGTCATACTTTTCCTAATAGTAACCCCCATTTTATGTCTTTGTGAAGGGTCAGAATAAACAAGGAACAATTAGTATAGTGAATTGAAGTAATTCAAATTATTTGACTGACAGCAAGGTCAGTTAAACTGGTTAAGTTTAGAAATCATTTAGGTTAACTTAAAATATAACTGCTTTTTTCCCCTCAGTGAATCACAACAAGAATTAATTCAGGTCAAATGTTTTGCTAAGTATATTTTCCCCCCATGGTTTTAAAAGAATAACATAAGCACCAAGCCTTTATTTCCACCTGCAACTCACTCCTCTCTCTCTGCCAGTAGCTATGGGACTCACCTGTAGGACAGCAGTATGAAATCTTCTCTCTGTAGGACTTGAAACAAGGACTTGAGCGGGTCATGTGCTTCTCAGACTTTTCTCTCTCGTAGCTTTGATTTGTACGTTGCTCCTTCCAGTTTTTCTACTAATATTTTTACAGCATGTTGAGCCAGCAATACTCCAGAGGAATTTTCAGCCTCACAAAGCTCGGCATTGTTAGTGTGGGATATTTGAGTCTCAGTCTCTGCAGAATGCCAAAGCCTGAAGAGTAATAGTTTATTTATTTAAATGTTTTTGGCTAAAGCACTTTTTGGGATGTCATGTGACTTCTAGAACTTCAAGGCTGTTTCTCATGGTTGGTTGAATTATGATACCATGATTTAAAGATACTTCAAGTTACTGGCTTTCCAGCATGAATTTGTAAGGGTCCTACACTACTACAGTTGTTGAAGATAGAAGGGTCTCAGAGGTTTTCATGTTACTTGAAATCCAGTTATTTATGACCTTCTAATAAATGATAAAGCTCAAACTTATTCTTCACTAAATGGTTTGTTGCTTTTTCCCCTCTGAAAGTGAACATATGCTGGAAAATAAATGTTTAAATTAAAGAACTGTCCACCCTAGATATTACCATCTATTAGTTACCACAAAGTTGCTAATGACTAGTAAAAATACTGCTTTTTTCTCTAATGTGCGCTCTAAGAAGTGTTTCCATCTATGTTCAGCTGACTCAGATGAACTCATCTAAGAAAATAACATCCAATTGATCCCTCAAGACACATCCTGAAGTCTTGATTCAACAGATCATAGTAGCTTATGCTCTCTTTCCACTGGAGACCAGCAAAGCACATGTTTAATTACACTGTTAAATTAGGGGTTTGGCTGTGGCAACTTACAGCTAATGAGAAAAAAAAACGAGCCAAAAACAGAGGAAATATTTTAATGCTAGCGTAAACAGGTATGAATATAAATACAAACAAGATTTACATTTCTTGGTTAAGGACGCAGCGGCATTTTACTTCCAGATTAGAACACGGCTTTAAAGGTTCATGCAGAGTGCTTGAAATGGCTTCCTCCACACTGTACAAGGAATGGATAGGCAGGTCCTCTGGATTTTTCAGTTACCAGTGCCTTTGATCAGTTATTTCTCAAGCAGCTAATATCTCAAGAGTAAGAATGCTTGAGCATAAACATGTTGAAGAAGCCTGATCTGCAGAGCAAGGGTACTTCTTGCCCTCTGAAATGAAACATTTCCATGCGTTGCTCTGGAAGTCAAGCATGCTCGTGCTGTGCTCTGGCAGGCTGGGTCCCACTTCAGAGTCCCTTGAGAAGCTCAGTCTCTGTGCCCTCTTGCACTGGCAATACTGGCTCACCTACATTTGTCTGACTTAAAATACAAGCTCTTCAGGGCAAGTACCTGGTCTTTTATGTGTTTTGACAGAGCTGTATATAATTAAAGTACTTTGTATGAAGAAATTACTTCAAAACAGTTCACATAGGGCAGCTATTTCAAGATCAAGAAAAAATCTTTAGCCTTGTTCCCCGAGGAAACAAGGCTTATGTGACTGGACTGGCTGGCTGTCCCTCCTCACTTCCATTCAACACCTTTTGAACTTGTTGGTTATAGTTTAAACTACATTTGAAAGGGGGAGACGTCTCAAAGATAATTAAGTTCCCATGGACTTTATGAAAATCAGTGGCTAGGAAGAGAGAAATCCAGATCCCCAGTTCAAATAACTAATTTTTCCAAGTGTAATCTTGCAAACTCAAAACTTGACAGCAAGTGTAAAAATGACAGTCAGGTGGGCAATGTACTCCCAACTACTTTAGAAGACTGGCAGCTATTTCCATCCAAATATTGATATGCAGGTTGACACCATAATAAAGTTAAATTTCCCGTTTTTGTGTTCCAGCAGTTTTTAGTATGAACAATATAGTCATCCTTCTCACACTTGTAGTTATTATGAATTTTCAGAGAAATCAGTATCATACCTTATTAGCTTGCATTAAGTGTAAAAACTTTGTATTTTTGCTTATTTTATCTAGCAATGTTCATTATTGTCATCTTATCCTTTCCCTATAATTAGTTAGTACCAGCAATACATATGTAGAATAAGAAATTAGTAATTGGGCTGCATTACTCATCATTGTTGCATCTGATAGGGAAATTTATAGTTGGTTTTGTTATCACTAAAGCACTTTACCTGTCTGAGCTGTATGAACTCAATGCAGCCCTTAATGTTGCTCTTTACTTAATTGTTTTGGTTCTATTGGTTGAAAAGAGTCATCAAAGAGAGGGGGAAAAGACAGGCATCAGCTTTCTCATTTGTAGATTATTTCACTGTCTAATAAAACCTAAACCCCAACAATACAAGCTTAAGGTCATGATCATAGACTTGCCTATTTGAAGGCCACTGGTGGAAGACCACTGTATGAGGACACAGGACTTGGTTGGTGGTACAGCTGCTTATCAGTTGGATGAGTGACATTGGTTAAGAGAAGTAGGCGAAAAAAAGGGTTCCATGGATTTCTGTTAGGCTGCAGTATGGTAAGTCAACTCTACCTCTTCCCCAATTTAGATTGTTTTTCAGTATTTTTCATGTGCTTGGGCAAGCTTTGCTGCTGCACATTCCACTGGCATTAAGCAGGTTCTGTGCAGCTCTCCTAAGCCAAGACTATGTAGGCTGTTGATTAAGAAAAAAATAACTAACTTAACACTTTTCCAGCTGGAGGAGGAAGTGACTCTATGAAAAAAGTCCTTATTTTCTTCAGTAGCCAGAGGGCCAGACACACCGCAGGCCGAGCACCCCGGCCAGCTGCAGGCGGGCTGACCTGGTGTCTCCCCCGCCTCCGCGCTGGGCCCTCAGACGCTCCGAAGTGAGGCTTGCGTGGTCCTTCCTGTTGAAGCTGTTCCACTTCATATAAGTAATTAAGC
This sequence comes from Eulacestoma nigropectus, assembly GCA_013397775.1. NCBI lineage: Eukaryota > Metazoa > Chordata > Aves > Passeriformes > Eulacestoma > Eulacestoma nigropectus. The sequence goes on along the minus strand of VZTE01006250.1, from coordinate 2,102,624 downwards.
GTTAATTAGAAGAGGACTAGTTGAGCATTCATTAAACATTAAATACTAATTGAGCGCCCGGGGAGAGCGCCGGCACCATTCGGCCGCGGAGTCATTCTCACGCCGGCCGGGCCGGGGCCGGGGGAGTCCCGGCCGCCNACCAGCCGCGCCCGCCGGGGCGAGGTGGAAGATGCGGGTTCATCTCCCCGCAGGGCTTTGAACCCAGATGTCCCACATGGGCCCCGGCGGCCGGGCGGTGCCGGTCCCCGCACACCTTCCCGGGGCTGGGGGGAGGGAAGTCCCGCCTGCTCCGGGCACCTCCGAGCGGCCGGCGTCGGGGGCCGGCCGGGTCACGGCGGCTCCGCGCGCTCCCCTGCCCCGCAGCCGTGGTGCCGGGCGGGGA
>VZTE01006250.1:1939399-2101636 GCA_013397775.1 Eulacestoma nigropectus | reverse complement strand
CGCAGGGACCGCCGAGCGGGGCGGTGAGTGTCGGGCGCTCGGCAGGGTGGGGAGGTGAGGCGAGGATGCGACGAGTAAGGTCCGCCACGGCACCTTCCTCCTGCTTATCCCGTTTTGGGATGGGGTAGGACAGCGGCAGCCTCGGGCGGCTTCACTCTTCTGGTAACGCGCGGGCCGGGGGCCGTGACTCCGCTGCTAAGGTGGTGCTGGGCCGGTTGTCCGCAGCCGTACCTGCGGGGAGAGGATCGGCGGCCGCAGGGCTGCGCGGAGGGCACGGGGGCTTCAGCGCCGGCCCGCGCTGGGCGCTGGGGGGACGCCGGGCACTGGCAATTCGCTGCGCACTGGCAGGCGGTCTGGGCAGCAAGAAATAAACAAACTTTTGTTTGTTGGAAACTGTCGAAGCAGGGTCCGTGCTGCCGAGGGAACCCGCTCTCCTCGAGAGGTCTGGTGCGCCGGAGTGGAAAATACTCGCGGTGTTTTGAATTAGACGTCTCAAAACAAGTATTCATCGTACCGGCATGTAAAAAGGGCTAATGTATTAAAATGCAAATATGCATGTGTATTCGGCGATGCTGTTGCGTGTTTCCTGTTTACCATGTTAATTAGAAGTTGTAAGGCAGAACTTCACCAAGAGTAATCCAGGGCAGTATTTGACCCAGTAATGCTCATTGAATGATGCAGTGGCTTTTACAGTTCAGGGTTTCTTAGCCCAAAATACAAGCCAAATATTTACTGAACTTCATTATGAGAAATGTATGAATTGTAAGACGGCTTACACCTTTGTAACTATTCTCTACCAGCACAAGTGTGAAAACTGACTCAGCCAGTATGGAGAGAAAGTTAAACTCCCCACTCTTGTTTTTGTAAGGAAAGCTTTGACATGAAATTTGTCCCTGGTCTTGCAGGCACCAGGATGCTTTTCTGTAGCATTTTGGATGACATTAACTAATTGTGCAAAAGTTTGAGATTTGGGACATACAATGCTGCCATCATAAGGCAAGATGAGCACACTTATAAACAAATGCAGGCAAAAACATACAGAAGCATTGTGGAATCCTAATTGTTTTGCAAAGGTTTTGTTTTTCTTGCTCTTTTTTTCCGAGAGCTAGTATTGTTCAGTAAACTGTTCTGTTTGCATTCACTGTGTCCTTTTAATTTATAGGTGGTGCTGAAACAAACAAATGTATTATAGAAACAATTTTGACATTAACCAAATGTTTGTTTGTTTGTTTTTGTAGTCCACCTCACACCTTCCAGATTCTTCCAGAGAAGAAAATAAAAAGAAACCCGTTTTGGAAAGACTTGGAAATTTGTTTGGTACAGGGAAGAGGAAAAATGTCAAAAGTTCACTAGAACACACTTCGCATCATAAGGGTGAGAGGTCAGGCTCTCCTCACGGGGCTCAGCCAGTATACTGTAGGCACTTCAGAGAAGGACACGAAGCTCCTCAAGTACAGAAACAAGTGAGAAACGTAAGTGCCCTTTCTGAGGCACAGGAATATAATTTCAGTGGGGAAGTAAGACCGCTGTATCACGACACGATTTCAGAATGGAGTAGTAGGGGAGTCTCTTCTGACAGTGAGTGGTCAGCAGATTGGAGTGGCAGCAGTGAAACCATTAAAAACTCTTTCTGTGAGAGTAGCCTGAATGTGGAAACACTGGGACTGGAGAAAGAATCCGTCACAGATATAAATAATTCCACAACTCCAGATTTCATACAGAGCTTGAGAAATTTGTCTAGCGAAGACTTAGAAAAGAGTATCTTAAGCCACAAGCAGCTTGTGAACACGTGGGTGTCTGAGGAGCCTGGGCATGCAAAACCAAAGGATTTGCCATACAAGTTGGAATCTGCAGCGGGTGAACACGCATATTCTGCTAGAGTGTTAACAGTTGATATCTATCTAAGGAAAACAGACGAACTCCTTAATGAGCCTGTGACTCTTAAATCAGAAGAAAATTGTAGTGATTCGGACACAATGGATAAAAAATCTGCTAGTAAAAGATCTGGAAAACGGAGAAAGTCTCAGTCATCTAGTGATATTCCAAATGGAGAGAGAAACCAGACTGAGAATACAGCAAGAGAAGAACCTGTTTTTGACGATGATGCCCATTCTGAGGTGTTTTCAGATAAGATAAACTCTGAACGAAAAGTGAGGTCTCTTCAACAGACTCCGGAAAGAAATTCCTCTTCCTCAGGTAATAATCAGGACCTAAAAGTTGGATCTGCTCACAAAGGGGCATCTAAAGCTGAAGCTGACAAGGGCAAGCAGCAGATCTCAAACACAACCTCTGCAAGGAGAAGATCATATAAAAAGAATCAGTCGGATACTGTACCCGTTTCCCCTACTGGTTTGAAGGGTCAGGTGAAAGATTACTCTTCAAAAAGGCAACCTTTAGCATCGCCAGAGACCAACCCAGTAACAAAAAGAACTTCAGTGGAAAAGGGAGCTATAGCTGTGGCTTTTGGGGAAGACGGTTTGGAGTCTCCCAAAGCTTCTTTGGCTTCTAAAACAGAAGACAACACCTTGGTGTTTGCTGAAGGCAGAAATGATACCAAGGCAGTAAAGCATGGTAATGGTCCAGATGGAAGAGCTTTCTTGCATACTGATGGGATTAAAAATGGAGACCTCTGTCTGTCAGCTGAGAGACAGGCAAATTCTGATTTAGACACCTCGAAGCTGAAGAGTTTGGATGCTTCCAGAACAGTCACGACAAAGATTAGCCTGTAAGTAACAGACTAGTTTACCTTGTCCTTGTAGCTGTAATTTTGCTTGTATCTGTGTTTAGAATTCTATAGAAACACTAGCTGTGTATCTGTTATCTATCTAAATTGTTTTCAGTTAAGAACTGCCTTTAAAAAAAAAAGTTACCATAATTAAAGCTACTGCTTAACAAGCACTGTAGTCTATGTGTATTAGAAAAATAATTCATTTTTTCATTTTTTAAATGGGTAGGGAATGTCTTTGTTAATTCCATTATATGGAATAATTTAACATATATAAAAGCGCTCAGTCATCATCGTTGTGGATCAGATTAACTCATCTGTCATTGACCTTAATGTAACTTTTCTCTCTGTAACCAAATCAGAATGTGGTTGAAGATTTTGTATGTGAAAATCTTTGAATAAGAAATGTGTTCGAGTTTTCTGTGAAACAGCCTAAGTTCTGCTATTATTTTATGAAGAAATATAGGATGCAATATAGAACTTGATTGTTCAAATGATATGATAAATCACACTCCAGAGATTTGAACAAATCTGGTTGCTTTCTTAAGTATACGCAGGATGAATAATTGAAATTTTGATGCATGTGAATAACATCAGGTATTTGCAGGACTATGCATACATGAGCTGCAGGTTTTGGTTTTACACTTGAAGAAATTGTCATCTGTCAAACAGGTGATCAGAGCTTTCCCTAGGATTATAAAGAAATGGCTGTGTTTATAAAGTTCACTGTTATCACTAGTATGAGGCCAGTGATTGATTTCCTGGATTCTATTACATTCTCATCCACAGGGAATGATTCTATTGCATTATTCATTTCTGTTGTTTGGTTGCCACATCTGTGTGCTGTATGCTATCACACTCCTCTTTCTGGCATGTTCAGGTATAGGTGTCGAGGTACACTGAATCATGTAGGCCCACCCGAGGTACACTGAGTGTTTGTAATTGTCGTTGTGTTAGAGGGATGTGAAGGTTCAGCCTGATGGTTTAATAGACTCCTCTGTTTCCAATTATGCTTCCCACATCTGAGAAGCACAGGAGCAATTTCCTTTGCCCAATTTGTAATACTCTACATCTGAGTTGTTAATTTGTAACTTAAGTTTAAAAAGCCTGGTACTGAAAGTTAAACTGTGGCATTTTTGTTCTTGGTTATGCTTTGCCGTCTGGCAGTATAGATCGCAAATCTTAAACACTTGAGTTTGTATCTTCATAGCTTCAAAGGAAAGGTAGCTTTCATATTGTTCTTTCTCTATGTCACTGTTATTAGTGATGATGAAGTTATAAATGCCTGCATAGCTGGATTTAATTTTTCGGTGTATCTCCTGGGCTTGCTGTACAGTGAATTATCTTTTAATGTATTCATAAAGTAACAGAGGTGTCCTTTCTGAAAGACTGAATTTTAACAAATAAACAGCCTGTTCTATTTCATTCCATTTTGTGGGGTGTGTGACACTGTGTCCTGGCCTTATCTGCTGCTGTAAGAACTTCAGCCCTGGGTGTGGGCTGCTGTGTTGCCTGCAAGGTTCCCGATGCGTCTGATAGCTGTCATTGCACAGCACCAAACTGTTTCTCCAGCCAGAGTTATATGCTCAGGTGATCTGGTATAATTTGTAGTCATTCATTAGAACATATGAACTATAAACCTGGCTGTGGATTAAGGTGCTGTAAAATGGGAAGGAAAAAGATGGTGCCAGTACTAGAAGACGGTGTGGTTTTGTTCTGTAGTGATTGCTTCGAACAGATAACTTTTCTGTTTTCAAAGGTTTAAAAATTGTTGTTAGGTAGTTCACATGAATTGCTTTCTCGTTGAAAAATACCCATTTACTTACTGATTCCTTGGCCCCCCGTAAGATGGATTTTGTATAATACAAGTAGTTTTCCCTTAAAAATGCATGATGTCTCTTACTAATGACATTGTGCCAATTCTGGGAATCAAATTTCTTTAGAAACCATTTCAAAACAGGTCAGTTTCTCCAGTCACCTCCAGAAATGCAGGTTTCCTGGAAATAAAGATAGCATTTTCTATCTTCTCTCCATTTATGTCTGTGTACTGGATAACTGGAAAGTCTGAGGATACTTTGCTTCTAGCTTTTGAAAGGGAAGCCTATCAGATTTGAGACTAAAATGAGGTTGATGGTAAGTCTTAATTGGCAAATAAAACCTCAGGCAGTAGTTACTTTGATGTGCTTAGCAGAAAACTTGGCTTCAGTTGTCGTACTTTATGTTCAGACTTGGTTTTGTAGTTGCCTTTGCATTTAAGCCCACTTGTTGAATTATTCTGCTCTTTTCCCATGCCATTTTTCTTTGCTCACCTCAATCTGATATTTTGGCATCAGTGTTTTTTGGCACCAGTTGCATGCTTGACGTGTGACTCACCTTCCATTTATGACTTGGGAGAGGTTTAACTGCTTGCTTCCACAGTTTAGCTGCAAGGTGTAGCCAAAGAGAAGGACATTGGTATTTCTCTTGTGCCTGCTTGTTCCTGGCGTTGCAGATCAGGAACGAGTAGTAAGAATCAGCCACATTGGACTGTTTGTTAGAAAAAGCGTTTGTACTGTTAAGTGAATCCATCTTTCAATGCTTTTTCCCCATACGAGATGAGAGGCTTAAAGGATACTCAAACATCTCCTTTTAAACAAGCTTAGAAATTCAAATCTTGCAATAAAGTGCATCTTTTGGCTGTATTTAAAATCAGTATTTTGTAGTATGGAAAAAGGTGTAATGAGAAGATTAGTTAGAGGAGGCCAGCTGTAGTGAGTGGAGCTGCAGAGCTGAGCTTTCTCTTGCTCTTTGGTCTCAGCTGTTTGGCTGCTGCTGCTGTGCAGAAATACTGCAGAATGTAAAATACAGTGTTGAAGTGGTTGTTTCTGCATAAATTTGCAAAGCTTGAAACTATACCTTTGAGGGTTTAGCTCTTCATTTAAAATAGGTTTTAGGTGGTTGATAAGTATCACTGTTAGCCATTAGACTTGCTTGTGTCAGGGCATACAAAGAGACATGGATTTTATGGGAAAGATATGGGTTGTTATGTTGAAGTAAATGCGCATAGCAGCACAAGTGACAGGCTGACAAAAGGGTGGTGTGGGAATGAATTTGTTAAGATAATTGGGCCATTAGTGTTACCTCTTGAAAACACAGGTAAAAGAAGAGGATAGGTACTTTTTTTTTTTCTGATTAGAAAAGAATATGAAGGGTTCTGGTGAGCAGGAAATTCAGCATGTCAGTAGTGCATCATTGTAGCAGGTGAAGGCTAAGCCTGTAGCTCCATAGGCAGGAGCATAGCCAGCAGGTCAAAGAACGAGGTATTTGGTGCTCATGGGTCTGCGTCTAGGTCACTATATTGAGTTGTAGCCCTTCCTCCCCTTCCAACTCTCTTCTGGTACAAGAGAGATGTTCCCAAATTGGAACGAGTCCAGCGGTGAGCCATTAAAGAGGGTGACAGCTCTGGAGCAAATCACATACGAGGAGAAGCTGAAGCAGCTTGGTTTCTTCAACTGAGAGAAGAGAAGGGTACAGGTAGACCTCAGTCATCTCTCACTACCTATAGAGAAGGCAGAGCCACAGTTGTCCCTGAGCTGTAGAGTGAAGGGACAACAGCCACAGTTGCAAGTTGTAACAGTGAAGGTTTGTTGGGATATAAGGTAAAAATAATTCACAGCAACAGTGGCTGCCCTGCTGCAGTGCTTCACTAGGAAGGTTATGAAATGTTGATCCATGAAGTGATTCAAAACTTGGTCAGGCAAAGCCTTCAGGAACTTGATCTAACTTTGAAGCTGTCCCTGTTTTGAGTAGGAAGTTGGACTAGCAGATCTTTAGAGGTCCCCTGCAACTCATATTCATTTTCCAAAGAGAAAAATCATAGAATAACTTTTAAAAGCTTAGGAAAAAACAGTTGTCGTTAAAATGAAACGTTGTGCCTCAATATATTTAATTTAATGCTATATGATAGTTCCCTCCATACCTTCCCTCTTTCAGGAACATTTTGTTTTTCTGTTTTTCCATAAGTTTTCCAAGTGTGTTTTATTAGGACCTATCTGAAGTATGGCCAGTTGATTTTAAGTTTGCTATTTCCTCTTTTGTTGATCGTGCGTTCTTCATAAGAGCCTTCCAGTTGTGAACCAGCTTGAGTAGGTAGTTACAGGGAGCACTGTTGAGAAGTCTGCTCTGAAAAGACATGATGATAAGAGGGAAATGGAACTGTTGGAGCAAATCCAGAGGAGGCCACAAAGTTGATAAGAGGACTGGAGCACTTTCCCTATGGACACAGGATGAGAGAGTTTGGGGCTTCTCAGAGAAGAGAAGGTTGTGTGGAGACCTCATAAAAGCCTTCCAGTATCTGAAGGAGAGGTCTACAGGGAAACTGGAAAGGGACTCTACCAGGAACTGTAGTGATAGGACAAGGAGTACTGGCTACAAACTGAGAGACAGGAAGTTTAGGTTAGATATTAGGGAAGAAACTTTTTACTGTGCGGGTGGTGAGACACTACAAAAGGTTGCCTGGGGAGGTTGTGGATGCCCCACCCCTGGCAGTGTTCAAAGCCAGGCTGGATAAGACTTTGAGCAACCTGGTCTAGTGGGAGGTGTCCCTGCCGCTGGCAGGGGAGTTGGGGCTAGATGATCTTTGGAGATCCATTCCAGCCTCTTAACAGTCCACGATTTTTCACAGTTGCTCTCTGTGTAGATTTGTAGGTAACTATTTTTGATTCCTTCTGTTATTTCAGTAAGTTTGTTCCTCATGGTATTCCCAAGAAATAAAGCTTGTACAATGGAGAGTCTTGCATTAGCAGGGTTTAATTTCTTACTTGGGATGCATTGCTTGAGGAAGAGGGGAAAGGATCTCACTTTTTGGATTGTTCCTGTGTCTCACACCTCTTTCTTGGGTTAAACAGCTGCCTGAGAACTCAGTGAATGCAGTTTGTGTAGGTAAAAAAAGAAGAAAGCACTTGAATACCAGTATCATCTATTAATGGTAGAACATTTGGGACCCTGGAGATTGCGGCAGGCTATTTTCTTTTTGTCTCCCACCTTTGTCAGTTTTCATATAGGGCAGTTTCTACCTGTTCTCCTATCACTGAGTGTCCCCAGATTCCTCTTTGGAGAACAGGACGGTCTTTGAGGTGGTGGTGGGCTCTTTGATACTCCTTAGATCTGACTGATAAATTTTGAAGCCATCTGCCTTGCATCTTCACAGTTGTTCATACTGTACAGTATGCAGTAGCAAGTTACATGGACAAATAATTTTTCCTGGTTGTATGTATTCAGAGGAAAGGAGGCTTGAAACACTCAGCTGCTCATCAGCAGCCTTCTGCCATAGCACAGGAGCACTGTGTGCTATGTACTTGGACTTGCTTCTCTGTCCACTCTGATAGAGAAGTTTTGTGTTTCCAAATTCAATTCTTGTAAAATTGTTAGGGTTAGTTTACACAATTTAAATTGTTAGCTAAGTTTACCTGAAGGAAGTGGAAGAGTGCTCATATGTAGTGTTTGCTTAGCCAAGGTGGTGGTGCAGTGCTTGGGGACAGCTAACATTTTCTACAAGAACTAATGAGAGTGGAAGAATTCTTTCACTCAATTTAAGGTTGGTTCTGCAGTGTAGGTGTAAAGGCTACAAAGAATCTGGGCAGATGTCTTCAAAACTCATTGGAGAGAATATGCAAATGTTAACCAACTCATTATCACCTTAATGAATTGGGATTTGTTGTCTAAACTCTGTAGGGAATTGCATGTTTATAATTTATTCTCCCTATTCACTACTAAAATTTAATGTCTGTCAGTCATAAGTAGTTGAGTTCTCTGCCTCAATTGCAGGTGCTGTAGGCTGTTGTGTTTTTTGTTTTACTAACCTTAACTAAGCACATGTTTGAAATACATGTTCCTTATTTAGTGTCTAATTTTTTTTTCATCCATATAGTTACTCCTCTTTTAGTTGATTTCCTTTTGAGATACCAAAATTTAAACTAAATCTATGGTTTATAATGCTACATTTTATTGTTTTGAAAATTGTTACAAGCCTGTTCAAGGTTAATTAAAGATGTCACTCTGTGTCACTTTGCCTCCTGTAGTCCAGCCAAACCGAAGAACATAGAGCTGAATTTTAAAACACCTACGAATCAAGACAGTTTAGAGAGTGAGCAGGATACTCTTGAAAAACCAGTTAATAAAACTAACAGCAACATTGCCAACAAAATTTCCTTGTTTGAAAACAAATGTGCTAACCAGAGCCAGAGGCCTGCTGACATCCCTGCCTCAAAAAATAGTACTGTACCAAGCACATTCGTTGGCAGAGCAAAGCTGAAATTTGGAAAACAACCTAAGGAAAATGAACAGCCCGATAAAACATTAAATAAGCAAAGCAGTCATCAGAAGTTATTTGAGAATGGCACACAGGAGAAAGAAAGCACTGCAGAGTTAAAAGGCAAAAATGAAGGCTTTGCCTCTTATGAGGATATTGGGAAGACAACAGAACTTAAAGTAAAAGCTGCCATATCCCTTTTTAACCAAAGCAGCAAAAGTGATGCTGGTAGTGTCTCTCTGAAGCAACCAGAACCAGAATTAACCACAGCAAAGAAAGAAAGTTCACCTTTTAAACTGTCTTTGCACTCACCTGTTAAAAGTGAAAATGCTCAAGATCCTTTCTACCAAAGAAATTACACAAGCTCAGAATTACACAGAAACAAAGAAAAGATGCTGCCAAACACAGAAGCTTTATCACCTTGCAATAATGCTAAATATCCTCTACCATCTCAGGTTTCCAGATCAGAATTTAAGATGGAAAGTGGAGATAAAAAGGTAAAGCCAGGAGATTTGAACTTTGCAGCACTGCAGTATGATGACAGCAGTCAGGACAGTATATTGGAATCAGAGCACAACACCAACACACAGAAGAGCCCAGGCAAAACCTGTAATGGATCTGCTGAAGATGACAGCATTTTTGATTCCCCATTGGACATGAAGAAGTTTGCTGAAACAATAAAAAACTTAGACAGCTCAGTTTGCTTACCTCAGAAAAAGAAGAGGTCAAAGCTTCCAAAGTCTCCAGCACCCCACTTTGCAATGCCTCCCATTCATGAAGACAACTTAGAGAAAGTATTTGATCCTAGTGTATTTACTTTTGGTTTGGGACTGAGGAGGGAAAAAACACAGGATCTGTTACCAGCACAACAAATTAAATTGCAAAGCCTGGAAACAATAGCCAGGGTCAGGCCTAAGCGTGCATCAACAGAGCAAAGTATCGTATTCAAAGCTCTGCAGTCATGTAGAGAGGAACCTGCCTTTACTCACGAAATAAATGGAAAAGAGAACATTGATTGTACAGATGGTGAAATTAAGAGATCACGGCTTGAAAAAAGCTCCCTCTTCTCAAGCTTACTGTCTTCTAAAGAAAAGTTTTATAGTCCTTCTGTCACTTCAGTAAATAACACAACAGCTTTTGCAACTGACTCCTCAGGGATGCCTCCTTTACAACAGGATGTTTCTGGGCCACTCGTCATGCCTCAAAAACCTGAGGTAATAAAGATCATTCAGGAAATGAAACAATGTTTGTCTACCTGCTGAATGACTGTTAATTTTGATTTTGCAATTCAGTCTCTTTCAGATATGAAGTTTCCAAGTTTTGTGGAGAAGTACCTGCAAGCAGATAGTGCAAAAAAAGAACTAAGTTTACAAATGCCCAACTATGGCAACCCTGAGAAAAGTTTTTCCAGCTGGTTAGGGACAAGCAGATATGAATCAAATGTCCCCCCTGGTTTATTAGATGTGGATGTAAGTACTGTGTTCTTTAAAAGCTGCCTGCAGAGTTATCCAGCTTTTATGTTTTTGACAGGCAGTGTGCATGCATTGTTTTGTTTCCCCTCTTTGGGATATATATAGTTTACAAATACATTGAGGTGAACTGAGGCATGGTATCAGTTTTATCTAAAAATGAGATAGCATCTATCAACACGATTAAGGGGTATTTATTTTGAGACTTTTTGCAAATATGAATGGAAAGCATATGTCTGAATATGTCTTCATACTTGATTTTGTATTAGATTGAAACAAGTCTTATGCTAACTTTAATTTTTTATTGCAAATTACTAGAATGCTTTCTGTGAACTTCAGAAAACTTCTGTTGACAGTAATCCCTCTTTTCTTCCAGCAAGACATTCAGCCATTGTACTGTTAAATAAGTAACAGAGCAAATTTTGTATTTTAGCCCTCTGTTGTATTCCCATGCGTCTGGCAGAAAAATATATATTCTTTAAGAATAATTTAAGAAATGGATAGTAGTGATTATTGAAAGTGCTGCTACAGTGGAGGACTGTCCCTTGGTCTGATTACAAGCATCTGTTCCTCATGACTGAAGACAGACCTATATTTTCTCTTCAAAGCAACTTTAATGTGGAATATATTTGTAATTTCTGTTTTTAAAATGATGAAGCAGTATCCTGTAGTATTTGCTATTTCTGGTAATGTAAGCCTTTATCGTGACCTGAGAGGAAAACTATAATCAGTAGATCTAAGAACGATGGGAAGAAATACATTTTCTAAAGTTTAATAGCCACATGAACGTGACCTGTGAAATTGAAGCAGCATGTAAGAAGTCTGAGAAATACCTTCCAAAGCTAATGGTTATCTGTTGTAACAGTTCTACTAAAAGGAGTGAGGTAGTAGAAATAGCTCCTTTCTTCGTCGCCTTGCAGGAGGCAACCATCCATGGTACCTTGCAGTTTTGAGAATGTAGGTTATTCTCTTATGGGAAGTTTTCTTAATTAGTGTGGAGATGAAAATTAGGGGGCTTTTTACAGTAGTGTAGATTCATGTTGCCAGTTAAACAGGCTTTCTTACTCTGATGGCCCTGCCTGCATTTAAAAACTTAAATTTAGAGCTAAATGTCTAGTACTATTTTAGTTTGGTTTTTGCTACTTAAACTGTTGTTCTTGAGTGGTTTCAGTTTTGCAGTAGAGTGTGGAGGCCTGATATAGCAGTGGAGTGTGTACATACCTAAGACTGCACTGAGAGAATCCCTTTAGGCTTCAAAGGGTTTCTGGACTTCTGCGGCAGTGTGGCACTGTTGCTGACTGAATTGTCTTGCTCAAGTTAGGAATCAGAAATGTTTCTATGAGGTGTACCTACTGTGCATCTTCCACTGACTAAGAAAATGATGATGCAGTGGCTACTGGGTAATGTGAAGGAAAGAGTAAGGGCAGCCCAAAACAATGACTTTGGCATTCCTCAAAACACAGAACAAGTTTTAACTGGAATTGAAGTGCAGGCTAAAAAACCAGTCATGCTCCAACATGTCTCGATGATGCCTACAAAAACCTGGTGGTGGTTAAGAACTCTGTCTTGCGACCACTACCTGCTCTGCATGTTAACTACTATGTTCTCATTAATTCCTTGGACGTGTTGCTGGTTACCTATTTAAGGGCAGGATCTGTTTTGGTTTTTTTCTTTGTGTGAATAATTCCTAGAAGAGCAGGACCCTGTCCCAGAATGAGCACTCCTGTCCTTGCTAGGAAACCAAACACATAATTTCAATGCTTGCTTTATTTGTTTGAAGATGACGTGATGCAACCACAACTTTCCCATCTATTCTATATCATATAATTTACTGCTGACTTCAACATTGTTTTAGATTCTGTATCCCTCAGTGTGTTTTATTTGTTCTGAATATTTTTAGTTTATCACTTAGTGCACAGTTTCACGCTCTTTGAGGAAACCTATTACAAGGTGTTCATCACAAAACTGATTATGCTAGTTAGCTCATACATGTATGTGCCATCCTGCCTCCTCAGTCTTCTCATCTATTCCTTCAAAATACTTCATGTTTTATGGCTTGACATTTTTAGACATTTAAACTCATCATTACCATTGTACAACATGTACTTTATCAATGCCAGTTTTTAAAGTCGTCTCTTGGTATTGAACTCCTGGAATATGTAGAAAGCTGATCAGGAGGATTTTAAAGCATTTCAAATCTGAAGTTAGTTGACTTCAGTGAGATGATAGTTCAGAGGCAAAAAAAAGCGTGTAAATTTATACATTTATGACAAGGTGCTCTGCAAGAGGAAGTAGAGATTGAAGCACCAAGTAGGTATAGTTGAAAGTTTACCAGCTTTTACTATTCAGAGTAGTTTTTATTTTGTTCTTTTTTTATAGCTGAGTATATTTATTGAAAATGTTTTTGATTTTGTGGGGGTTTTTTGTGATTTTTCTCTCCTCACTGTCTATTAGACACTTCCAAGAAACGGACAAAGTAAAATCAATCCCAGACCTGGCAAGGTAAGATCAATTTTAATAGTTTTACTGTTCCTTTCTATATTTAAAGCCTAGGAAGATAGAACTGTATATTGCTGGTGTGTTTTTCTGTTTTTTTGTTTTTTTTTTTTTTTTAACACAGCTGGTGATATACAGTGACTCAGACTGTCAAAAAGCTGGCATTGAAGTTTTTCATGATGTTCCTGATTGCAGTTCTTGGGTTCTGTCACCAACAATTTTAGTGAAAGTCATCAGAGGATGGTAAGAGATCAATTTTTACTCTTTATACAAAGATTTTTACTCTATCCAAAAATGTTTTGAAACAGAACTGGCATGTAATTCACAGTAAATCTGCTTTGTAAATGGTAATATAACATGGACAGCTGGGAGCAAGAAATATGGCATTTTACCTCTGCAACAGGAAGTTCTGAGCTGAAAAACCTATTTTGCTGACCATTGACCATCTGGAGGGATGCAGGATTTCACGAGGCATAGGTGTGGGGTGAAATGACAGCTTCTGTCCATCTGTTTTGCCCTTCAACTCCTCTGGTCATTAGGGATGCTGGCATAGTATTTGGATTGGACTAAAAGGCTAGCAAATAGGTTTAAAGCCAGGTCTTACATGATTAATTTCATGACCAAAGGAATAAGATGGTGCTTTAGAGATAATTGACTCTTTCTCTGACAAAAGGACAGATTTTGCTCTAAAAGCTGTATTGCCCAAGAGTAATTCAAAACAAGTTCATCTCCTACTTTCTTCATAGCATCGACAGAAGGGCCATTAGTAGTGTGGCTAGCATGGCAAGTTATGCTGTGGCCAGGCTATAATGCAGTCAAATAGCAGGTTCTCAAAAGTAATCATCTGATAGTAAGGTGCAGACACAAGGGCTAGCTGCAGTAGGAGGTACTGGGAAGCACACTGATGGCTGTTTAGCTTTAGAAAACCAGAATGAAAACCTTTTGATCTGTGTAAACCAGGTCATCTTTTCCAGTGCGGTCTAGAGGGACTGGGTTTGGGGTTTTTTCCTCCTTCCATTGAGAGCTTTAGTGAAGGGTTTGTATTTGCAGACAGATAAAGTTCCTATTTAGTAATGTATTCCAACCTGCCATTAAAAATGAAGTTGTCCTTGTCTTCTGAGCAGTCTTATCATCCTCTGGCACATCTACCCCAGCTCCTGTGGAACTCCAGGCTGTTGTTCACAGGATCCAAGCAACTTGTCTGTTTGTACATGATGCAGCAGTCTGCAGTGTCATTGTTTTCCGATGTACATGTTGGTTCTGATTAGTATCTCGTACAAAGTCTGGTATTCAGAGACAGTAGTCTTTGCTACCCCAAATTATCAATTTAAAAAAATGGAGGAGTTTTTGTGAAAGTACAATTCAGCAGTAGACATCTTTGTTTTTATTATTGCTTTTAAAGGTATCACAGAGATTGGAAATGGCTTGCATCAGCAGTGTTGGGCGAATAAGCTGTATTGGGGAAATGGAAAGGGTCTGGAAACAGTACTGTGTACGAAACAATTTGTTAAGTGGGAACATGATTTTTGCAAATCACTTGATAAAGCACCATTAAAAATTAGATTTTTTTACATTTATTTTAAGCTGGATACTCTATGAGAAACCAAATTTTGAAGGCCCTTCTATTCCACTGGAAGAAGGAGAGTTGGAAGTCACAGATATTTGGGGTGCAGGTACTTCTGAAGAGCAAAGTGACTGCAAGTCTCAAAAGCCTGCAGTAATCGGTTCAATAAGACATGTTGTTAAGGCAAGTAATATAAGTAAAAAAAATCTTGTATGGATCTTAATGTATAGTGATGTTTTATACTGATACAGTGTGTGATTGGTCTATTAGGACACAAGTGTAACATGAACTACAAGTGCATGAAACAGTCTTCCATGTTGAATTTCATGTTTAATCACAAAATGCATGTGGGGGCTCCTGCACGATGGGGATTGTGGGAACATCAACAGGAAGGACAGGGTAGGAACAAAATTTGGTGGGCTTTATTAGAATAGCCAACAATATGTTACATGCAGCATATGCTTTGTAGTCTGGTCAGTCTCAGGAAAAGCATCCCGCAAAACCATCAATAATTCTGTATTTTCAAAATATGGCTTTTTCTTTTTTTCCAATACAAACTAAATCTGCACTCAATACAAACTTCAATGTCAAACACCAAACTTTGCTTTGGCCAGTATGGGCAAACTTACTAGTGAGTTTCACACCTGGAGTAACTTTCTACATGCGCTTTTAACCTGCCATTAAGCAGTTACAGTTGCAGGTTGCCAAAACAAGCACGAGCTATAAAGTTATTTGACTAGGAAAGAAAAAGGAGGAATATATATTGCTTGTAACTACAATTCTTGTTTAAGTTGCAGTTCTCTTCAAGGATGGCTTGTTTGGTGTTATCTTAGGATTTAATTTGCTGGAGGAGATGTTGACTGATGAAAAATGCATTCCTGCCTAGATGGCAGAAAGTAAACAATGTAAATGCTGATTAGAGATTGGCTGACAGTCTTGGTTCAAACAGAGACAGGCAAACTGGCTTAGCTATACTTTTATTATAGGCATCTAATAGCAGTTGTTATTGACAAGGGGGGAAACAATGTAAAATAAACAGATGTTTCAAAACTGATTTAGTTATGCACAGTAATTACAGAAGTCACAGCACAAATCAAGTGATTATGGCAATCTTAATTTTTCAGGATTACAGGGTATGCCGAATTGATTTGTATACAGAGCCTGAAGGGTTAGGAATCGTGACTTCCTTTTTTGATGACACTGAAGAAACAGGGGTGTTTGGAACCACTCAGAAGACTTGTTCTATTAAAGTACATTGGGGCATGTAAGTATGTAGCTCTGTATGAATGTGTAGTGCAATGAAAGGAATTTGGTTTAAACCATTGGTTACACCTGTCAGGCTTGAGAGCAGGCTATATTTATTCTCGTCCTATATTTTGGTAGTATTTGTTGACAGTAGTGTTAGTACGTCGCTGTAATGCTTCACTCTTGGAGAGTCTGACCTCTTAGAATGTTTTGTTAGAGCCAGATTTTCTTCTGCTCGTGTGTAGTAAATACTGAATAACCCCTGCATATTTGTAGCCAAGGGATAAGAGTTTGCCTCTCTTGCTATTTCTCATTCAGGCAAACTTACTATAAGTGAGAGTGGGGAATGAACTATTATAATAAGACCACATTTCCCACTTGCTTTCTTCTAAACTTGAAATCATCCTATTAAAAGAAGAAAATTTTTGAAGTCCTTCTGTTATAAAATAAGACTTAGTGCTTTAGAGAGTCCATATGTGACATTCTTGTATTTCACAGTGCATTTTGATCTGGGTTTTTATGATGATGTTTAAGACAAATATGTTATGTCACCTGAAACTATCTGGCCATCTGAGTTAGGAGGGTAGTATCGTGAACCAAGCAAGCTTTTATGAGAAAGGAGACCTCTAAGGAAAAATCCAGGCACTGTACCAATATTAGTTTTCATGACTTAATAAACAAACTTGTAAATCATTATGGAAAACATGCCTCAAAGTAGTACTGGGAAAAGTATGCAGGAGAGACAGGCTTCTTTCAGAAAAAGTGAGACTGGAACTACTTGCAATCATGTTGGATCCTGCAGAACTTCTTAGAGGGTGTACTGACCTTGGTTGTTAGCTCTTACATTTGGGCACTGACAGCACTTGCTGCAAATGGTCTAACTATCAAAAACTGCCCAGCTAAAGGTATTACATACCACTGCAAAGATGTTTCAAATATGCCACATGATATATGGACATTTTTGTTGTTAGGCAAAGGGTATTTTATCTGAGTAAATATTTATACCTTGACTTGTGGAAAAACATGAAGCATTTTGGTGTACAGGCAAATTTGAAGATGTCCAAGTAGTTGGTTCTCTGACAGGAAGTTAATGAAAGAGTAATGAAATCAGATATGTTATTTAGAGGTTGATTGTTAACTCACTTCGTGTACATCTCCACTTTATTTCTGTCCCACTTAAAAGCTATCTGTGACTAGTAAAATTAATTTTTTTTTTTAAAGGAGGCAGAGCTTGTGCACATCTCTGAGTTGTCTTTATTTTGCATCAGTGTAACAGCATTGTTTTACTAAATCCATGTAAAACTCTTGCTGTCTTAATATCTCTCTCTTGAGTTTGGATCTCTGAAGGAAAGCAGACTAATATTTGCACCAGGAAGTGAAATAGATTATTTTTCAACTGTCTTTCTCAGATATCTGTTCATTAGTCCACTGTAGAAAGAAGTTGCTTCCATAAGAAATTCAGCAGATGGCTGCTGCTTTTTTGCATGTTGCAGGGTTGGGGGTTTTTTTGCCTTTAGTTTACAGGCATGACATAGTTCACTTTATTGGCAGGTGAGGGAGGCTCTGGTTCTGAGTCACCTTGCCATGTGGGTGTGGTTGTATCATCTTAAAGTTTCCCAGTGTTCATGCTTAATTGTTGTTTGTTAAAAGCTGCCAACAAAAATGAGTCAACGCACCTTTATCTTCTGACTGTACTCTCTCCTTGTTCTTCCATGTGTGTCAGTTCTTGCAGTGAAGTTAGTCATAGAATCCTTTAGGTTGGAAAAGGCCTTATAAGACCATCCAGTCCAACCATTAACCCAACACTGCCAAGTCCACCACTAAACCACGTCCCTAAGCACCACTATTGCACAACTTTTGAACACCTACAGGGATGGTGACTCCACCACTCCCCTGAGCAGCCTGTTCCAGTGATTGACAACTCTTTCAGTGAATAATTTTTTTCTAATATCCAGTCTAAACCTCCACAGGTGCAACTGGAGGCCACTTCCTGTTGTCCAGTCACTTGTTACTTGTGGGAAGAGACTACTGGCTACAACCTCCTTTCAAGGCAGTTGTAAAGAGCAGTGAGGTCTCCCCAGGTCTCATTCTTTCTAGGCTGAACACCTCCAGCTCCCTCAGCCACACTTCATTAGACCTGTGCTCCAGACCTTTCACCAGCTCCATTGTCCCCTTCTAGACACAGTCCAGCACCTCAATGTCGTTCATGTAGTGAGGGGCCCAAAACTGATCCTGAAACACAGGATTTGATGTGTGGCCTCACCAGTGCTGAGTACTGAGGGACAATCACTGCCCTGGTCCTGCTGGCCACACTATTGCTGATACAGGCCAGGTGCCATTTGCCTTCTTGGCCACCTGGGCACCTGCTGGCTTATGTACAGCTGCTGTTGACCAGCACCCCCAGGACTTTTTCTGCCAAGCAGTTTTTCAGCCACTCTTCCCCAGTCCTGGAGCACTGCCTGGGGATGTTGTGAGCCGGCACTTTGCCATGTTGGACCTCATCCCATTGGCCTCGGCCCATTGATCCAGATCCCTCTGTAGAGCCTTCCTACTCTTCAGCAGATCAACACTCCCACCCAACTTCTTGTCATCTGCAAAACAGCTGAGGGAAAACTCAAATCCCCTCAACCAAATAATTGATATTTAGGTATTAAACAGAATTCACCACAGTACTGAGCCCTTGGAAATACCACATGTGACCAGCCACAAGCCAAAGGCTTACTGAGTGGTGTGAATACAGGACACACAATATATCAAACATTCAGCTATAGACAGTAATAAAACTAAAGCACCTTGTTTGTTTCTTGGAGCCATGTATCTGCAATGAAACTACACCAATTTGTGCCAGTTTACATTAGCTTGGAATCTCCCTTTAATGCATGACATAGTGATGGATTATTTTAATATCTTTGATATCACCAGATTTATACATTATGATCCTTACACTATTGAAGGGTTGGCTGCAAAAAGTGTTGCTGTTTATGTGTGTTTTATACTGCTCCACACCGCACTTGTCAGATATCAGTAAATTTGAATTGAAGAAATACTCTGACATCCTTATGCAGAGATCAGCAGTATGATTCTTTGTTTCCAGTAAGTGATTACTGGCTAAGATTTTTTTTGAAAAAGCTTTGAAAAACTACTTTTGTCGCCCCTATCAAGAATTCTCAAAGTTATGGCTTTCAAAGTAGATTTATTAGCAGACACGAACCATGAGGAAGTAGATTTCTAAGTAGTTGTCAAGTTTTTCTATGTATTAGTAAATAACATAAGGTTAGAATTTTTTTATTGAGCAGATTTTGCATCAAATACAAGTCGCGTTTAGTAGTTTTTTTAAATTCTTGTAAATTGGTTCTGCACTTTAAAACTATTCTAAAAAATAATAGAATAACCTTAAATCTTGATATTTCAGTCTAAATATGGTTGCCTTCAGATAAGACAGAGTCAAATTCTTACTGTTCACTGACTTGGTTTGGGTTTTTTGGCCTGGTCAAACAAAAGGCATGTGTTACTGGTGGCTCCTTTGGAGCACAGAAGTTTGTCTGTATGCCAGCTTGTAGCTGGCAGTTTTGGTGGTAAAGAAACAAAGTTTTGTTAAGGATACAATGATCTCTTTCCTGAAGTAAGCATATTGTCTTGTTCTTTACTGTTCAGAAATGTTCTGGGGTTTTTATCTCTTGCTTTTGTCCCTCCATCCTCTCTACTTTTAGATGGCTTCTTTATGAAGAACCTGGTTTCCAGGGAGTCCCATTACTGTTGGAGCCTGGTGAATATCCTAATTTATTACTCTGGGAGAAGAAGGAAGCCTACGTTAGGTCCATGAGACCCTTGAAAATGGTAAAATACTGTTATTATTTAAAAGTTAAATGACCTATGTTTATGTGTTCTAAATAACATAATAAGGTGGCTAGATTTTTCAAGATTTACAAAAATCTAACTCTTTAAAAAACCCAGAATTTTTAGTCTATAAAATTCTTGAGCTTACAACATATGATTGCATCCGTCTCTGCCATTAATCTGCCTTTTATTTTCACTTGCACTCTCTAAGGAATATTTCACCTTAGTCCTGCATTTTTATAAAGAATTGATGACTTTTAGAGATATCTATAAGTTGTCTTAGTTATGAATAGCTTAATTTTTTTCGTCTTTTATTTTTTTCTTTTAACAGGGTGGTCGCAAAGTTGAATTCAGTGGGGAACCAAAGGTAAAAGTCAGTATTTATTTGATTGTCCAAAGCTGTTTTACAGTACATGAACTACCCATGGGTAGTTCATAAGTATGCTTTGATTGTATACCAGCTACTGATTGTTTACTGGGTAGTCCTTTTGTATGTGACCACACCATGAAAATGCAACCTCTGTCTCATTTCTGCATCCATAACATGCATATATGACAGTACTGATAGCAGTCCAGATAATGCAGATGGGTAATGAATGCTCAGGCCCTCATGTTGCGTCTCTAGTGGAAAGGCCTCTTGTAGAGGATCCCATTGGTTGGTTTCCTCATTTTGCATTCTCCTTCTATGTGCCCATCCAAAAGAAACTGTCTATTGTCAGAATATATCATCCTCCTTGCAACTTTTCTTTTGCTTCATTTCCACTACAGGTAATTGTTTATGAGAAGCCTTTCTTTGAAGGAAGACATGTGGAAATAGAATCAGAGATCTTCATGCTTGATGGCAAGGAATCAGAAGACAAGACAAGGCTTCCACTTACATCAGTGGGATCCATGAAAGTACTGGGAGGAGTGTAAGTGTGGAAAAGTGGTATTTACCCTTCAGCTGAAGTAGTAACTCCATAGGCTGGAAGTTGCAGTGGACAAATCCAAATACTTTGTTTTCCTAGTTTTTGGGTTGAGGTATACACCAAGGTTAAATTTGAAAATATTCACAGCAAAAGAGTAAATGTCACATTTCTGTATCTGCCTCATAAAAACATGGAGTGGCACTTGTCCATTTTCACATGCAGACTCTCTTGTTGTTGTTGTTGTTCAGTTGGGTTGCTTATGAGAAGCCTGGGTTTGAAGGCCATCAGTACCTGCTGGAAGAAGGAGCGTATCGGGATTGGACAGACTGGGGTGGCTACGATGAGGAGTTGCAGTCCCTGCGACCGATTGTTGGTGTAAGTTCCAAGAACACATAGTGGATGTCTCCTGAGTGCTCTGAGATGTCATGTGCCACTTTCCTTATGGTGCTTCTCTTTGTTTTAACAGGATTTCACAAGCTCCCATATGATAATGTACAGTGAAAAAGAGTTTGGATCAAAGGGTTCCAATATCAATGTGTTAGGTATCATTTCCAATTTGAAAGACACTGGATATGGGCTGAGGACACAGTCTATAAATGTGCTAAGTGGCGTGTAAGTGATATTTTTATTCACTCTTTCATTTTAGATATGCTGGTCTTTATAGAAATTGATAGTGTTTGCAGATGTTTTTCAGCACTCTGACCTCTTTGCGGAGTCTTCAGATAAAATTTTCTGCCCTTGACCACAGAATATGAAAAGTAGAGTTTTGGTGAATATATACAGTAAATCGTCTCTCTTCTCACTTGTAAGAAGAAGTAAGATACGACGGTCCCAGGAAGCACTGACTTTGTGATACACAAAGTATGAAAGCATGAGACGACATTTCATCACGAGAGGAAGGAATAGCTTGTTCTCATGGCTGCATTTGTTTTAAACATTTCAACAGCGAAATTGTTATGGAAATAATTTCCAGGTTTAAAACTAATTTCCAGGCTTCTTGCATATGACGAGAGGTAGATTCCTTGCTCTTTCTCTCACTTCTATGTTAAATAGAGATACCTTTTACCATGCTCACTAATACTAATAGGGAGAGTAACTGTTCTGCAAATTAATACTGCTTTTGCAGTGAATCCTATAGGTTAACAGTGGTTTAGTGCTGTGGTGTTGGTTTTTATTGTTTGTTTGGGTTTTTTTTTTAACATACGGTTCCCAAAACTCTTTATTAGCCATGGCCAGTAAGAAACCAACTCTTTGTGCCCTGAGTGCTATCACATGCAGTTGATCAGTTGATAGACTTTGCTGTTTGATTCGTCGAGTCCATCAATTGCAGATTGAGTTTCACAGCCTTGCAGACCATATCAAATGGAAATGCAGACAAGTATTAGCAGTCGTGGCTGCAAGCACAGAAAATTAACTAAAGTAGCAGAACCAAAAGAGCACGAGATGTATAGTCCGTCTTCCTGCCTGGTATGCAGGCAGGTGACTTGCTGAAAGCTCTGCCTTACCCAGCCACACCCTAAATCTTTCCATGTGCTATCTGTGCTATATCTCTGCAAGTTTTGTCTGGATAAAGGTTGCAGAATCAAGCTCTGTGCATTCCAGAGGAATGCTTTTAATTTGTTAATGAATATGGTGTGACAGCAGGTTTTTTTTCTGCCTAGTGACCTTTGAAGTCACTGTCCTCTTTTGTCTTCTATAATATGCAAGGGAGATTCATGGAAAAGAGTCGCCTCTGAAGGCTGGGAAACAGATTGTGGGTTAGCTGTCATGCCCTTCATGTAGTTGTTCTAGTAAATGTGTTTGTTGCATCTGAGATAGGACTCAAACATGAGTTTGAGCATTCTAGTAATTAAGAGTGACTTTAATACTCTGATGGCAAAGGTGGCTGGAAGTCTTTACGAACAAAACTTGTCCCACAGACTCTGCTACCATTCCTGTAATCTCATGTTGTACTCTCCAAAAGATGTAATTTGTAGCAATAAGCTTTTTAAAAATTCAGATGCATTGTTCATAACAGGTGGTTAGCACTCAGCTCTTAAGAGTCTTGTACAACCCCTCTGTTTCCAGAGAGGTTGTGAGTGTTTGGGAATTTTGTGGTGATGTTACAAAATGTTAGTGTGTCAGAAAGCTTGAATGATCTGTGTGAAGTCATGTTTAGCAATACAGTGCTTTATTTTAAGTGTTAACCGTTTGTTCAGGTAGAAGATTTTTTTAGATCTTTCCTTCCAAGAAATCTGTCATAAAGCAATGAATATTGAGCAATTTCCCGAGTTGTTTAGATTGTAATGCAGATTACGACATAGTGAACTGTGACAGAGTCAGTGAAAGCTTGTCATAATATTTCAAAGTAACCTTTCTGGTATCATATTGAAAACACTTAAATAAAGTAAGAAGTCAAAAATGTAAGAAGCCCTGAACCTTTCATTGCAATTTTTTAACTACAGGTATCTGGCTAAGCAGTTGGAGCAGTAAGATAACAGATCATCTGTATTTCCCACATAATTAATTTGATTGCTCTGTAATTTAAAGTATATATCAAAGACAAGAAAGCCTGACACTGCAGTGCACAGATACTACTGAACGAGTCCTGAGCTTAACTGCAGATCTAAACCATATTGCTGGAGACAGCCCAGCTTTGCATTTGGGGAGTGACTATTCCATTTTGGGGTAATTTAGCACTAGCTGCATTAAAATTGTTAGCTGTTGTGTTTCTAAACATGTTTCCAAGCAATATTTTCATGTCTTTGCTAAATCCATTGTAAAGACATCCTGAAAAATATATCCTAAGGAGATGAGCATTGACTTTTTGAAAAATGAAAATGTACTTTAAAAATGAAAATGTTTTGCTCTTGACCATTTTTTGGAGACTGGCCAAACATAAAATTCAAAAATTATTTTTCTGCCATTAAGGTGGGAGAAAGCAATCCAGGCTGCCTGAAAATAGGAGAGGCCTTTCTTCTTTTAAGTAGGGTTTGATCTTTACTTCCAAACTGGTAGAATTTGAAGTGGTGGAAAATGGAACTATTTACTAGCAACAGGTAACACCCTTTACAAGTTCAAGCAAGTACTAAAATCAAGTGTTGTACTATTCTGATTTCCTCTCAGCTTAAAAACTTCTTCAAGCTTATATTTAATAGTGATCAAAATCACAGGAACTGCGTGTTTGAAATGTGCTTTTTCTTTATCCATAAACACACCAAACTTTTGCCAGAACTCCTGAAGAAGCTCTTGTCTTTTAGTTGATTCCTTTTGAACTTGCTGGAAGAATTTTTCCAGATTTGTTTATTTTATGTAGTCATCTGTTTACTGTGGTCATGTTATCAGCCTGGTTTTCCCCTAGTTTTCAAGTAATTAATCCACAATGTAGATTTGGCTGCTTCTAGTGTACATATGGATAGTGATATTAAGGAAATGAGTGGTTCATATACAGAAACCAGAACGTGTAGTAAATTCAATCTAGAGGCATTCAGGAAGGTAACATGAGTAAAACTGAAGAGACACATGGTACAAGAGCAAACCTCCACTGGGAGCTGAAAAGGGCAAATACCCCTGGTTACCCCACTGGAGAACACTTCAAACAAAGCTTTAACTGTTCTCTATGTCTGAACTGATGTTCAGAAAAAAAACTTTTCAAGGAGTCACAAATTAAAGTTTGCAGGTCCCTGGGATACTAAGAATCACAGTCACAAAGGAGCATGATGAACGTGTTTTCTCTTTCCTATAAACAGAATTCTACTACCTCATCCTATCTGTTAATTATGGTACAAATCTGCAAGTGCCAGATAACTTGCTGACCTCCCTGCTAAAGTTAGACAGTGTGAGTCCTGGGCTAACTGAGGGCAAATCTGATTTTTGGTGAGTTACCTGTGTCTGGATTATTTTCTTGGCGCTACTTTCAGGCCCTGTTTGGTGCTGCACTTCCTAGATGTCATACATAGAGGTTTTTGGAGAAGGATTCTCTGTACGTAATAGTACAAACAACATATAATCAAAGCTTTGTGCTACTTCTGGTTTCAGGGGCATGGATGGTGCCCAGGAATAAAGGTCTCCAGCACCCTCCTGCCAGCAACCTGGGATGGAGCTGCTGCTCAGCCTCACTAAGGCAGTTTGTACTTCTGGGGGTTACAAATTCTGTAGTGTTCAGAGAGCTCGCTCCCTGTGAGGCAGGGTGGTTGCTGCCATGCTGCAGAGCAGTACTTCAGTTTTTGTTGTGCCTGGCAGCTGGAATGTGTCTCTCTTGCTCAGATATGGAGGCAATGTCTTGCTCTCCAGTCATTTCTGTGAAGTGAGAAGTTGGATTAAGGCAGTGCTCCTTCCTAGGGATAGTCTTGAGGTCTGACAGGTTTAGCTGGTACTGAACTCAGCTGCCTGTCCTTGATGATGTTATTACTACTTTCAGCCGCTGATGTGGGCTTCTGAATGAAGTTGAGAAGCACACGTATTTCACCATTAAGCCCTGACTCTAGGAACTGTCTAACTGCATGAGCTGACTTGCATAGAAGAGTGGCACTTAGTTATTTAAATCCCATTTATTTAAATGTAAACATGTGCAAGTAAGATTTGTTGATTACTTCTGCATTCAGGCTTCTTTTTAGATGGGGGAAACTAAATAACTGCTATCAAGGGATTCTTGGGAGGCTGCTGACATGTCTTAGAGTTCATTTTATATCAGAAACACTTGTTTGCATAGATCTCAATCAAGTAAAACTACCATGCACCATAGCTGTATCCTGGCACTTGTGCGTTGAAAAACCTAATGAATGTCTGCTGAAGAAATTGTTTAAGGAAACGTCATTTTCACTGCTTTTGGTACATGTGGTATACAGGTATAGACACACCTGAGACATATGAACTCTCTGCTCAATTTATTGTACATACCATTGTCTCTTTGATGAATTACTCTGAGGTGATTTTGAAATTGGCCTTGAAATATGCTGTAAGTAATTAGTGCATAACAAGCTGGAATAATTGATTATATCTGAGGCAAACCAAGAGATGTGAATAGTGATATATGTGAATCACTGTTTGAGTGTTTGCCATGGACAAGTAAAACAAAGTTCATACTCCTGGCACATGTTGATGCAGCTTTATTTCAGTTTGAGGTTATCCCACTTCTTGTATCTGCAGAGACTCTGGCATTTGTACTTGGAATAAAACTGCATCTTAGTGGAATCCCCTTGATCGACACACATAGATAATTTATGCGGAATTTTGATGTTGAGAGTTATCTTCCCTTGCAGACTTTAAGATCTGTATCATTTTACTGCTTTATGATATGAAAATTTTTGTTAGTGTTGAAACCCAGTAAGTTTCTGAGCCCATTGAAAGTGGGTTTTGGCATAACCTAGCATACACTCGTTATGCACCACAGTGGCTAAAATTAAAAGCAGGTTGAGTAGAAGATATCTTTGTAGAACCAGGAACCAGCAAGATGTCCTAAACCCTGCATAAATCTAATAAACGAAACGCTGCTGCTGCTGTAGTCTGTTCTCATATGGGCACTCAAAAAACAACCAAACAGAAAAAAAATGTCAAAGTATGGGAAAGTTTAGGAAATGTAGTAGTGAAAGGCAAGAGAAGTTCTGCAGGTTATCACTAAATCAAAGGTAGTATAGATGCAGGAGGTGCTCTGTTTGGGCTTTCAGTATGGAACCAGGGTTAGAAGAACACTGTAGTAGAAGGTTTATTTAATGTAGTAGACTATGCGTAGCAAGACTAACTGATACCACTATTTCAAATTGGACGTAAAGCACTGCCGGGGTAATTGGACATCAGAGAAGTATATGCACTGATTTGGTTGCTTTTCCAATACTTGAAGTGTGTATCATCTCAAAAGCTCAAAGTTTTTCAAAAAAGGCATATTCCGACTGAGACAGAAGACTTGATGCAGATCTCTTGAGTTTGTGGCCTATGTCAAGCATCACATCTAACTGAGTAGTTACAGTAATGGCTTTGCATTTAAATACATTGATCTGGTCAAATTTGTGGTGGTTTTAATGCTTAACTTTCAAGGATGTTCTTCTTGCTGTCTCTGATTCCTAGCAGGGAAGTCTGCTATGATTAGCATATATGCCTGTTGTTGCAGCTCCACATCCTGTTGGGGTGTGTATTTGCTTAAACACAAGTGAACCGTAGCTACAGGCAACATTAAAAATAGGTATTGCTACATTTACTGTCCAGATGACTCTGAAAGTTTTCTTGGAAAAGCTGTATTCTGATATCTGTCTGGTTTTTTCTGGTTTTTTTTAGAGAAGAACTTGACCTAGGTAAAATAATAGGATTGTAAAACATCTTGAAATATTCTTACTAGAGATAACTTTTAGGATATGTAGCAGATGATGTGTCTGAACTTTTGGTTTGCTTTAGCTAATTCACTCTGATTTGTATCAACATAGTGCAAGAAGGTACTAAAATTTGCGTGGGGTTTGCAGTTTCAGATACACTGGTTTGTTTAGGGTTTTAACAGCATTACAATTTAGCACTTCAAAATTTTTATTTGCTCTTACATTAAGATGGTAATGAATATACACATCTGTATTTTGGAAAAGTAGTGTGACTTCTACCAACCACCCTCCTCTTCTTTCTCTTTTAGATGGGTGGCTTATGAGAATCCTGAGTTTACAGGGGAGCAGTATATACTGGCTAAGGGGCTATATCCCAGCATTGAGGCATGGGGGGGAAAGAATTGCAAAATATCTTCAGTTCAACCCATTGTTATGGTAAGGAGTTAATTTTATACTTGTTTTGCAAATTTCTCTGAAGTATTTGGAACTCTGCTTTTTCAATCAAATTCGGTTTATTTACATTATTTAAACAATAATTAATAGTAAATTTTGTATGTTATTTTATCACTGTTGAAAATTTTTTTTCACATTTTTCCCCTCAAAACTTTTGCAGGATATTGTTGGAAGCGAAAGGGGTAAAGTCAAGGTAAGATACTTCTCTAAGCACATGAAACGTACTGTGCAGTGTCTGTAATATGTAAATAAAGAAATGGCTATTTGTCCAGTGGAACACTCAGGTGTTTGCATAGATGGCTGACTAGTCAGACAAAGAGTGAAAACTGCAGGTGAAGGATGGCTAATTTCCAAACCTCTTGAGTAAGGCACATTAAGACCCAAGGAAGGTAGGATTTAATACATAATTGCCATCAGAACTTTCTTAGGGCACTGGCAATGCTTTGGTTCAGCAAGTGAGGTGTTTTGGGGTATCAGTGATCATTCTTAGGAGCAGAGCCCACAGCCCTCTATGCAGAGGTGCAGGACTTGGAGTCTGTTGCTGAGGTGAGGGCTCTACAACAGAGATATTGTTGTTCTTTGTAAGGGCACTACAGGATAGATGTTGTTGTTCTTGGGACAGCTGACTTAATTCCTTTTGAACCTATTTCTTTGGTTAACAGTTTTGCTAGTGGTGGTTGCATTTGAAGGGAGTTGTTCACTCACAAATCCTGCTTAGTTGTGCTTAAAAGTTAATGCCATCTTTGTCAATAACTTAAGGGAAGGAAATGGCAGGGAGAACTTGTCTGTTCAGTGAGTTCATATATTTCTACATTGGATTGTCTCCTGTGTGCAAGTACTAATATGTAGTTTTGACAGTAAAGTTAATGGACAGCTTTTCATTCGTTCTTAATTCTGAACCTTTTCAAGTTTGTCCCTGTACAAAGTTATTTTTATTTTCATTTCAGTGAAAATGGTGAGTATATAATGGAAATAAAAACTAAGGAGACAATTCTTAGCTGTCCTGGTTTGCTACTCCTGATTAGTAGCACGCTTCACTGGAATCTCCTGCACAGGGATAATGCATAAACTATGGGGAATAAAAATCTCAAGGCTGCTTATTTTCAGCTGTGTGCATGAAAAATTATTTGCATCTGTATATTATGTGCCTATTAAGACCCTATCCTAAGGAAACAAAGAAGTAGTGGCTTGCAGCCAACAGACTGCATCCATCGTCAGCGTGTTCCTCTTTGGAGAACGCTGTACCTGCCCACACTCTTATCTCTATTAAGAGTGAATAAAGCTGGTAGGCATGTTGTAATGTGAATGACTTCTGTGTGATCATGGCTAATTATCCTCTAACCAAATTAGCAAGTTTGCTGCTTAGACTTTCTTTTTAATAAGGGCAAAAGACTCAGGGAGATGTATCCTCTCTTATCCTTGGAGCAGAGAAAGAGCCAGCATGAGGCTGTGTCTATAGCTGTAACAGGCACATAAAGCCAATCTACCCTGGGAATATATCCCATGCCTCTTGGCATGCCGAGTCCGTTGCCAGGATTACACACCATTAGTGTTCTGCGAAGCAGGGAGTTTTCATTTACTGGGAAGCGTGTGCATTTTGGAGATCGAGCAGATTGATAATATAAAATAAAACTTTTTATGGCCCTTTAATAAAATGTGTGCCTATTCTGGCCATTCTGTGGGAATTTAAACATCTTACCCAGCAGATAGACCAAGGACCTGTACTTGTTAGTGTTGTTTCAATTATTTGATATGTTACTAAGTGGTTTACAGCCAGAAGTAATTTTTGGAATTGTTACTGTGCTCTTTTGAACAAGGATTGCAACACTGAAGAGGTAACAAACATAGGTAACCAAGGAAGTCTGAGTGTTTTAAGTATGTTTTTATCTAATTATAGAATTAATGGTAGAGATTTAACTAAAGATAGAAGAATGTATTTCCTTAAGTATGTTTATAACTTTTTAAAGGTCCAGTTATTTTCAGAGCCTGAATTCAAGGGTACCTGCCAAATATTTGAAAAAAACACAAGATGTATTGATTCATTTGCTGTGAAGTCTTCAAAAATTTTAGATGGCAGGTAAGTTATATTGAATGAATACTGCAAAATCACTAAAATGGTAGAAGTTTTAGAAAAGCAACCAGCTTTCTAACACCTGAGGTGGTTTCATATATGGGGACTTACAGAGAACAATGCTTTACAGTTTACACATCTTTCAGGACAAAGCATTGTAAATAATGTTTCTGCATTTTACTGGCACAGATGTCTTAAGAGGAAATTTATTCTCCTTTCTGCAGCTGCATAGTGTATGACCAGGAGGAATTCAGTGGTAACCAGTATGTGTTAGAAGAAGGGATCTATCCTGATCTGACGGCAATGGGTTGTTCACCCCAAGCAGTTCTAAAATCTTTACAGATCATAAATATTGTAAGTAAACCTATTAGAAATATTGTAAAGTTAAGTACAGTGATGATTCCCCATTTTTTGCAACAGTAAAAATTCTAGGGCACACATACAACAGAGGAGGGTTTGGGTTGGGGGAGGGTTGTTTGTCTGTTTGGGTTTGGTTTGGTTTTTTTTTCTGTGTAGTAGCAGTTAAATGTCCTAGCTGCAGCTAGTCAGGTTTTTTTGGACCTCTGTGCTGTTTTTGTAAACAAGAAGATGTCACAGAAGCAGCTGCCTGGGATCCCTGTTCTTAATAACAGCTTATAAAAGAACTTCTGTAAAGAGTCAAGTCTATTTCCCAGTAGGAGAGACCACTTAGAATGGGTTAAGAAAGTGGTAGGACAGTGTGAAGAAATACCTGGACCATGGACCTTGTTTTTGATGCATATTAAAAAAGCCGGCTTAATTAAGCAACTTTGCATGAAATACATGTAATTATAAAACACTGTTGGTATCATCAGGACAATGGAATTTGAGTTAATCACAAAATAATGCACACTTCTAGATAAGGTAAAGCAACGCCCAGTACTATTTGGCAAAATCAGGCAGTGTTGTTATGTGTTGTGGATACAAACTAAATTACATTTACATATTTTGTAACTCATCAGTGGCCAGGAATGAGTTTGCTCAAGCTTATAACCAATCATTATGATGGATCACTTATGGAATCTGCAAGTATCTTTTAAGATCAAAGTAAATACTAGCAAAATGTGGTCAAAATTCCAGGAACTTAGGGCAACATGAGGAGATGGTACTCATTTTAAAAAAGGAGGAGTTCATTATTGAATATCTTCTTTGAATTTGGCAACTTTATTGCACTCCACTGTAATTTTGGTAACCTGTCAGTGGTGTAGCAGTTGATGAAGGAGAGCTAAAATGTGTCATACTCTTTCATGTCTCTGGAGAATTTTTATGTACTCTGTAAATAAACAACTGCAGCAAGAACGTCTGCCTTCTGAACTCTCTGGTTGTCTAGTAGACAGATCCTATTAAAAACAATAGAACTGTTTCTAGCCAAGCTAGGTGGCTGATCACCATGAATTAAAATAGGCTTTTCTGTACATGTCAGTAGTTCCTGGGTTTAGAATGCTTGTTTCAAGCTGGAAGGATCAGCTTACTTTTGAAAGATTTACTATTTGTGACAGAAGCTGTTGTGTTAAAACATAAATGCCAGTTCTGTGCTTTTTTAAGTTCTTTACACTTGTGAAACTTGTTCTAGCCCTACATTTTATCACACTTCAGACAGTAGCACAGAGCTGCATCTGTCTGCAAATCATGTGCTGCTGCTTCCTTCTTCAGAGGCTCCCTAGCTGTGGAGAAGAGGAAAATGGGTTACTTTGCTCATTGGTTTATTAGCAAACCAGGATAGAAAGAATGATCATTTCTATCTAGCTATTTATATTGTTTGTTTTTCATGATTTTCCAAAAGCTTGAACCTTATTATTTTAGCTCCTGGTTTCACCTGTCAGACGTATTTTGGGCCTGTATTTTGGCAGTGCCAGTCTTACTTCCTCTCCACCATCTGCCATTTCTATAACTTTCCTCAGGATTTTTCTGTGACATTTCTATACAAGAAGCACCTTTGGTACTTTAATGTCATGTTACTGTATTTATCTAGTTAAACTCCCCTTTGCAGGGATCCTTTTGTAAGGAACCATTAAAAAAAGGAAATTAAAGGGTTATTCGATACTATACTATAAGTGAAAGCTAAAAGGGCTTTTTTAAATAAGGGAACTTACGAAACTATGTAAAGGGCTGTTTATAAGCTCAAGGTTTTTAGGGTTTTTATGCCACTATATCTTGGTTGTGCTTGCTTTGCATGCTCCACATGGTTATGCTGAAGATAGAAAATACCATTTTTCCTTCTTGAGTTTGACACATTCTTTTTCCTGAACATACTACAAAAACCAGCTGTGAAAGTGGTTTATGCTTGAACAGTCATCTGAAAATACTTTTTAATGAGCAACTCTGTGGAATAACTAAATGTAGATATACAGGAACACCAGCTTGGTATAGTACATGGGAAGTACTGAAAGAAAATTCATGAGCTGACCTTGTACTTCGCACGGTGGGGAATGTTTTATATAACAGTGTTGGTGCTGAATCAAAAAAATGCCCAGTGTAAGGTGTGGCAGAAAATTGGAGGATTTCCTTTTCTGTTTCTGTTTTCTTTGCAAGTAGATTATTTCTAAAGCACTGCATGAGGCTGAAAGGCTGTTGCTTGAGAAGTTGTATGTCTCAGAGGGCAGGTGCCAGTCTGTAAAAGGGCTTAGAGTTCAGAGGCACTGAGACATCATCACAGCATGACTGGTCCTGTTGGGCTCTTTACATGTGGCCATGCATGACACTCTAACTGGTGTTGCTTTTCGTGGTGGGGCTGAGCATACTCTGATTTTGGAGTAAAGTGAAAAGGCCTCCCCTGGCATTTTCCACAGCCTAGCAGCATGTGTGCCATCAGGAAGCATAGCTCGGCTGCTCTGTGATAACCTGGACTGCTGCGCAGGTAATGGTGACGCTCACGCAACGCTGTCATCTGAGCCCTTAAACATCTAAAGGAAGATTAAAGAGGAATTTAAGCACTGTCTAGAAATTGGTAGATGGGAGGTCTTGCCTAATAAATTAACATGGAAGCATGCGTATATGAGCTGCCACGCATGCATGGAGCCAGCTCTGCCTTGGAGGGCCTGTTTCCATGCCTGAGGCAGGATGGGAGTCTGTCGAGACTTTGCGTCATGTCAGGCGTTCCCGATCCAGTTGATATGAGTCCACTGAACACATGCCAGAAGGAAGGAGCTCTTCTGGCTGTGGCATTGGTTTTATGCAGTCGTTGCTGGAAGATTTGTGAGAAAGGGAGTGGCAGTGTCATTTCTGTCTATGAGTGTACACTGTAACACCAGGACACTCAGGCTTAATTGACTTTACCCTGGGGAATTTCAAGCCCTACCTTCCAGCTTCCACAGGAAGGCCTTCAGTATGAGAGGTTATTTCCAGTCCACTACAGATACCTTGCCCCACAGAAAAGAGTCCAAGGTTCCTTTTCCAGAAGACATTCAAATTGGATTTAGTGATGCAGGGAGCTTCAAGTGGGCAGAATCCCTTTGACACAAGAAGCATTTTGACAGAGAGGGAGAATCATCATCTCCCCACAGCAATTTGGAGGATTTCAGATGTTACAATTTTCACTTGTCATGAATTTTACTTCAGTAGTATGAATCTTCAATCTCTGACTAGACAAAAGATTCATGTTGCCGTAGCCTACTGTAAAAGTTAAAAATTAATGCACTAAGTGATAAGCAGTGCTAACAAGGCTGTCATCATTTGAAGCTGTAGAAATCAATATTATCTTACTGTCTGTTCAGCTCTTTACATGAAAATTCCCACAGGTGGGGGTCAGTGCAATGGAAGAGAGATATGGCATTGATTAAAATGTATTTTAAAACATACTTAAGGTATTGCGCAAGAATCTTCGTGCCTCAAGATAAGGAAGTTTTATGTTCCATGCGACAAGATCCTTTGTGTGTTTTGTATAAGGGGTTTTTAGGACTTCTCAAGTTTAAGTAGCGAGTTGAAGAGCAAAAACATTCAGGGTTTTTGATCTTTAACAATCAAGAAGAAACCTCTGAAATAAAACGGCTTATGTGGAGTACTGATGTTCACAGTCTGGAGTTCCAACACCCTAATAAAAGCACTCATCTTCCTTTTGCAGGAGCTGTCTGAGCCCTGCATAGCTCTTTTTGAAAAGATGGGCTTCCAAGGCAAGAAAATTGAATTCAGTACAGAAATCTTAAATCTTCAGTTCCTGGGATACAATCCTCAAATAGCTTCAGTTCAAGTCCTTGGCGGCATGTAAGTTTAAAATCACCTTTTGATTCTTTAGAGTGATGTACTTATTCAATTTTACAGGTGAAATGGAACCACAGAATGTAAAATTAGAATATCATCATGTGTGTAGTGCATTAATGCCTTTTCTTCTTACAGAGCATTTTCATAACCTGTCTCAACAATACGTTATCACTGACTCATGTCCTGTGCTAGAAGTTGAAATGAGTTTGAATAAAGCTGTCAAGGAAACTTGTGTCTTCTCTCATGCCATATTATAAAAATCAGCTTAGAAAGCATCCTTAAAACCAACTTCTGTGCTCTTGGTTTAGGTCTCAGACATAAAAAAATAATTTAGTTTGTGATCTATGTCATAAGTTCAAGATGTTTTTTAATAAGTCTTCATGTTCATCCTTTAACCTCTACTATGGACACAGAGGTGCAATCAGACCATGATCTTACCTCTTTTGGTGTTAGTAGTAACAGTCCCTTTTACTTCAGGAATTGGATGAGAATCTAGCAGTTAGATTTGGTAGATGTTTTTTAGCAGTTGTGTTCTCTAAATGTACCCTTGAAGATCATGTAAAAAATAGTCTGTGATGAAGTTTAAAAGCTGTTTGGAAGCATTTTTAAAACTACTGGCCTATAATTTAGGGTTCCAGCAGATCTGTTAAATCATCTTGGTTTTTTTTTCCCTGTTGTTAACCTCTACTTCTAAGATACTTGCCCCCAGTTTTGGTGGTTTTTGTAGGTTTTGGTTTTTTTGGTTTTTAATGATAGATCCATGTTACTGTTGCTTTGCATTTAAATGTGTTCTTTTGAAGAGCTAAATTTCCAATGTGTGTGCTAGAGAGATGCTGTTGGGTAGCTTAAGACTGCCCTCAAGTGGATAGCTAATAACCACTTCTGTAGAGCAAATCATTTTCCCCATCTGGATAAGCTGGTCAAAGGGTTTCCTTAGCACACTGAACTGAACTTTGAAACAAAGGTAGTAAGAAAAAGCACATGTTTGTATTCTGAAGCCTCCCAAGGTTTCGGTATCTTTCACCATAACTACAATATAGTTGATTCTCACTTTCCATAACATGAAGTCAAACATCAGGTTACTTCTTTGCCAATGTCATGATTCCAGGTAGTGGAATTGTGAATTGTGTGTTTCCTGTCCAATGAATATATGTGGGGTTTTTTCTGGTGGAGGATCACTGGAACATAGAATATGGTATGAAAATTCTGATTTCATTACAGCAATGTCACCTGCTGAAATGTTTCAAAATACAGGGTTTACAGTTTCCTTGCCCCTGCTGCCTCCCTTATTGAAGAGGGTTCCATCTTCTCTTCCTTTGCTAAGAGACCACCATTTATAATTCTCTTAATTTCATACCTGGGGATAGATGTGTATTAGGCAGTGAAAAGCCACCAAAATTAAAGTGACTGTGCTTCTGGATGGAGATGTCTGGTGACAAATCAGTCAGAGGAAGGAGGTAACCTGAAAACTTGCATATTGAGTGTTCATGTACTCAAACCCCCATGGCTACTGGACAGTCCCAGCACATCAGTGTGAGAAAACTCTACAGATTGCACTGTATTACAGCCTGTTTTAAAGCCTGGTCATAATTCAGTGGCTGTGCCAATAATGGAGAATCAGAAGTTGGGTTCTGACAGATTACACTCCATGTGTGATTTTAAGCGTAGTTGGATGCATGCTAGGGAATGCTAAACAGAATTTTTCTATGTGCACTCTTGCTCTGTCTCTTCCCCACCACCCTTTCGGGTATTTGGAAAGAAGAGAGGTATTATGAAATAAAACCTCTATCCAAATACCTGAGAGAACTTCACCCTGTTGCAGTTTCCAGTATTTGCTTGTTCCAGTCTGCATCCATAGTAGATCTTTCTCACACGCACCAGGCCTGGCCAAATTCAGATACACAAAACAGCTGGTTCTGCACCTGCAGCAGTGTAGCATATACAGCACATGTAGCATATAGGTCTATGCTCCTTGAGGAGTCACAGTGCCTCCTGAAAACAAATGGTATTTGAAAGTTGGTTTCTCCCAAGAAAATGCTTTGTTTCATTCAGCTTGTAATTTTTAAATAATAGGACTCTAAAATTTTAACTCCTGTGTACTCATATTAATGTGACTGATCTAAATCAGGATGTGATTTTATTTTTTTTAAGGCCTGTTAAGGTCATTAGCTTTCGAAAGCTAAACACTACTAGGTTGTGGGACAGATTTCTGCTAAACTCATTTATTGATTCCAAAGCAGAATTTGGCAGTTAAAACATTGTCTTATTTTTTCTCCTCATAGATGGATAATTTATGAACACAGTAATTACAGGGGACGTCAGATGTTGTTAACACCGAATGAAATTCCAGATTGGTATAAAGCCAGTGGTTTTTGTCAGATAGGTTCTCTTAGACCTTTACTGCAGGTGAGTGGGCTTTGATGTTAGCTTATCAACTACTAATTTATATCTTGTCATGGGGCTGGGGAGATATTATGCAGTTGAAAGCAGTGTTACAACCTTGTCACAGGCATGTGACAAACCAGCATTGGCAATTGTGTAAAGAAATCACTCCAGAGTTTTGCGTGTAGTAAAAGCTGTTTAATTATGCTACGTGGCTTTGCAGTTACACTGCTTAAACTGTTCATTAAGCATCCTTTAAACCAAAGTACAGAAGACAGCATATAAGGATTAATAAATAATGGCCATAAGTGCTATATATAAATTATTGTAACTTGTTTCATAACTAGCACCCAGACTGGTTGCTAGCCTATCTGTATTATTTATGGAACAACAAGAAAATTGGGGGGGGGGGAGATACTTCCGTTAGTAGTGATTTTGTATTGATTTAGGAGGGAAGGTCCCTCCCTGCTTATAACTTGGCAGAATAATTTGCAAATATAATGCAAAATTTATTCTTGTCATGCCCTTTTTATTTTGTTCTCTAAATAAGGACCATATGATCTTGTCCAATAATGGAGCAGTCCTGAGAGCTTTAACATCTGAGGTTCTTGCTGAGCCATATTTCATTGGAGAAACAGCTTTTTCTAATTCACAGGTTACTTGTACCTGTAACCAACTGTATTTGCTTGCTGTCATAGCTTTGTCTTTGTATAGCCTTAAGCAGATTTAGGAATAATGCATTTTGACTGCCCTGCTGAGAGCTTGTCAGAACAGAAGTGTTCATGTGTAATAGGCCACACAAGTGCACCCTTAATGAAAGTTCAGAGTATCTATAGGAGTTAGCAGAGAGAAGTTAATTCTGCTCTGAATTAAAAATTTTTAGCTTTCCACTGTGTGCTGATTTCAGTGCATAGGAAAGCCTGAAACTCTCCATGCAGAGTGGCGAGTTCTCAAAGCTTGTCCCATCCAAGATGTTTATGGGCTTCTGAATTAAATTCTCGAATAAAAAAGTTAAGCTTTCAGAAAGAAAGAGGGAGGTTTGGGGTTCAGCACTGACAGTAACTGCTCTGAAGTTAACCCAGAGCAGGATGTGTTCTCTGCTAAGATTGTGGTTAAAGACTTCTTTTGTTTTCTGCAGAAACGTGTGTACTTCAGGCTTCGAAACAAGGAAACAGGAAAATTCATGTCAGCTGATGGAAACCTAGATAATCTGAATCTTCTCAGAATACAGGTTGCAGAAGATACAGACTCAGATGATCAAATCTGGATTTATCAGGATGGATTCATAAGGTGCCGGGTAAGGTTTGAGTTCAATGTGCATTTTCTCGTTTCCTCTCCAATAGTAGGGCTTTATGAATTTAATTCCTACTGCAGCATCTTCATTTATTTCATAGGCTTAATCTGTTTCAATTACAACGTAATCTTTCTGCTGGGAGTTGTTTTTGTGGGTTTTGTTTTGATCAACTCTGGCTTTTTCAGGTGATACAAACTAGTTGTATGATACTTTTTTGATCTAATTGAAATTTTGAGAGAAAGTATTGCAAAAGTGTCCAAGCAGGGGAGACTTTTTGAAGTACAGACCCTTCCTGATAATATTTCAAACTATGCATACCTTGTGGTAGGACAGTTAGTGTAATGTAGGCTGACATCCTCTTCTGCATTTAGGCAAGCTTAAACATAAAATCCCACTCTTTTGAGCTGTTTGGGTTCTTAGTTTTGTTTTGGGGGTTTTTGTTTGTTTTCTGGTTATCCCTGTATTTGTCAAATCCATCCTTTTTCCTTTCTTCTGTACAAGTTTCCAAATGAAGCCCTACTTTTCTCACAGTCCATAAAACTAATCATGTGCAAATTGTCATTGAGGTGAGCAGAGGTATGCGCAGTTCATAAAATGTTTAAGCATGAACAGTCTTAGGTAGGGATGCCAGCCAAAAGAAAATTAATTTACTTTAATACTGTTAAACAGCTTGACTGCAAAGAATCATGTGAACTTTTTCTGTAGGATAGTATAACTTCAAAGGAGCCATTTATAACTATGTCATCTATGCTGGAGGGAAGAATCTTACTGTTAATAAGCTAAGGCATTGTTCGGACATGTTTACAGGACACATGCAGTTGTAAAAGGGATTTATGAAGACAGCAAAATGATGCAAAGTAAGCTAAAAGCTTTAATATCACATACAAAAGACTTCTCTTTTGATGGTGCCTCTCAAACATGTCACTGAAAAGTTTTCATATTCAGGCAGTGTGGTATTATATGGCTTTGGATAAATGCTCCTGGTTTTTGTCCCTTTTTCTGTGTCTCATAAAGCAGTTCTGTGCACAGAAAATACACGGCTTGTGCTGTATAGCAATCAGGTAGCTTAGTGCAGAGTGCAAACTGGCAACATTGATCTTAAGTGACTGAACTCTTACAGAGCTCTGCCATCTTTCTGGTGAATGGTAGTAAATCCATTTTGCACAAACCAAAAATTGCGTTGTACCACATATTACAAAGAAAACTGAGCTCCTGGGTGGGTAACTACCTGCACAGAGGCAGACATAGGTCACTGAAAGAACCTGCACCTTCCTGTAAGCTTGGGTCATCTCAGTGACTGAGTCACAGTACCTTGGGCTGTGCCTGGGGTTTTCAAGGAAGGGCAGTTTTAAATATGTGGAATAACCAGTAAGCAGGATAGAAAAGTCATTCTGCTCCTTTTTTTCAGAAACAGATGTGAATGCAGGTTTCCTTACTCTTTGAGTTTCTTGGAGATGGGTGAAGTAATGGCCTAGTGGACCTAATGTCTAAGCTCAGAGTTTTCCTAGTCCCACTAGAGAATGCTTCAGATACAAATGGGAATTTCACAACTAAATCGACTTACTCGAATCCTAGGTTATGATAGTCAGAAGTATGACTTTTTCAAGAAATAGTGCTTTCAAAAGTACTTGTAAAAATAATTTAAGGCCATTTCAACAATGGCAGATGAGCGTTTAATCTGCCACAGAAGTGCATTCAGTAGTTAAAAGGCGCAGCTTATGGTGATCTACTGAAAATGACTGTTTATCTAGAAAAATTAACTGTTACTTAGTAATACAGCCTTAATATTCTTTTGAAGTAAGCTTAATTTTTGCCAGCTCTTTTTTTAACCAAGAAGACATTTGCAGACTTTTGGAATCAAGTAATACAAGTGACTAGGAAAAGAGTCTAGACTAGACTAGTCTAGACTAGAACAAAGAACCAGATATTACTGTGATACCCTGTGAAATTCATACGCTTGATACTGTGCAGTTATGTCCTTTATCTGAAAAGGTTACTGCAAAACTAGAAGTGATTGAAAGAAAAAAGAATTTTCAGAGGAAATGGAGAACCTCTATGCAAGGAAGAGACAAAATAGCGAGGACATTTTAGCCTGCAAAGCGTACACTTTGAGGGGTGATGTGCTTTAAGTCTCTGCAAAGATAGCATGCACAAGACATCCCTTAAAATAATCAAAGGATGAGGAGAGCATCAAATAAAACTAGTTGCATATCAAATTATTCCTTTTTTTTTTTCTTTTTTTAAATAATGGTAGTTAGGATTTGGAACGGCTTGCCACAACATAGAAGGGTTACGATACACAAGAGTGTTCATGTCAAAGGGTTACAATGATCTTGGTGGGTAGTGACTAATAAATTCACACATGGGACAGAAAACAAGCATTAAAGATATCGGGATGCATGGAAAAGTCTCTGGGCTGGAAATTGCTGTAGACTGGAAGAGATAACCAGGAACATACTGCATACAAGAGTCAATGTAATCTTCCATGGTATCAATGTAATCTTTGGTTTTTGGCCACGGCTAGAGATAGGTGCTAATTGTTCCTTTTGATCTGATACAGCATAGTTATTTTAAGGTTCCTGTGTAGTGGAGAGTGTCAGCAGAAACAGGACCAAAAGAAAAATGAGTCTTGAGTTTGGGGCAAAAATAGATTCCTCGAGGGAAAGTAATTCCTAAATTCTGTTCTCACCTGATGATCTCTCTCCTATTTGAAAAAAAAAAAAAAAAACAGCCAACACTAGAAGTAAGGCTATTTTGAATAATTGCTGTTGCCTTTCTGATGACACAGATGGCAGAGGATTGCTGCTTGACAATTGTTGGAAATCTTATAACTCCTGGCTCTAAACTCGGTCTGTCATTTGAGCGGAATGAAGACAAACAATATTGGCATATTAGTCCCGATGGCAGAATTTATAGCAAGATGAAACCCAAGCTGGTTTTAGATATCAAAGGTAAGCAAATGTTATCTCATTACATTGGGTCTTAATTACATGGTATTTGCAGTGGGATACACACTAAACGTGCCTATAAATTAAGGATGGTGCTTTAGTTGCTTTAATCTAGAAGCAAAAAAGACCCGATCAGCTAGTTTGACCTCCTGAATTATACAGGCCCTAAGACTTCATTTCATTTCTCCTACATACCATTTAGTAACTCACAGTACTTGCTTATCTTGTATTCTCAGTGTCCACTCACTGTAGATAGCCTCAGTTAATTCTGCGGCAAAGTGAATATGATTATTTAAAATGCTGAAGCAAGAACAACCTAACTTCTCATTAACTTTAATTTCTATAGAGCAAATTTTCTTACATAGTAGTTGTAGATGCAATAGCCAAAGGATATTAGGAAAGCAAAGGCAGGCTTGTATACTGATGTGATTAGATGCAAAAGGTGGGGGTTTTTTGTTTATTAATGGTTATGCCTTTATGGCAAGCAGGAGATTCTGCCATAGCAGCCTAGGGTCTGTGAGTACTTGATGTGTTTTATGGAGTCACTTTTGTCATAGTAATTTGATTTGTGTAGCTACTGTTTCTAAACTTTGTTTTCAGAGCTTCACAGAAGGTCTAAAAAAGCAGCAAATTGAATGATTAAGAGAATTAGCATAATCAGATGTTCTTACATAATTGCTTTTTTGGGTGAGGGGAGTAAACATTTTCTATATCTGTTCTATTTCTATTAATTCTTTTAGCTGTTTTAAAATTAATTTTTAATTGATGCTATGACATTAATTATGTTAATTACAACCACCACCCCCCCAAAAAAAACCCAAACCAACCAGAAAAATAGCACAGTCAACAATCAGCATTTTAGAACTAAACAGGACTGAACTCCTAGAATCATAGAATATCTTGAGTTGGAAGGGACCTATAAGGATGATCAAAGCCCAACTCCAGGCCCTGCACAGGACACTCCAAGAGTCACACCATGTGCCTGAGAGTGTTGTCCAAACCCTTCTTGAACTCTGTCGGGCTTGGTGCTGTGACCACTTCCTTGGGGAGCCTGGTCCAGTGTTCAAACACCCTCTGTGGGAAGAATCTTTTCCTGATATCCAACCTAAAACTCCTTGATGCAGCTTCATGCCATTCCCTCAGCTCCTGTCACTGATTGCCAGAGATGAGATCAGTGTCTGCCCCTCTTCCCCTCATGAGGAAGTTGTAACTGCAGTGAGGTCTCCCCTCAGTCTCCTCCAGGCTGAACAGACCAAGTGACCTCAGCTGCTCCTCGTACGGCTTCTCCTCAAGGCCTTTCACCTTCTTTGTAGCCCTCCTTTGGAATCTGTCTAATAGCTTTGTATCTTTCTGATATTGTGGTGCCCAAAAATGCACACAGGACTCAGGGCGAGGCTGCTCACTCGAGGTGAGCAGAGAGCAGAGTGGGACAATCACCTACTTCAGCCGGGTAGGGCTGTCAGAACTGTGAGATCAGGGTTATCTGATGTCTGACCATAATACAGCAGTGGCATAAACAGTCTCAAATTCTCTTTATAGCCACAAAAAGCCTAGTGATGATTAACTATAAACTTAACAAAAACACTCCAGTTCAAGGAGAGTCTTTAGTCACAATGACTGCATACCTTTTTCTAAAGCCCATTCTAAATTGCACCAAACAAGGAGAAATACTATGGCATTGCCTTTTCTTCAGTTAATCATGTAAAAAGCAATTATGTATTCTGCATTTATAACCGAAGAACTTAACAGTGGTCTGGTGGTGGAAGTGTAGATGCACTCTTAGCTTTAAAACAAAGTAAATCTGTACAGTAAATACAAAACAGTAGATACATTTAGCTTTTATTTGAGAAAGCCTAGTAGGCCTGTTCCTTCCAACTCTGCTGATCCATTCTGGACCACAAATTGTGCGTTAAAGAATTCCTCAGCAAATGAATGCAGTTGTTTAACTGTGCAGTTGCCAATGCCACCTTGTGGACAACTTGGCATAGCACAAAGCCTTGTCCAGAGCACCACGCTATCAAAGGAAAGTCTCTCTATCCACTGAAAAAAAAATCCCATCTTTTCCCATTTTAACGTGTTTACATTCTATCAGACACCACTTAAAAACAAATTTTGTACTCACAGTGCTAACTGAGCTACAAAAAATAACATCAGCTACATAGCTCAGTATGTTACATTCAGAATAAGCTTTCAGCTGCCAGGCTTGTCTTTTGCTCAGTCAGGGAGGGTGAGGCAATTGGGGTGCAGAACAAAAAGACAGTGTCTGTGGGAGTGTCCCGGTGCTTTGTAGAAATGGTTGGCTCAGATGGCTGCTTCCAGTGGGAAGTGCTTTGCAGGTGTGTTGTACTACAGGAGATGCACGTGTCCTACAATTCTGCAATACATATTAGGTCTGAGGGGAAAAAAAACATCAATTCTGACTTTCAGCTCTAGTCAAATGTGTCTTTGCTTCCCAGTTTCTTAAGTCAGAATATTAATGGTGCTCTTCTATGAGAACATGTCTGGCATTGCATCGCGTAAGTAGATTAAGCTCTTCTAAGAAATGTTCTTATTTTGCATTCAGATATGTTCAGCTGCCAGTGGAAACAGCTGAGCATTGGGTGATACTCAATACATGGTGACTTGTGATTCATCTGGTCAAAATAAAGGATTATAATGGCAAGGAGTAAACCAGTGCCAAACCTTGTTCCTGACATGGTCACGTGTGTATTGTCTGTTAGCAGGCAGGACTTACTTCATCATCTAAACATCTTCACTCCATTTTTAGAGCCAAGTGACAATTGACAACTGTTGCAGGAAAACTGAATAGTCAAGCGTGACTTTTGGGAAGTGAGTCTTCAAGGAGCTGCACACGACTGTATTGCAGTGTTTCTTTCCCTTTCCATCCAAGCTGAAAAAGCCAAAAAACTGAATTACTGAAGGAGTGGAGAGAATAAGGCAGACTGATCCTGGTTAATTCAAAAACTATTTCAAAATTAATTCCAAAAGCAGGCAGTGATGAAAATACATTTGTCTTCTCAGAGCTACGGGTTGAAGAGAAACAGTCTACACCAGCTCTTACTGGAGCTTTTCTGAAACCTAGAGTGTTTATCTCTTATTTCTCCCCTCTTTGAAATTTCTCTCTACAGGAGGCACACAGTATGATTGTGACCATGTCGTTGTCAACACAGTCAGTGAAGAAAAGTTAACGCAGTGTTGGGAACCGCTGGTTGTATAAAGCAAAAGAAGGAAAGATGATGTTTGAATTGGCCACTATTCTGGACACTGG
The DNA here is from genome assembly GCA_013397775.1 of Eulacestoma nigropectus. NCBI lineage: Eukaryota > Metazoa > Chordata > Aves > Passeriformes > Eulacestoma > Eulacestoma nigropectus. Next base: position 2,058,188 of record VZTE01006250.1, on the reverse strand, counting down.
AATTGGCACTGCCATCTCTGAAGGATATAGGATCAACAATGAGAGTTTTGTCTTTTCTTCACAATTTCAAAAAGAACAAGCAACAGAATGATTTCACCTCCCTATCTAAGATTATTATCCCTATAAAAGCTTGAGTATCTCAAAATCTTCTTTCTTTTTTTTTTTTTTTTTTTAATCCTTACAACTCAGTGTTGGATAGAGAGTGGCAGTATGCCTCAGGCTAGAATGGAACAACTAAACAGGGGTGAAACCCCATGGAGTTACAATTGTGTCAGTGAGCAGTTAACCCAGAATAGTCAGGAAGTGTAACTTATTTTATAAAGGACAGGAGTGCAGTGTGTATGTGGGTATAGCAACTTGGACCTATGAGCTGTAGTATAGAGAAATATTCACTACGGGAAATTAATATATTTGGTTCACTGGAACAAACTTATGTTTACTGAAAATTTAAAGACTGCTAGTACAGCACATCCAAAGACTTCTTAACATGTGGCTTCAAGTATAGTTAGTATGCTAATATAGTAAGTCCTAAATTCAGAAAAAATTCTAGATTTTCTCATGTATAGAGGATGTAAAGTAGCAGATATTTTGTTAGAAAAAGAGAGGGCTGGCAAAAGGATGCATTGGAATGTGAAGAATTTGCCCATTTTCTAGGTTGCCTAACTTCTTGAGTTGTGGGTATTTTTCTTCTTTGCCAAGTCACATTTGTACCTTTTAAAACAGTTTTGATAAGTAGAGTCTTCCTGAACTCCTAAATCATATAGAAAAGAAGAATTCTTAGGGAAAATACCACTCAAGATGACTGCAACAGCACATAAAGTGCTATGGTTACTGAGTTTTCCAGCCATTGCCTGTTGGGCTTAACCACAGAGAATGCCTGACTCCCCACTATTTCTGGTGATGTTGGAGAGCAGTGTTTGTGGTGGGCTGCTGGCTCCCTGTTGGACAGAAGTGCCAGACTCCTCTAGGAAGGGGCACAGCCAAGCCTGGGTACGTGCCCAGCCACAAAGGCTGTGCCCATTCCAATAAGTGTAACTGGTTTAGTAAAGAGCTTGTGACAAGTAGGATGGCCTGGGGACTGCAGGAGGTCCTTCTGTTGCCCTGCTTTGAACCTGGTCACATTAGTTTTCCTTAATAATGTTGGCAAAAAGGTAAAATACAAACAAACTCTTGTACTATGCTGCTGTGTTTTGTTCTGGCTTAGACCAGTGTTACTACAAGCTGCTCCTAGGAGCATCCAGGCCTTTGTCTTGCATAGTAAGTCTGTTTAAAATTAACATTTTCATTACTATTGTATTGCCTCAAAGGATACTGGTGCTTTTACTATTACCACCCTAGAAGAAGTGCCTTACTTATTTTCTTCCTTTTGTAAAGATGCACTGAAGTTTTGTTGCTCTGAAATGTGCTGCTTTTAGTCCTTGATAGAAAATACGTTGTTACTGGTTCCAAACACTGGTACTTTGTCATATTGATGTGCTCTTGCTATATATAATATAGCATTTTAAAAATAAATTTAAGTTAGGTAACTTTTTATTGAAATTATTTTTAAAGGTAGAAAGGTGAATTTCATGGTTAGTTTTGCTTTCACCTTGTGCCCATCTCTGTCCATAATTCCTCTGCAACAGCCAGCCCCTGAGGAATGAATACATGGTGTGGAATAGCTGCAGGCTCTGAGGAGTGAGTGATTCTTCTCTACAAGCACATGTTCGGTGCATTTGTGCACAGGGCCACCATTCACACAGCTGCCACTGCTGTCCCCTGGTGGAAACACTGCATGACATGGTTTGTGCACCATCACAGCTGCGCCGCAGTAAATGGACAGCTCTTATTTAAGAGGTTGCCACTTTCCTTCAATACACCTGCATAATTGCAGAGGAAGTTACTCTATAGCCCATCCCTGGCAAAATGGCAAGTTTAAAAACAGCTCACCAGACATAAACACCCCCTCCAGTGCTTCACCAGCAGTGATGGGACACAGCAGCAAGAAGGGCTCCTGCCTACTGACAAAATTGTGTCTACCCTACCTGCATAAACACTGCGGTCAGCTCAATCTGGGCCAGGAGTTGGGCAATTAGAATAATTATCAGTTACACATGGATTTTGTTCCATGCTCCTATTTAGATTAGCTATGTCATGAGAGAGTTGCCATAACAAGATCAAAGTATCAGTCTTGAGACAGTGATGTGACCATTATTCTGAGAATGAAACAGCTTGAGTAATAATCTACATTAGTGAAGGTAAATAGAACTAGGAAAGGCCAAGGAAAAACAGCACAGGGTTCATATGGACAAGTCGGTAAGAGTGTGCCTCACCATTTCAGGACTTACATCTGGAAAATAAAAGCTCCATGATGTACAAAAGGAAAATGCTGCAGACTGTTCCTCTTACTCCAAGAGTGAGGAGTGTTCTGCAAAAGTCACAACTATATTTTTAACATGGTTTTCAGGTAGAAATGCCTAAGGGACATTAGTATGTCTTGTCTGCTTGTTAACAGGCACGGTATGAAGGAATCACAGGCTTTTCTAAAACAAGACTTATAAGTTATGCATCCTGTATGAGCTTTTAAAAAAGAAACACTTGCTACATACCAATTCATGTTCAAGGACTGACTGCAGGCAGAATAATGATTAGAGATACTTTATTGTCTACTAATTACATTGATCACTGTTTTTCCACGTGCATGTCCTCCTTCCAATTTCAGAAAGGCCTTTGGAACTTCAGAAAAAGAGAAGACTTCGTCAATAACTGGTTGAATCTACAGAATAAAGAAAAAATGTCACTATATTAGGAATAAAGTAATGCATCACTCTCACACTTCAAAACTGTATGAAGGGGGGAGGTTTCTTTAAGGTATTTAGGACAGACCTTGCCATGCAGCCACTGGATTTTGTGATTTTTCAGAGATACCTCTGCATGCAGAAGAGGCTTTCTGCTGCTCTTTGCCCAAGTTTTGAAACACCTCTACTAGCACAGTTTAGAGCCCTTACCTGGGCCTCTACCACTAAAGTCACCATTGTAAGGCTCTAACTTTTACATCCTTTCAAAAACTGACACTGTGGTTTAACTTTTTGTTGTCCACAATGATATACTGACAGAAAGAACTCTTTTTTTTCCTCATATTTCTCTACTAGTTTTCTTGTTAAACCCAAGAATTCTCACACTGTCAGATATTTTAAAGATACCTATAAATATGATGCCTGTCTGCATCAGTACATGGCTCAGTAGCCTGAAAAGACCACAACTGAAGTACAAAAAAAAAGTCCACCAATGTTTGTTGCTGAAATCATTTAGCTTCACTTGAAAACTCAACCACTCTGTGTTTCAGGAGGCATAAATCATTATTAAGCCCAGCTTGCATCAACTGCTATTCTGGCATTAATTTTGTAGAGTGGCCTTCTGGATTGTTTTAGACTCATTTCTAACAACAGTGAAACTACGTATTCACTCTCCCCATTATAAACCAAGGAGCCTGAAACCCCTATAAGCATTTTCTTTAGATAGCACAGTGTACCAACAGAAGCAGAAGAAATTCCAGCTCTTCTGAAAATATTTGTCACTGCTGGTCCAAGGGAAGAGGCTTTTTCTACTGTCAAGTTCTGAGTCAGCATTCCAAATGCCAAAATAAAGATCTGTATACAAAAGTACCTCCCACACCTCTTACCAAAGATCTGCCTACCCTGAGGTTGGTCCTTTACCTTGGATTCCATAACACCAGGCCAGTGCATGTTCTTGATACTGATGCACTGATCCTAATCCTCTTACCAGAGGAAAACATGACCAGTAGATGAGTCTGCAGCTAGTGCTTGCAGTGATGAAGATTTGAAGTACCAAAGATCCAAACACACTATTTACAGTGCTAGAAGAAGATCCTTTTCACTTGTGTCAGGTAAAAAATATCTTCTGCATTTTTGTTATAGCTGTGAGCATGCACCCTCTCTTGCTGAATACTCCAGAAGTGGTAATTTCCCTGTGGTGTCAGGACATGCATCTTGCTAGACAGATAAGGAATACAGCAGCAGTAAGGACACAATGTGCCAGCACTGGAACAGTGCTGTCTTTCAAAAAGCTGTCTTGCTTTTACCAGAAGACAAAGGGTTTTGCTTTCAGACATGCTGCTTAGAAGGTGAGTGTGCGGCTCTACCACGGAAAGGTTTTCATACACACACACACTTTCCAAGCAGGAGTGCTGACCATCCAGCACCCTCCCCAACAGCACAACAACTGCTATCTTTGTTAGTTGTCTGTGCTCAGGGAAGTCCTTTTCTTAAATCTCTTAATTTCCTCTTCATTTACACACTGTGCCTTACTTTGACATCCACTACTTGCACTTAAATAACTACTGCCTGTGCTTGTATGATAATGGTAATCCAAGACATCAGTACTCTTACACCACAGTATCTCCTAATATTATAACTAGATTTTCCTTTTTATTTTGTCAAGGCAAGCTCAGCCATAGTGTGAAACTTTACATGGCAGAAAATCAAGAGTGAATGAACCCCCTTTAAATAATTCATCAGAAGTAGCAGACAAATCGCTTTGAGAGCAACTGTTAAAATAGTCACCAAGTGCCTCAAACTTGCCATGCAGCAAGGTACAAAGCCGAGTAATTTATTTCCCTTGTTCTGCCTGCACAGTATCTGTAAACTAACCTCTAGCAAAGTGAGCAGTAACATACAGCAGAGGAGCCACAGAGATATCCCAACCGAGGAAGAAATACGTATAAATGATCATGTTCAAGACAAACTCATGTCTGCTCAGCTTTCAGCACAGAATAGAAATGTTGTCTTGGACATCAGCAAAGTCAGGGATGTGGACCCAAGGCAGCAAAAACACTGAATCAGACAATGGTTTGGGGTAAACTGAGCATCTGAGTGCAGCTGCAGCTGCTGTGACTATCAGCAGGAGGAACGTGCTTGCTGATCAGTACTGACTGTTTTGAGGAAGACCAACCCTTGCTTTCATAGCAGGTGCTTGGGAAAACACTGTTCAAGAACCTTGTTGAGCCAAACACTTGTACAGTACTTATTGTTAGTGGCAGTTGTGTACAAAGCTGTGCTTCAATTAAGGGGAAAAAAAGAGATACAGAAACCCAGCCTGCTGGAGCATGGACACAGATTACCCTGACAAGGCAACAGGGCTAGGAGGAGGGGAGAAGTATTCAGGGAAGAAAGCAGAGCAGCAGCACAGAGGATGTAAAGTGCAAGGGATTCCAAGGAAAGACAAAAGTTAATTTCAGACGTGCAGCGACTGAGAAAACATGAACAAGACACTTCACTGTTCTGCTACCCTCAGTCCCTTACTGTAGGTTGCAGCTTATAACCCTGACAGAGTGAGGTACGTTACATCCTCAGCCTGTTGGGTAGAGTTCAAAGCATTGCATTTGAAAAGTGGTGACACAGTGATTCAGAGGAGCCCTGAATTCAGCCTCACAGTTCAAAACACTGTATTGCAGCCACCACATGCTCAAAGCCCATCAGCTACATTGATGTAACCTCTAGCTTCATTTAAATGCTGGCTTTAGGCAGTGCTATAGAGAGACATGAATACCGAATTGATGATCCTGGCAATCTAGAGCATTAAACATTTTATCTGGCTGGCTGGACAGTCCCATTGTTTGAATAACTCTGAAAGGGCTGACCGTGTTGCAGCACAGTGATTCACTCAGCCTTTACCATAATCCACTGACTAAGATAAAATTTCTTCCTGTGAACAGACAAACAAGTAGGGGAGCGTCTGCTGTTTGTTGAATGTGTGATAATAAATGGAGATTAACTGGATAATAAAAACACTGCCTATTTACAGCCACACATCAGTTCCTTGCCAGAGGACACCTATTTGTTCAGGGAAAAGGGATTAAACTAAAGTCTGGGAGAGAAAGGATTACACATACGCATATTGAAATGTTTATCTGAAAACAGATTGGGCCTGAAAGGTATTTTCTTCCTCTTCATTCTCTCCGATGCAGGACATACTATGGAAATGAATCTCAGGTCTCTTGAAATGAACTCATGTGTTTGGAAAAATAAAAAGCGTAACTGCTGATGCTGATTAAGGCTGTCCTACACAAAGCACAGAGGTGGTGTCCCAACCACTCCAGCTCTGAATGCAGCAGGCAGTGAATAGCACTGGCAGGAGTTGACTGGTCAGCAGGAACACACTCCTGCTCATGGCAAATTCAGGCCCATCCTTGGAGGTTCCGCTTAATGCAGCAGCAAGGATACAGTTTGAATTTATCAGGAGGGGACACGTGAAAAAACATGAAAGGAATGGAATCGGCTTTGACTCTCATAGTAGCAACAAGTCACTCCAGTGTGTGGAGCTTTTTCCTGCCACTGGAGGGAGAGCAAAAGCCTTGAAATTCTCAGGAGAGAGACAAACTGAGCGCAAGCCTAGTTCAAAGCACAGAAGGACAAAAGTGCCCTCAAAGGACAGTGACATTGCACTGGCTCTCCTCCAGGTCTGCAAAGGATGGCCGTGTCAGAGCTCTCGGGCAGCCTTGCTTGGGTGACTGCCTCCCTCCCTGCTGCTGCTTCCCACAGCACATCCCCTTCCTATGCCTTCCTGAAGGGTGGTGCTGAGGCTGCTAAGGCTCCTGTACATCACCCTTCAGGAAAGGTATTTGCACGTGCACAGAACAAAAGCTGGCATGTGCTCCACCAGACATCGAAATCCTCCTGAGGGCTTGTTGGAATGGAAAATACCTGCCTGCTGTTTTGACTAGCTGAGTCAAAAGATAAAGGCAGTCTTCCTCCAGAAATTACCACTGTGCCTAAATGCGATCTATGATCACAAAGGCAGAGCTCGATAGTCTCCTTTGGCCTTTAGTGAGTCTCTCGTCAATGTCTACAAGAATCTTGAAGAGAAATCATTAAAAAGAACAGTCCTTGTCCTGGAACTAAACAATTGGTTAGCCATTTGTTACTTTATTGTCTTCCTATGGGGAAAAATGATGCTGGTTTGGGACACTCCTGCTTTAGCTGAGCATCTTCTATGCTGTACTCATGTTCCATGCTCTTTGGATCTTACTCTCACCCCTTTCTTCATCCTTTCTTCCCCTTAAAATGGCATGCAACAATGTATGCTGAGCCTCATATTGCTTGCCAACAGCAAGTTTTAAGGTCAGCCCTCACTGAAGACAGACTGAAGTTCTTACCTTCTGGAACAGCTGGCTCTAGTCACATGTTGTACAGGTAGCATTGCAACTGCACAGTACCACCATAGAATTGTGGGATGGTTTGGGTTGGAACCCAAGTCCAACTCCCCCTGCCATAGGCAGGGACACCTTCCACTAGACCAGGTTGCTCAGAGCCCCATCTTTGAATGTTTTGTAAAAATCTTTCCTTGCTGTGTTTTTTATTAACTTGTATTTCAGAGAATATGCACTTTCATCCATGAGCACATTAAAGGACATCAGGTACCTGATATTTCTGTCCCAAATACCTAACAGAAGTAAAACTGATAAGAAAAATAGTGCTGCAGTGGTTAAGACATGGGAATGGAAGGCAAGTGTCCCAGGGTCTAATCCCACAGCCCTCTTACCAACAACTGTATTATCAGGTCTTATTTGTTTGGTTATTAAGCCGAAGTACATTCTTTCATATCAGATCTCTAACAGCAGCCCACAGGAACTCATGAGTATCATGTACAATTATTAATAAGCTAGCAGACAAATCCCAGTTAAGCAGGCTATCAGGGTACAGTTCAGAGTGTAGAAAAGGCTTCAAAAATCTCTCTTTTATTAATTAGCCCTGGCAGAACAGCTTCTACAGAACACGATGAAGAGCAGTAAGAAACTGGGACAAGCCCAGAACTGCAATGTGTGCCAGCCTAGCCCAAGCTTAAATCAGTAGAAATAAGGAAGATCCTGGGTTTAGTTATGTACTGGACCATGCTGAAAAGCTGTTAACTAAAGAAAAGAGCAACTAATCTCTTCTGGAATCCCTGGTAAGGCACATTCTTGGTAGTTGTCCTGATATTTATGCTGGTAATTAAAGCAATCTGGGGCAATGTCACCATATACTTAAGACAGAACCAACTTTGGTACAGTTAAATATAAATACATATTGACATATAAAAGCATATCATATATAGAGGTTAGAAGATTAGTCCTGCATGATCCACATCTTCCCAGTCTCAGCAAACTCAACTCACAAGGGCTGCCTTGTTGACCTCACACTTTCACCCTGCACTAGGCACAATTCCCTCCTACACTAGGAGGCTAGAGCTCAGAACACCAGGACTGACTTTCCACACAATATACAATTACATCAGGTTAAGGGAACACATCTGATTAAATGCCTGGTAGATGATGATGAAATTTTTCCAGACCTCATTGTGGCGTATATGAATTTACACATTCAAACCCTATCTCCCAAAGTATGTGAAATTTCCATTAGTGCCCTTCACAGACACTTTGTGATGTAACCATGCAACACTTTTCATAAAGAGCATAAGCAAGCTACCACGTCCTGGAGGAACAGGAGCAGCTATGTTTTAATAAAAATCACAGTGACTTTATTTTGGTGGCCACGACAAAATGCAGATAGAGGTTCTTTTTGGAAGAGAAAGGGCTGAACAGAGCTTTTGGCAACCCCTCCTTGGTCATCATCTCTGTGCTCTAGCCAACCAACCTGGCAAGAAAAGGCACTGCAACAAGAAAACACAAAGTTAAAAGCAAAAAAAAAGGTGCAAGCTTTTCAATTTAGCATGAAGAAAGATGGTCATCAGAACAAGTGTGAGTGACTACAGAGAGTGGGGAAAAGGACTGATCTCTAGTTAATTTATAGACATTTAAGTGTAGAAACCCCTGTACTTAGGCACCCTAGTGCCTTTTGTAAGGGAGACTAAAGCAGGCACCAGGCACGGGTGAGTTCGCAGGTACCTTAGGATACCTTAGCACAGTCATGCAGTCTGGAACTACTGTAGAGAAGGCCACATCTATAGATGCCATATTTGGAGAGCAGTCAAAGACTCAGTGTTACATTCACTGTTTGACATTCATACAGGTGAGAGAAATGCAACAATAGTGCAATAAAGGCCAGAGAAAAAGTTACTTGCAGAACGTTAACAAGATGAATTGAAAGCAAATCAATACACACAGGTTAGGATACAGAGTCCAGAAGCTGTGATGACCTACACTAGCAGTAGGTGTAAACCATCTTAAATCATGGCCATCCAAACAACTCCCAGAACCCATGGCATGTCAAAGTGGATAATCATATCCATTTGTGTTATTTACATCCTGAATAGGAAAGACCAGGAACAGAAAACAATTGAATTCCATATTTTAACAAGGTATCTCAGAGCAAATAACCAAAGGTGGATAAAGGGCATTAAGCCCTCAATAGTAGATCAAGAAATTATGGTAGCAACAGCTTAGGTGATTTGTTCAGCATTGCACAAGAAGACAGCAGCAGAGCCAAACAACAGTCAGCATCCTGCCCTCCAAACCATAACAGCAGGTACTAAGTCCAAAGCATCTAGTGTCTTCAGCAAAATGTATAATCAACACTACTCACAAATTACATTAATATAGGCATGTATTTGTTCTTCCTATGAGTGCCTGTGCTGGAACATCTATCTAAAAAGCAAACATCAGAGAGAATGATCTATTCATGTCGTGATTGGAGACTCTGTTTGCCCTTTAGCATTTCTTCTCCAAAAACAACTTTCACCCATCAGCCCATCTGATGCAACAATGCTCTGAAGGAAAAAGTACTGTCACCAGAAACATTGCACACACACTTCTACTGCATTTAAATAGCACTGAATTAAAATCAAAACGTCACATTTCTGTTGGGCTGCATGTTAACCCACATCCTATCATGGTTCTACAGGAACACACAACACACTCAGTGCTCCTGCTTACAACACTGAGGAGTCTTCTGAGCCTGCCTTCCTCCACCAGGCTTTACAAAAGGCAAAGTTAGTGCTCAATTATGAGTTAGAGGCTTTCTACCAACTTAAGTACCTATATGAATTTGGCCTATTTTCACCAAGGACTATATGACATGTCCTTAGGAGGAAAATTCTGGGCAACCAGCAAAAAACGAAATTGTCAACGTTAAATCCACAACACTGATCACAAATACACCAAATTAATTCCTAACAAGCCTTTCAGTGATGATGCTTCACTGGACAGTGTGCCAGCAGATCAGTGTCCTGAATTAAAGGCTCTGTTGTTTTCAGTTGTCTTTAGATGAGAATTGTAATTCACCAGGAACATTCTACCATATAAAGAGATACAGCAGCTTCTGACACGGGCTTCGTCAACTTATTTGGTGGAGCCCACATTAAGCCAGTCCTTACTGTGTCATAATTAACTCTTGCAATTCAAACCACAACAGGGATTCTCCAGCAGTTTAGAAAATAGCCAGTATCTCTAAAATTTGTCAAGGAAATACTGGATTTTCTCCATGCCCACAACTGTTGCAGCAGTCTCCCAGCCCCTCAGTTTTGCAATAGTCTCTTTGCAAGGTGTCCAGTTGCAAGGCAGAGAAAACAGCTCATAAACTGAAAATGGTTTTACAATTCCCAGAACTGACTGATGTGCAGGTAAATTACACAAGGAAAATTATTCTCTTTTCCTTATACTACCAACTCATCAAATCCTCTCCTTCTCCTCCTCATTAAAAAAAGGCTGTTAAAAGAACTCCTCCTCAGAGCTGACATTTTGCAAATCTCTATTCCTTGCTGCAAAGATCATCCAGGTGAAAACCAAGTAACTTTAAACAAAACTGCTTATTCTTCATCCACTGAAGGATTGAGAATCCTTTTGCTTTCACAAAGGAAGATGATGGACTCATCAGAACTAAAAATCTTTTGGTGCAGAAGGACTATAAGGAGAAACACTGTCAAATCAAAATGATCTGTAAATGTTTCAGAGGTGTGCTCTTCAACGCTTCACTTACTGTAACATCTCTTTAAACCATCATCTCTTTTTAATTTCCTACATTTAATCCCCCCTCATCATTTATTCCTGAAAAAAAGCCACTCATTTTCAGGAGTTTTCTAACTGCTCTCTTATTCACACTTCATACAATCTCAAAATTAAGATTTCTTTAACAGAAAAGACTGAAATTAAAAAAAAAAACAACCATGCATTACTCAAAAATATTCACTCAAAGGTAACAAGTTCAACTACATGAGCTCAATTTGCTGGCTTCCCCAAGCCTTCTTGATACACTTCATTGCTTTGTGCTTTTTTATTTCTCCTTTATTCTTTCCTATTCAAACATAAACATTTATTTTCACTTACTTATAGGAAATTGTGGTACAATTACTCCAGTGATTCTCTCCTGCCTTTTTTCCCAAACACCTACTCTTCTGAATGAATAGTCTGTCCATTTAAGAGAACTCTTGTGTCTAAACAAGAACGGTCATAGTCTTATTAATATCTGTCTAAATGGAACACAACTGGGTCTTATAAAATCCTGATGACAGCTCAGATGTTTACAACATTGCACAAAATAGAGTAAAATGCTGCTAGAATAATGACTGTGCAGACAAACAGTCTGACGTTAGGACCTGTTTTTGCACAGAGAATAAAAGACCAAGCAAACATCTTTGTCCTCACGATCATCTTACAACCAGAACATCAGGACACTCATGTATGTATGACGTACATTTTAAGTGGCACTGCAATTCACCTGTCCAGGTTATTAAGCAAAGAACACCGATTAAGCCCTATCTCTATTGCATAAACAGGTGTTTCCCAAGAGGCTTTCAGGAGCATATTCTGCATTTGTTTTGCATACAAGGTAGGAGCAGAACACAAAACAAATTGCAACTGGCTGAGAACAGGACAAATGGTAAGAACAAAGACAAGGGCATTTCTTTTTCTTAGACACTTATAATTTAGCAGTGTGACTGAATGCAATCACAGGATGTTGTCCATATTCTCTATCTTGGATAATTTCATGTTGCCAAAATTCCCAAAGAGGACACTGCTGGGACCTACATCACCACACAATCCAAAACATAGGAAATCAACTGTTCACTCCCACAATATATTTTGTAACAAGCTCATAAACCTGAAAAGATCACAAAAGCAGACCATAATCTATCTTGGCTTTTCCCCCAAGTCCCCTAAGATTCCCCAGAAGCTTATGAATGCTCACAATATTCCAAGTCCCTGTGCTGAATTAGCACAAACATCCTACTCTGCAGCACTGAAATAATGAAACACAAGATTCTTGTCACCACTCTGCCAATGGAGATCATTTATTACCTGCAATAACCAGAATGTTCTAGTTCTGTGCACACTACGGGCAGGACGCCCAACCATCCAGGCTAAGCAATTTTGCATATGCAGATACACAGCCATGTTTCTGCCCCAATAAACCAAATGAGACCTCTTAAAACATAATTTTCATACAGAGTTCATATTAAATGATTCCCACTGGCAAAAATAAACAATCACTGGACATTACTCCTCGTAACTTTGTAAGCTTTGTGTTTTTAAAAATGTACACTCAAGAGGGAGAAGGCAGAACAGTCTTCAGGATTATGAACTCCTAAATTCCATGCAAAAGGCAGAAGTTAGAAACTGGAACAAGTTGATTTTTAACTAGTTTTTCTTACCGTGACTCTCGTAACATTTTATTTCCCAATAGTGAACTACACCATTTTTGAGTCCAAGCAGCATCTCTTTCAGCACAAATACCCACCTAACCATTACTGACATACCTTTCCAGAATCAACCAGTTCTGCTATTTCATCCAAACTTGGGCCACTTGGCATGAAAAACGCCCACCGATAATGGACTCCTTTAAGGAGATGCTGCAAGAAAGATCACAAAATCTATTAAAAAATCATGAGAGCAAACTGAAATGGGAACTAAAATTAATGACAGAATTTCTAAAGAAGTAACAAGGAAAAGACATGGAAATTATATGCTAGTGTCTGAAAAAAAATGGCACGTAAGCATGTGGGTTAAATGTACAGACCAGAATGTTGTATTACCACAACAGGATCAGGGTGAATTTTGTGTCCAATTGCACAAGTCAGCTAGTAGAGAAAAACAATTGCCTTGTCTCTGCAGCTAGAAACAGCATTATTTGTTACATAAGAGAGAAATGGTGTTATGTGTGCATGTATTCCCACAAAGGGGGTGAAATAAACCCAGCAATATGACATTTAGAACCTTCCACTTCAGTATCAGTAACTTCATTTTCCACCAACCTATCTGCCAAAGTCATCACTGTCCAATGACAGATGGCAGCTCACATGAAAAGCATTTTGGGAAGATCTCACAGGCACAAGTCAAGAGCATCTCCTCCGAGTAAGTCATTACAGGAGTAAAAGCCATCATCTGCCAAAGAGAGATCATTTTTATATATGGCATAGAATTCTCTTAAGCATGGAAACATGCACTCTGAAAAATAATATTCTATTATTTCTTCCCCACCTTTTCATTTTGTCTTTGGGCTTTCTTGTGAAAGTGTTGCTGCAGGACTTAAAATCCCATCCAGCTAAGCCTTTGCAGGAATACCATAGCAACTGCTTGAAAAACATTCATTTGGAGAGCAAGTACACAAGCACAGGGAAGAAAGGGAAAAGTTCTAAAAAGCCCCACTGATCTGGCCACTGGCAGAATGTTTTAAGATCCACTTATGAAAACTAGAAAAATCAGTATCACCATCCAGACACATGAACATGAAAGAGATGAAAGACTTCCTAGCCACCCTCGACCACTCTTATTACTCTCTGGTGCTGGAACAGGATGAAGAGAATCAGTCATGGAACAATGTTGTGAGACAAAGCCTGACTGGCCTAAAGCAAGTAACAAAACTGCCCTCACTTCAGTGAGGCAGGGATTTGCTGTGTTTACTACGAAACCCTGGCTGTCAGCAGGACTCACTAGGCAGGCCATATGGAAAAGGCCACAATGGAAAGTACAATAAGGAATCAAACTTCAAAGCTCCCCAAATTACTACATACACCCAGCAGCACCACCCCAACACACTTCTTTTCAGTGCAAGAAAGAAAGAAAGAATAGTATACTTAATGACATATGAGGACAACGCAACAGCTGCCTCTCCATGAGCTCTGTGACTGACATTCAAGCCACAGAAGTAGTCACTAAAGTACTACAAAATATGAAAGTATATAGGATTTTGTCAAATACCTTTAGAGTTTTGGAACCAACAGTGACTCCTGTCTGCAACATGCCATCAGCCACTCCAAGTTTGTCCATATTGATCAGGAAAGGTGTCACTAAGGTAACATATGTTGCTCCTGACCATTTCTTCAAGAGATCTAGTGCCCACTTCTCAGTGGATCCACCAACATTATCTAGGATAAAATCAAATCTGCGGACACATAAAGAACAGGTTTAAAATCTTGATATGGGGAAAATAACTTCACTGTAATTAGGCTAATTAATAGCAGAAACTGGCTATACTTCACATTTACACGTCACTGCAATGCAATAAAATAATCAGCCTGCAAGATAGCAGCAAGAAAGTCCCAAGACTTCAGCAAAGTCCCAAGCTTAATTTACAATGGGATTTAAATTTACAGGTTACTGCCCACTCACTGTGCAGCAGAAACAGGCTGTTTAAAAAGTACACTTAAGCTCCAAAAAGAAAACTTAGACGCACAACTACATTCTGTACTTGCTTAAAGCCTTCTAGAGCTCTGTCTCTTCAGCCCCCCCACAGAGACCACTGGAACAGTCTTGAACACTGAACAATATGGTATGTACATGTAAAAACTAGCCTGGACTCATGCCCTCAACTAGGAACAGCTCTTGTACATGCTGTACTCACATGAAAGTCAGTTCCAATGGCTAAAATTATGTAAACGAATTATTCTACTAACACTTATTTCCTCACATCTTTTCTGTGACCCAGTTCTCAGGTTCACTTCTCCAAGTTTTTTTTTACCTCCTTATTTATTTAGGGGCCATTTTACCTCTCCTGACAGCTCTTTTCTTCACATCTACCTATTTAACATTGAACCTAACAATGCAAAGGATCCAAAACCTTTCCCCCATGGAATGGGTATATGCGGCCTCTGGCAAAAAGCCACAGTTTTAGTGTTCCTTCTCATTATCCCAGCATGTGAGCCTGTAAAGGCTGAATAGGGCAAAAGAGAGCTGTGCACCTGTTCTGTTAAATGGACAACTCATTCTCATTTTCATCTGTAAATTTTCAGCAATCTTCAGATTGCAATAGATATGTATATACACATACCTCTAACCTAAATAACCTACAAATAGGAGGGAAAATACTTTATGCAAATTAAATAGAAAAGTCCTTATCTCTCTGGAGTGACAGTTTTCCTGCCTGTCTTCCAAAGGTGTGCTTTCACATTTAAAGTTCATTAAATTTAACAGTTAGCTGCCTACAAGAGAAGATCATGAAAACTAATGCTCCTGGAAAGAGAAGCTGACTATGGGTTCTGAAGAGTCAGTACAACTGAAAAGGGGAGGGAAGCAGGAACAACTCTCTCAGTAAAACTGACTGATCAGCCTAGTTGCATCATTAAACTGCACCTCAGGACACTGCTGTTGATATCTCTTAGAAAGGGTCCCTCGCTAGAATGGGTGTTTAGCATTTAAAGTGTTGAACTGCACAAAGGCAAATTTAGCACTGACTGCAAAGTCCATCCTGCCATACAGACAGTGTCACTACCCTCGCAAGTGTCCTCAGGCCTGCTGACAATCACACTACAGTTAAAGGGCACATGGCTTCTTAGCACAGTTACCAGTAAAATTCTCCCACAGACTGAGCAGCTTCTCTTTCCCCTTCCAAAAAGTTAGCTCAATCTAGCTAAAAAGAGCAGTGTAAATACCATATTCAAATACAAGTCACAGTAGACTACGTTTAAACAGATGGAAAGATTACAAAGGCAAAAAATACTTCTGTTCTAGAGAAAACTCCCAGGCTAGTTTAAACATAGCTGCTGTGACAAGATAAATGTGATTGTTTATCAGAAGCAGCTGTACCCAATGTTACAGAAGAGAAATTTATTCCCAGTTTAGTTGCACAGTGGCAAGTCACTGCTTCATGATATACTTCTTCCCTCTACAAGACCAATTTTATATTTACCAGCCTCACTCAGGATTTCAGAGGCTTACTTTAATTTATTCATGCATTGTATATTCTCCAAGATACTTGGATGGAAGCTACAAAACTGTTCATATCACAGTCACTGAAGAGAAGCACATTGAAGTGAGCTCCACAAGCTCAATTTACAGGCTTAGTCTTACCATGAAATCTGTGCTGGGCATACTCACTTGCAAACTGCATTCAAAAAGGTGAATCTGCTTTACAAAATAATGCTTTAGAAATGGGGGAAAAAATGAGGGAGTTCTGATAGAGTCAAGCAATCAAAAGGCAGAAGGTCTTACTGCCAACTCCTTCATCTCAGTATTAAGCAACACAAACACTCACAAGGGTAATGTTTTAAGCTGCTCTTCCAGATTTCCAGATTTATAATCAATCACATCATCTGCTCCAAGCTTCTTCACCAGTGTGCTGGCATCATGAGAGCAAACTGCTGTCACGTGAGCATCCCAGGCCCTCATTAGCTAAAAACAAGTATGAAAAAAACCAAGTCCAAAGATTAAAATTTAGTGAGATATTGAGAACAACTTAAAAAGCCAAAGTCTCATTATATTTATATAACAAATTAGCACCATTAATAGGGACTGGGGAGACTGTTCCAATACAGGATAATTTGTCACAAATCCCACTGACAAAATAATGGCTAGAATTTATCAATATTTAAGGTGGTTGTGGGGAAGGAGGAGTTGGTGTGAAGGAAGGAGTGTGAAAGTTTTTTAATGCCACTGAAAGATACCAGGTCTCATGACAAATAAGGCTCTCAGTCTGCCATCTGAATCTGCCAACTAAACATGCACCAAGAGGTACTGTCCAAGTTGCCAAGCTACCAAACTGTCACCAGATGTACCATTAAATATTATTACATACATCCTTTAAGTATTTCATATTACTGCAAATAGGTGAAGTACTAGTAAGAAGAGAAAGAAGGAAGTCATCTCTAATTTACCACAGAGTCAGTATCAGGTTATCTTCTACTCCAAAAGCTATAGCAAAGTAAAGGATTTTTGCTAGTTATTTATCTCTTTTTGCATCTCCTTTTTTCATTCACAGTAATACTTTTTACCTTTTTTCCAGATTAATTAACACAGTTTATCCAAGATTGATCAGTTACAAAGTTTAACTAGTCAGTGGCTGGTCAGCCTTTCATACTGAAAGTCACCTGCTTTATTATCGACCAGGCAAATAGCATACCACAAAAAATTCTGCTGTAAGCCTCTTTAAAACCACTGTGCTTAAGGCACAGTAACATGGAAAGCAGTGATGCAATCACCCAACTTCTGTATTTTTTTATAATCTTGAAAGAAAGATGTTTCAGCATAAGATGACAGTAAATAGAATCAAAACCCCCAAATTAACTGAGAGCATGAAAGAGGATGTTCCACAACTAACGAACCAACCAAAGAGCATGTTGACTTTCCAAAGTTTAGAGCTACTGGAACAAAGACAGACAAAAGGGCAGCAGGGCAAAGACAGTGAGGGAAAGTAAATCTAAGCCTCTGTGCTTTACATCCACTGCACACAAAAGCCTGGTGGCCTCTCACATCATTTGACCAACTGGAGCAGTTGTGGTAGGTAATACGTTCTCCATCAGTTTTTCTACTCATACACCAAGTTCTGTTCATATTTAGAGCGCAGAGCTGACTGAAAGATAATGAGAGGAGGCTACATATTTCAAGTCGCACCAGTCAGAGATTTCCTGCACCCAAATTGTGAAAGGTGATCTTACACACAACTCCTTTCGTTTTAAGTCCCTGCTTCCTACTTTAAAATAGTACAACATAATAAATGGAAAGCAATAAATCTGAAAATACTTCACGTTTGGAAACAGTAAAATCATGTCGATCAGACAGACTGATCAGTAGCTTGCTATTTCTCCTATTCCTTCTCTCAATTCCCTTCTGTTATTTTTTTTCCATACTGAAACACTTGAAGATTCATCCTGGGCATGCTGGTTTATATTACCTGTACAGCAAATGTACCAACTCCTCCTGAAGCTCCTAATATTAATACTCTGCAAGAGAAAATTAAAATATATTTAATAGTTCTTTAAATAAACTCTAGAGTAACTATGTATTCTAATGCTTCTTATACATCTCTGACACTAAATTACTTTTAGCAAAAGATTGGTTTTGTTATTCAGTGTTATTCAAGAGTGGTTAACTGTTCAGATAGCCAAAAATGTGACTAAACATTGCTGATCATGCGTCCTGTGCCAAAAGCATTATCTCAGCACAGCCAAAGAGACTTCCTCACATGTGCTTTCCACTAAATGCAGCCAGTGGAGTTGTCAGGTAGTAGCATTTATATCTCTTTAAAACCCCTGTACCTGTCCTCACTTTCTCAAACATAATTGCTTCGTTTGGGACAAAATCAATTAAGAGTCCTCTTTCTGTCTCCCACACTCCACTATCATATCTCCTAAAGAAAAAAATCACAAAAATCAGTCTTGTCTAAGAGAAAAAGTAGTTTAGTATCACATTATTTAAGGAGACTGTGAACTGCAGAACATATGGAACATAATTTTCCCATATATGTTTATCTAAAAGACAAAAATACAATGAAGTACCCTCACCATTAAAAAGTTTAATTTCTATTAAATTAAGATAGGTGTCTTTTTCTTTAGAAAAAAAGCAGTAGAATTTTTCTAGTTCTTTCCAGTACATCTCAACAAGACCCTGTAAATGCCAGATTGTGGAAACTGGCACACAAGCAAGAAAATGAAGCAGTAGATTACCAAATTATTAGCAATTGAGAGTTCATTTTAACTGATCACCCTAAATTTCAAAAAAATGAATACAAGTTTACTTGTGTTAGGACCTTACTGCTAGAAGCCTAATCATTGTTCAAAAATTTTATCCAAATATTTTATTAAATAACTAAACATCAGAAAGTGAATTAGTAAGGAAACCCTGCAACTCAAGTTGCAAACAGTGCTTGGACTTTGGATCTATTTTCTAATTCTAGGACAAAAGGAAGATCCAAGATGACGTCCTGGCATAGGATTGGGGAACATCATGTTTCTCAGACCTTCTGTTTGCCAGAAAAATCTCAGAATCTTCAGAAGCTGGTGACATTCCTGTTTTAAATCTCACAGAGAAGGATGTTGAAGGAAATTGCTTTTTACAGTACAAAACTGTACTATACAATCTGGAGTCTCAGTTTACAAAAGTTCTTTGAAGTAGTTTAAGAGACTTGGCTTTGGTCACACTATCCATTTTTAAATGCTTCTTCCATTGTAACTGATCAGATTCTGTTCCCTCCCATTTCACTGATCCAAGCTGCAAAATTCAAATTAAGAATATGAAACCACAAAGCCTGCAGCTTTTAAATCTGCCAAAATGTACTTATTCTCAGAACCAAGCTTCTAACGACAGATGCCCGGAGCAACATGCATATTTCAACTTTAGTATATTGAAAAGGCTCCGGGATACTACACTCAAGATACGGGGTTAAGCCCATCTTTCTCCTTAAAAAAGACAGTCAAAATTAAATCCTTTCAAAAAAACCTTTTCAAACTGCCTTTACAATTTTACTCCTTAGTTAAAGGGCATTTCTTCTACTACATATTTGGGGGAAAGCTGTCCTCTTAAAATGTACCATTTGCTCTAAGGATTTAGGTAACATTTTTAGTTTGGGGAGCACCTTGGCTAGCACTTTTTTTTATTCTCCCCTTCAATAAAAGCCCTCAGGATTCTTCAGGCAGAAATACTTTCCAGATTCGGCTTGTTCCTATGTTACATGGGCTATTTTCTACCACATCTTCCAATTATTAAAACTCTCTCCACACATTATGACTTCAAGAAAGCTCTTCATTTCTGAGACAAACTACATCTGCACAGGAGATCCATGTGCAGCAGCTCAACAGATCAGCATTTTTACAGCACTGACAACAGCAAGACACACAAGTAAGCTGGGGAGTGTTTGAAGGTGCAGGACCTGTTAGGACAGTACTGAAGGACCACAGATGGTGGCAAGTGCTGAAGCAGGAACCGTTTTGTTTGCACCTCCTCAGGAAAACACAGCCAGGAGAAAACATACCATAGAAACGACTTGTTTTCACTGCAAGGGTGAGCTCAGGAGTAAACTATAATATATTAAGTATGTGCACTAGGGAAGAAACTAACAAATCTTCCGACCTGGACAGAGATCTAAGAGAACCAATTCTTTCAAAAGAACAAAATGAACATTTGTACCCCAGGCTTTCCTCCCTTCTGACAGGCACAACATTCACCAAGCCCCCATGGGGCTCCAGCAGTTCAAATGATCAGAGGGAGCAGATCTCTCCAAATAAGCATACCATGAGATTTGAAAGTTTAGCCCATCTCCCTGGGCCCTGCTTGAAACTATGGTGTGGTCAGAAACAAGCATCAGACTGGCAGGACCTGTTTCAGCTGTGTGTGCCCCCCACCAGAACACACTGAGGGTGGGGAGTGGGTATACAGATCAAGGATTAATATTTTCTCTGGATTATAAACAATTAACAATTTTCAGTGACTGAGCTACAAGCAAGATAAAATTTGAATAAATGCATCAATTTTATATAGTTATAAAATTAATGTATGTATTGACTAAATGTATCAACTTTGTTTAGATATAAAATTATATTTCATTTGATTATGGCAACAAAATGTCCCCAAGAAATTTATTCCTGAATCAGGAAGTGTTTACCCTATCAGGAAGTTTTACAACCTACACTCAATTTGTACTTCTCAACAGATAAAATGATGAAATAACACACACACATTGAAAAAAGTATTTTCTTGGGGTATTATACCATTCAAATTTTCACTGTAACCATACAAACCAGGAGTGTACATTTGGTAGCTCACATTAACAGAATCCAGCATCTCTGCCCAGCATACATGAATGTCTAAGATATTGCCTCTGTATTTACATAAAGACTTTTACTTAATAGCAATGTAAGCACTTTGAAGAACTCAAACCGTCAGGTTTGTTTTTATTCTGCATTTTGTGAATACAGAAAGTAAGATATTTAACAGCCAGTGTTGAACGAGCATATCCCCTTTCTACTGAAACAGGTCAGCGGTACATACGAGAAGCTGTCGATGTATCCACAGAGAACAGAGTAATTTTGAACATTTAGGATAGTAAGAACATTCACTTTTAGCTTGTAAAAGAATATTGACGTTAATTATAGTGGTATAGAATAAAAGCTATGGAAAAATGACTGGAATTGCAGTGAAGCAAGAGGGTTCACAAACAATGAGAGCATGCTTCAGGTAACTTGTAAAAACATAACCTGTGAAAGTCTGTGCAGATGAAGCAGATAATCTGTCAGATCAATGTACAGCCAGACACTGGACTAACAGCCCACACTAAAGCCTTAAAAGAGGCAAAGAGACAATACACACCAACAGAAAAATCTCACTGCTTTTAAGATGTCTTAACACTGCAATAAAGCACCAGTGAAGTAGCTTTCATCAAGGAATACAGCTGCTCTGTCAAAACAAGACACATTTTTGGGTGCATACACACCCTTCTACATAGCTATTTACATATAACTACAGGACACAAAAAGACCAACATAAAATCACATATGTAGGTAACTTCTTACCAAATATATGATCTAAAGAAATTAGGAAACACTGTATAAATTATTGTATTTTTAAATAATTGACTTGAGAGTTCATGGAATATAATTTTGCACAGCCCCTTCAATACATTTTAAATACTTTCCTACAAGTAATTTTTCAGGGGAAAAAAGGTACCATCACATAAGTCATTCACTGCTGGTTCTACAGTTCAAAATTTATAGATAGGAAATATAATATTTTTTAAGTACATTAAAATGGGGTTTATGCTGACAGTGTAATTAAATTTTATTTGGAACATAAAAGTAAATATTAAATGTAAAGACACATTACAAATGCAGTTTGAATTTTACCATTAAGTAAAAACACTTACCTGAGGTCTGGAAAGACACTTTAAACAAGGCTAGCCTATCAGTGTATCTTTAGGTTAATTCTATTTGCATGTGAAAGTTAAGATAACAAAATGTCTAACTACTGAAAAATAAAAAGTAAGGTGATCTTATCTAAAATTTTATTACTAGCTGGAAGTTAATTTCAATGATGTCTCTTTGAAACTCCTTTAAATTTTGCAATTTCGTTTTCTCAAAACATTGTTTATCTTTAGAAAAAACAATTACTCAATATTTTCATGATGAAGTTCACTGTGACGGATGAACAACCACTCATTCAATTGTTTTCTAAAGATCTGGGTGAAGAATTTCCATAGATCTAGTGTCCTTTGCAATGTGTTGCATTACAAAGTATCAGCCAAGATAAGAAGAGGCCAGGCATCCAGACTCCTACCTGCCCAATAATTACTTTATGACCTAAATCTGTGATGCAGCACAGTAACTTTATTTTTCAACTCCCGTAGTTTTACTTTTGTCCTTATTTCCATTCTGAAGATCTTGCTATCTGTTTACTTAAACATCCAAAGGTCAACATAACTGAAAATTTCAATTATCAGGAGAAAAATGGTATTTGCTCCAATCTTTCGGTGCATTTTTCTTCATCTGCCATTGTCAGATTAACAGACTGATAAAGTCAATCTTTCTGCTTGATTGGCTGCTCGTCTTGCACATTCTCCTTTTTGTGCCTGCATTCCTGACCTCATCAAGGTTCTGGCCTGCAGGTCAAGTAAGAGTCCGTCACCTGCTCATTTTTCTCTAAAAAGCTGGAAAACCAGTCTGTTCCAAATGGCCCACACATGCAGGAAGTGAGTGAACCACACCTCTGTCCATGAGAGGGCTTTTTGTGAGTTGCCAGTATAACTGAGAGGATATTACATTTGGCTAGCTGTCCTAACAGGCAGAAAGGCAAAGTCCCTATAAATTCCTGGAGATAATATCCTTAAATTCTCTATATAGCCCATACATTAGATATACATAGGATTATGACAGAATCATAAAATGGCCTGGGTTGGATAGGACCTCGAAGATCATCTAGTTCTAAATGCCCTGCTGTGGACAAGGAGACCTTTCACTAGACGAGGTTGCCCAGAGCTCCACCCAACCTGGCCTTAAACACTTCTAGCTGTGGATGTGTCAGCATCCACAACTTCCCTGGGCATTTTTTACCTCTATATAGGGACCTTATCTGAGCCTTCCTCTAAAGAAGCCTGTCTCGGCAGCTGTGTAGACAGAATCCATCATCCTCAGGCAGCTGATCTTCATGAATGTCATGGTACAAGTCTTTATCACTGCTCGACATGTCTTAGAAGCAGGTCATCAATACAAAAATGGAAAACTTCAGTTTTAGCACCAGAACTATTTACTTACCTTTTCCCGCTACAATTACTTTGGTTCAGTCCTCCCACTTGGTTAAGTGCAGACCACGCAGTGAGACCAACATATGGTAAGGCAGCAGCTTCTGTGTGACTGAGACACTTTGGCTTAAAAGACACCTGAAACAAAATCATATCTAAGTTACACAGCAGCTCCTATGTGACACTGAAATTTTTAAGCACGCTTTACTGAATTGCAGATCGTGTATTGCACGTTTTCAGCCATCTTCAAAACTAGTTGGAGTACAAATAAACCCAAGCACTAAGAAATAAAGTTACTTAAATACTGAAGAAGAAAAATGCCAGTTTTTACAACTTTGGGGTTTTGTCTGTTAGCCACAGTTTTGAAAGTTTACCTCGTTTCCACTAGCTACCACGAATTCTGACAGAGTGCCCTGTTTCCATGGGGGAATTGCTGCCCACACCTAAAAACAAATAGAAAACAACTATCAATTTTTGTAACTCTGCACACAATCTTATGTACACAGAAATTTCCTTCATTAAAGAAATCTTTTTTCTAATTCACAGAATGTCTTCGTTGTTTATCAGAAACCAGCTTTAGCTTGCTTTACACAAAAAAAAAATCACAAAACTGAGTAATTGAAGGACTGGAGGGCTATGTAAATAAAATGTACCATTGCACTGTGCATAAGACATAACTTTTCAAACCCCCCAAACTACTCCTATGCCAAGAAAGCCCAGATTAGAGGGGTGAGGATGATGCAGAATCAGGATTTGCTATACTAGAACTGGTAAAATGTGAAAGCAACTGATGAAGGTAAAAGCAAACAGTATCAGTATCTGTGTGGGCATCCATGAAGTGCTTCTTGGGTTAAGCCCAAGTTCCTACTCCAAGTTACTCATGAAAAATAAAAACAAATCCCTTCTTGTTAGAATTCTATCTTCAATTAAAAATGACGGGGCATTTTGAGTATGCACTTAGAAACAAATTCCACTCTTGCTACCGCTGAAATGGACCAAAAACTAAAACACAGACAGGAAATTATGTTGCAGAAGCAAGTGTCTGAAAGACCATGTTTTTCAGAGAAAAAATTAAGGGAAGACAGTATTCTAGGAATTTACTGCCAGATAGGCCTTATTAAGAGTGCAACAGCATTAAAAAAATAATTACGGGGAACATGAATGCTGAACATCTCATAGTATATTTTAACTATACATTTGGGGAAAAAAAATGAAAGAAGAGATTGGTGGTATCACCTCATCTCCAGGTTTGAAATAAGACACACCCAGTCCACATTCCATAACAACACCAGAGACATCTCGACCAAGTGTTAGTGGAAATTCAGTCTCGCCGGTTTTCAGTTTCAGGGGATCCCGCTTCATATTTAACGCGGTTGCACCATAACCACCTGCAAAACATGGAATCAACCACAACACACCACACTGAGTGTTCATTTATTAATTGCACAATTCCAATTAGAAAGCATTGTCTATACATAACGTGCCCCATTCCTGTTACAACTGAAGCATGCAAAAAATCTGCAATACTTTATACTTTTATAGATTTTACAAATAAAGAGCAAATGTAAAAAATATTAAGGTGTATCTCCTAAGACGTGTAACCTGGACTTCTATTCAGTAAGCAACAGACAAATGCTGTGAAGTCTCAGAATTATCCATCTAACAACTGTATTCTGCCTAAAAATAGCCTGCATTTGAGCATGTATGCCCATTCAAGTGTTTGGACAAGCCTGCCTAGGGGCCCTACCATGCTAGAAAATGTCTTAACAGGATTTCTCAGATGGAAAATGTCCCATCACCAAACTCCGAGCTCTATACAAGTATTTTTTAAAATTCATTTATGAGACCCAAAACAGATTACAGATCTGTCAGCAGGCTTCCTGCAGATATATTTGCTTATTCTACTGCATCTGATTCGATATGCAAGCACTTCTACACATGAAATACAAGGTATTCTACTACCACAACTTCCTTCTCGTGTTTCAAACCCAGAAACTGGGGAAGAAAATCTGATTAAATGTATCAAATACAAAGAGCCGGGCAGTGAAAGAGACAGATTTCCTGTGGGCGGGATGACAGCACGTTCCCAGATGCCAATTCAGGGTGGGCATGGCAATGAACGACAGGGTTTGCATTAGGTCGCACATGCCGACTTGGGAGTAACTTGGACCTCCAGCCCCATTCACCTCAAAGAGATGGGAAAATCCAGCATCACTTCGGGGCAATACTGCTCCTTGGCCAGGCAAGTCTCTCGGTCAAGAGAGCAGCACCACAATCGCTCAATTAAAAGTTCACCCTCGCAACATACACACACACACTTCTGTCAGTGGCTGTTTGTATCGTTCTCCCCTAAGAACTTGAAAAAAAAATTGTATCGTTCTTCCGTGAAATCCTTAAAAAAGTTACGTTTCCAAGAGGCGGCGGTTTTCCACAGGGCTCGGGCAAACACGTGTGTTGAGGCAGCCCCGGCCACTGCCGAGACAGGTGTCTGCCGGGGCAGGACGGTGCCCTGGCACCACTCGGGGCACGGGGGCCACTGGAGCCGCAGCCCCAGCACAGCCCCTGCCATCCCGGCAGCCCGGCCGCGGCTGCCCGGCCTCGGCACTTACTTCTCATGCTGAGGTCGATGGGGTTCAGGCTCGCAGCATGAACCTTAATGATGACCTCGTTCGGGAAGTGTATGATGGGGAATACCATGTCCCTGGTGAAGCGCAGCACC
The DNA here is from genome assembly GCA_013397775.1 of Eulacestoma nigropectus. Classification (NCBI taxonomy): domain Eukaryota; kingdom Metazoa; phylum Chordata; class Aves; order Passeriformes; genus Eulacestoma; species Eulacestoma nigropectus. Next base: position 2,032,100 of record VZTE01006250.1, on the reverse strand, counting down.
TCGTTGCTGCCGTACCGGTCTATGACCCAGCTGGGCATGGCGGTCCGCACCCGCGGAGAGGCGCGGAGCCCGCGGGCCGGTGCCCGCCCGCTCGCCCAGCGCAGCGCCCGCCCGCTCGCCGCTCCCCACGACAGCATGGCTGGGGCAGCCGGGCCGGGCCGGGCCGAGCCGGGCCGCGGGAATCACGCTCGGGATAAGGATCGGGATCGAGTCGGGTCGCTCCCGCCCGCCCCAGCGCTCAGCCCCGGCGGGACCGGCAGCCAATGGGCGGCCGCCTTCTTGGCCGCCCTGCCAATGGTGCCGCGGGGTCATGCGACAAGATGGCGGCGCGCGGCCGCCGTGCCGGGGGAAGGGCCGGGGTCGCTCGGCGGGCGTGAGGAGGCGGCGGTGGGAAGGGGGAGCCATGCTGCGCGCCTCTCTCCGACAGGTGAGTGGGACCTGCGCGCCTGCCGGGGGTGACGAGGAGCGGGGTGAGGGTGCTGAGGAAGGGGGCCGGTTCGCGAGGTGACCGGGGTCCCCTCGCGTCCCCCCTCCGCGGGGCGGCTCGGGAGAGTGCTTCCCGTGGGCTCCTTCCCTCAGCGGGGATCGCGCTTTCTCCCCGTACCGCCCCGGCGCGGCCTCTGTCATCCGGCTGCCCTGAAAGGCCGGCTGCGCTCTCAGGTGTCGGCGGCGTTGAAGGAAGGACGAATCACTCCCACGGAGCTCTGCCAGCGGTGCCTGGCCCTCATTAAAAGCACCAAGTTTCTGAATGCCTACATTACCGTAGCGGAAGAGACCGCTTTGAAGCAGGCTGAAGAATCAGAGCAAAGATATAAAAGAGGTATGTTGGTTTGTAAGTAATGTCAGTCTTTAAAAAGCTGCTGTGGAGGAGCTGTCTGTGTTAGACGAAGCACGTTTGCTTTTTAAAGGGGATGTCTTGGCTTGTTTGACTGTTGGGGGATGAGACTCACGCTTGAGGTTTCCGTGGGTTCTCGTGGGTGTACACTTGGCACTCAGGGGAGTCCAAAAATGAGAGGCAAAACCTGGACCAAACAAAGCACTGCAGCTTAAATAGGCTCTGTGCCTCTTGCACAGCTACTTGGTGCCTGCTGCTTCTTTCCCTCAGCAGTTCATTTGGAATGTGTAGCCAACAGGTACCATGAACAGGCAGATGCAGTGGTCATTCACAGGCCTCCTGACTGGGATAGGCAAACAGCTGGCACAACCTGTCGAGTTTTTAATTAAGAAAGCGAATTAAAATAAAGCAGCTTAGTTAATTGCAGTTATTAATTGGTGAACAGAACAGCTTTCAGTCCTGTTATCCTCAGCATTTTAGAAGCTGGCCATCCTAATTTTCCTTTGTGTTTCAAGAAAGGTAGGAAAGGTAAATTTTCGCTTAATAGAGTACATCTTTTTCTTCCTGTGTGACACTTGCTGTCCTCTGGCAGCTTAATAAAATTGTCAGCCAGATTGTTTTGCTTCCTGATGTAGGCCTTTTAGTTTTTGGTTTGGATCTTTTTTGTGGGGTTGTTTGTTGGTTCTGTTCTTTTGGATGATGGATAATCAATCACTTGGGATTTTCTCTGCTTAAGTAATTTTTCAGGACATATCTACTGTGTATGTCAGGCAGAGTTTATGGCTCCCAGCCTAGTGATGGAGTGGATTTAGCAGCATTTATGGCTGAAATAAGCACTGTGTGGTCGCACTGGAAGAGGTGTGCACTCCTTTGGGATAGCCAGCCTGGATGAAAGCAGCTGCGGGTCTGGAGGGCTTAGAGCTCTGCTCTATGAAGCCTGATCTGGTTTGGGCAGAGTGTTGAATGCTTGAGTTGGAATGGAAGATGGTTCTTGAAAATGGAACAGACAACCATCAAATGCCAAGTGGAGAGCAATCTTGCTTCCAAAAACCACCCAAAGGGACATGTAAAATAAATGGTAATTGATGAGAACACAATATATGTATACAGCACACATTTTTCTTTAATCTCTGTTGTCTTACCATCATTCCTAATGCAGGTCAGCCACTGGGCATTCTAGATGGAATTCCTATTGCAGTTAAAGACAACTTTAATACAGCTGGCATTGAGACAACATGTGCATCAAATATGCTAAAAGGTACAGTAAAGCTTTTAAAGTAAAATCAGATCTTTTGTTCTCTAGAGGGTTTATGGAATGGAGTCTTCCAGAAATCCAAGTATTTTCAAAAAATGAGCTGAAGTCATTTGAGGAAATACATTTATCCATTTTCACTAGCCAAGTTCATCAAGTATTACAGATGGATCTTTTTCTTCTTTTAAGATATTACCTCTTTATTTATATTTGCATGTATTTAACAACAGTTATTATAAAAACCTGTATACTACAATAAAATGGTTCCAAAATTCACATTTACCTTCACATTGCTTTTAGGTCTGGAGGAGAGCAGTAAGAACTGTTCTGCCTAGTGAATTCAAAGACAGTCCTTTTTTGTTGTTGTTCTGTTTATAGTTGTTTTAAATAGTTTTTTCATATGGCTGTAGGAAGGGTAGACATTAACAATCCCAAAATACAAACACGTTCTATAATGCTTTTAAGGCATTTTGTTTTTAATTTCCTAAACTCATTGTTTCTATTAATATGCCATGAACGTTTTCAAGGCATTACAATGTTTTTATAGTAAAAGCAAAAGTAGGAAACATTCTTATGTCTGTTTTATTCTGTACAAAGTAAAACCTTATATTAATCCTTGGGGAAGATTGCAGAAGTAAATTAGCAGACTCCTAATCTGATCACGGATTTTTTAGTAGCAGGAGAAACAAAATATGACTTTGCTGTTGTAAAAATTGTTGTATTACCTGAGATGCTTTTCCTTAAAGCACGCTCTCAGAGCTGTTGTGATTGATTGCAGTATTAGGAGTGATGTCCTTGTTCCTGATGAAAGTGGGAGTGGAGAAGCCCCTGTCATCATTCACAAAGTGAATTGGTTCCTACCTGAGGTCTTATGTCACTGTCATAGTTCTCATCCTGGGTTATGTAAGGTCTAAGTGGTAATGACAACTTCAAAATGTTCAGAGTAGCTACTTGTAAAAATAATTTGTATCTCACCGGTTGCTCTTAATTGTTCTGATTGTTTTCAGGTTATATTTCTCCTTACAATGCTACAGTAGTTCAGAAATTACTGGATCAGGGAGCTGTGCTTTTAGGTAAAACAAACCTAGATGAATTTGCAATGGGGTGAGTGATGTTTATTATTTTTAATGTGTGATTGTACATGAAACAACATACACACCATCTGTTCCAATCTACCTGTAATCCTTAACTCGTGTTTCTGTGAGGCGAGACAATAATGAATACTTACTGGAAGGGTACACAGAGCTGCATGAACTTCTCCCTGAGCATTTATAATGTTGTGTAAATGATACAGACGCTGGGTTTTATGAACAATGTGTTCGAATGTAGCTGTGCTCAAGATGTAGGGAGCGGTCCAGCCTTTGCAGAAGGCGAAGGACAAGTGGCCTTCTTCTAGATTAAGTGTGTTGTAGAATTGGTTACAGTACAGTTAATTGCTGCCTTTTTCTCTCTCCTTACTGATGGCTTTTTGCCCTTAGGTAATTATTATCATGCCCCTGCTGACCGTAGGCCACTGGGGTAATTTGTATGGGTACTCCCTGACTTGCTGCACACAGGCTAATCCAGAGCAACGCTTTTAAGTTGCCTAAGCTACTGTTGATGCCTTTTTGTCAGGAGCACATTGAAAAATGCTCCTACAAATTGATTCTTCCACAAATCAGTGAAGGCAGCCAAGTGTAGCAGAGAACAGCGTTGGGCTGTTAGGGATGGGAATCGCTGCTAGGTCTGGAAGGGAATCTCTGGGACTTTAGTTACCTGTGAAAAACAGTAAGTGCTGTATTTTGGGTTTATTATGCTTGAACCAAAGTCCAGGGTTTGATTGGAAATTCATATGGATGGGGTGGAAATACTTTTGACAATATTGTTTTGAATAAAGTAATTTTTGTATAAAAAAGCTATTCCTCAGACAAAGAGCAGGCAAAAAGCTTGGGAAAAAACTAATAATGCAGTATTACAACTGGTCTAAGTTCATTAAAGCACAGGATTCTCCTAAAAAGCTTATCCCAATGCTGGCTTCTCATTTCTGGTCTGTGTGGTTGCATGATCTACTGATCAGGGAGCAGATCCAGCTGTAAAGTAATGATGTCTCAATAAAGTTGGTTTTCAACTGCTGTCAGCTGCCTGTTCTGTCTGATGATGTAGCTGATAACACTGGCACCTTGCAGTCGGGGAGCATGGGGTAGAGGGCCTGAGGAAGGAGGAAAGTACCCGCTGCTCCTGCTTCTGGTGGCAGCTCACACTTAGGTGGCACAAGCTGACTGAAACCAGTTTCTGAGAAGCCAGTGTGGCATTCTGAAGCAGTGAACTGTGGCCTCTGCAGAGGGCTACAGGGTGAATAATAGTGTGTCATTTCAGAGAAGTGCTTGTTCCTGGTAGTGTGGAGCTTTTTCTCCACCTCTAGCAGCATGTTTTTCCTCACAGCTGTGATCTTACATCAAATGCAAGGCTGGAGAAACAGAATACCTTTGTTTTCAAAAGAGATGTGCTCCTTTGCTTTTACATAGCTTAAATCAGTTTTGTGTCTTTGTGACTGTGTTTGTTTCAGTGTCATTAGCAGAAGTTAGAAAGAGGTACCAGTTCAGGTTCTGTGTCAGAAACTGGTGAAGAGCTATAAATTTTACAGTTGCATGTAATGTTGTAGAAGTTGACTGCATAAGGATTTACATACATCAGTCTTCTTCTGTTGATACTGAATTTGCAAGGAAGATGAGGAATTGGATTTAAAAAAATTAAATTGGTGAATACAGTGTGTCATTTGTCACTTCTGTCTGTATTTGTCCTGTCCAACTATCTTAGATCTGGGAGTACAGATGGCATATTTGGACCAGTCAGAAATCCCTGGAGTTACTCAAAACAGTACAAGGAAAAGTCTGTCCCAAAATCCCATTCTGAAGACGAAGAGTCTAACTGGGTAATAACAGGAGGGAGCTCAGGAGGCAGCGCGGCTGCTGTGTCGTCTTTCACGTGTTTTGCGTAAGAAGCTTTTAAAATCGTCTTTCCCCAAATGTCTCAAAATATGTTGTAATGTTTTAATTTTATAATTTTCTCATAAGCTAGTATGAAATAGGAGGGTTATTGGCACTGGCATGCAAAAATTTATTTCAGCATCCCCAGGTTATTCGTGACATATCATGAAGCCAGAATTAATCCATGCAGGCAAGTTTAGATTTACTCATTTCAAGCATTATCCAGCAGTATGACTACTTTGCACTGTGTGAAATAAAATTATGATGTCAGTAAAGGAGTGACAGTTTTATTCTTACTCCCACATAATCTCTTAAAAAGTCTTACAGAGTTTGTGGCACATCCTCTTCCTCACTAAGTGCATTACACAAATACACACTGAAAATGTGTAATTCAGCAAATTAAGAGATCCCTTAATTTGTAACAGTATAATAATCTTTCATCTCCTCCTTTGTTTTTATAGCACAGTTACATAATAGTACATGAGATTTGGGACCTAAAAGCTTTCAAATCCCTGATTTAACAAAAGAATACAGATTAGTTACTACACGGATACTTACAAACTTCCCTGGTTTTAAGTTAGAAGACAGTTTTAGTGTTGGGGGGTTTTTTAGACAAGTGTGTGTTTATAGTTATTTGGAGTTTTCTTCCTAAAAGAATTTAAACAAGCTGGATTTTCTTTTTAATAGTAATTCTTAACTGTATGGAGTAGCAACACACTATTTAGCAAATCAGTTGTCTATACTATCTTCCCCATCTGACCGTTAAAAGAAAACTGATCACAAACCTTTACACCTTGCATTTTATGCAATTTTTAGAGCTACATATTAGAGCATGTTTCATAGAAGATTATTTCAATTGTGCTCTTAATTGGAAGGTGTTTGAAAATGCTCTCTAGTTACTTTATCCTTGTTTACCCATAGACTACATTACAAGCATCTATTTTGTTGTTAAAATATTCTTGCTGATGTTGATTACAGCTTTTTAAATTATTTTTTAAATTTATATTTCTCTTCATCTCCTTACCCTTTACTGGGATATAACCTACGCAACATTTTAATACTATTGAAATTGATCTCTGTGCAGCCATTCCCAACGACTGCTGGTCCTTATCCTGAGCCAGAATGGGCTGATCCTGAGAGGGTCTGGCACCTTTCCTTATGTTGCTGGGCTCCCATTTTGGACTGATCAGCACATTGTCAGATCAGGGAGATTCTTTGTCCAACTATTTTATTGCCTATAACCAATTGTATATCCACCCTATTAGAGACTTTCAAGCACCAGGAATGCTGCCAGTCTTTGTATTTTCAATTTGAGATTTGGATGTCCAAAAATGCTATTAAACAGGGGATGTTTTATATCAACAGAAAAACTTTGAAAAAAATTCCACTTCAGGAAAGTCAACTGAATTGGTTCAGCTATCTCAGAAACAAATGCCTATGGGAAAAGTCATATACTCACTTCAATAAAAATTATACCTATTTCTGAAGTTTAAATTGGTTTTGGCAAAGATTTGAATAAAAACTACTGTATATTTTTAATGCTGCTTGAGTTAAATTTATTAAAAACAAAACAGCATATTTCATTTCAATACAGTATTTGAAATAAAAATTTCAATTTAGAAAGAACAAGGTTTCACCTGCGAACAAAAAATGGAAGTCAACTTCAAAATAATAATTATTAATAATAAAATACTGTGTTTTAATTGTACCTAAGTGTTTTAATTGTACCTAGGCTACTGTAAACTGGGAGTTCTGATCCAATCTTTGTGGGTTTGGAAACAGGAAAAACATCTTAGACTTTCCAAAGTATGCCCTCTTGTTAGGGCCAAGAAGTGTCACTCTTCATTTGTATACTGGAAAATGCTGATTCATGGTGCATTGGCTACCCAATAAATAAGATATCAGTGTTGATAATTGTACCCTAAATCACATGAGACTCAGTATTGGAGCAAACCAACAGAGAAGGCAGAAGAAGATATTTGAGGCCATTTTCAGATGGTCTGAATTCTACCTGTCTGCCTCTGCCTTGTGAAGACAACTGGACTCTCCTAATGGCTAATTCAGAGACCCTAAGAAAAATCAGAGAACAATTAAAAAATAGACATAGAGACCAGACTGGAATTTACACTGTGTGATTATGACTTCTGATCTGGAAGAATTCACAGAATTTTAAATCTATGCGTCTTAAAGCCACACTTTCTTATGATTTGAAAATGTTCTGAATTATCTTACTAATGATGATCCTTTTGAAACCATAGAGCCTTAGGGTCAGACACAGGAGGATCTACCCGAAACCCTGCTGCTCACTGTGGTGTTGTAGGTTTAAAGCCAACATATGGACTGATCTCTCGCCATGGTCTCATTCCTCTAGTGAACTCCATGGATGTGCCAGGAATCCTAACCAGATGTGTGGATGATGCAGCAGTTTTGTTAGGTATTACTATGTCATACGTCTTTGTTTACAACATGTCCTCCAAACAAACTGAATTCTAACTAACTAACTACTGCATGTTTTTCTGTTCTTCACATGTGTCGTATTTCAGGTTCACTTGCTGGACATGATCCTAAGGACTCCACCACAATTCAGGATGACTTTAAGCCGTTTGAGCTGCCTAATTTGACTGATTTCAGCAAGCTTTCAATAGGAATTCCAAAGGTAACATTTAAATCCTGTTAACAGTTGTGGACAGGAAAAACAAATAAAAGACACCTAACAGAAGAATACTTGTGTCTTGCCCACCACCTCCCAGTCTCCTGTGATTTGAAACAGTGAAGGCAGTACAAGCAGCTCCTAGAAAAGAGCAGTATGTGTGTGCTCTGTTGGCTGTTCAGGCAGTTTGGAGTACGCATACACTAATGCACCATCTGAAACATTTTCTCATCGTGGTGGGAAGCACTGTCAGGAACTTCAGGGGAAATGGGGAACTTCAATTCTTGGTTCTCTCTGTTGCTCTTTCATTAGTCACCTCTGTAACCTCAAACAAGTTGCTTTGGGTGCCTTCCCATGCAGTGAGCTTGGTACTGGTTTGTGCAGAGCTTTGAGATACTTGCCTAAATGGCACTGTGTTAATACAGAGAAGAATTTTAAAGGCAATTGAAGGGCACAAGGAGCTGTGATTTGCAGAGTTCTAGTAAGAACTGAAAGACGTCTGTAATTTGGCATCTGGTGTATGCAATCCAATCATGTTTGTAACTATAAGAGTACTTGACATTTAGGAACAAAGTTTGGGACTTCGGCCTATTTTTAATTTAATAAAGGCTCTGCCTTCAAACAGACAATGTGAATAACACTTATTGGTTGGATTCTCAGTACTGGAACCTAAGCTAGAACAGGCATACTGAAAGATTTAATTTGATAAGCAGAAATATCCACTGTGAATAATTATTCACAATCTGTGAAATGCAAAAATTACATGCCTAGAAAATTGATCAGCTGCATATTGTTTAAATTCTGATAAATCTAAAATTATGATATTGATTAATTATTCCTATCCTTTGGACAGTTTTTTCTACTGCTGTAGGTTATTCTGAACAGATACATGCATACATTGAACATGGGTCATAGCTACTCAGAAATCAGACAGTATTATGACCCTGATAGTATGGGTTAGAACTAAAGTAAGTATCTTCAAAAATAGGGAATTTTAATAGAATATCTGTAATTTGGCTGTGAAAGAGGAATGTAGCTAATCTAAGTCTTCTCCCAACCCCTTGACTGTAGTTCTTCTTTGGTGAGTGGTTTTATTTGTTTCACCGAGGTGTGCCAGTTGCTGATACGCTGTGGCCATTTCTTTTTATCTTTCCTGCTCACAGCAGCCCTAGTTTTAGGATTTAGACCTGAAGAATTTCTACCCATGACTGCAGAGCAGTGCAGTACAGTCTTGATAGATAAATAAGGGGATAACTGGGCAATTATTCCTTCAGAAGAAACTACTGAAATTCCATGATCTGTGATACATATGTTGATCCTACTGAGATGAACATAATACTCTTAAGAAGACTGAATCCTGTTAATTTAATACTCCTTGATTGTATAGGATTTAGTAGATGCAAAAAGCTTTAATAAGTACTTTCAATCATATAGTGGTGAGATAATAGTTTCAGTGTATTTTTAGCAAGGAGTATTTGTGTTTTGGTTGCTATTAGAAGTCTACCAGTGTGTGAAATAACTCCTCTTCTTGTTTTTCCACTAAGGAATATCATGCACCAGGGCTGTCTAGTGAAATACTGGCTCTCTGGTCAAAGGCTGCTGACCTCTTCAAGAACGCAGGTGCTAAAGTGGTTGAAGTGAGCCTACCACACACTCGTTACTCAATTGTCTGCTATCATGTGCTGTGCACAGCAGAAGTGGCATCAAATATGGCCAGGTTTGATGGACTGGAATATGGTAAGGCCTTTGAAAAAACTTTTTTTCACAGACAGTGGAGACACTGCTGGACGCCATGTAAAAGTGTTCGTTTTTGTAGATGTTTTGTTTATGGTTGGATGCTTGATGTTATTTCTCCAAGGTGTAATATAATGAAAAACCTTGTGCAGATAAAAAATGTGTAGATAAATACATATTTTAATATATTTCGCTACTAGGCATATCAGTGTCTGGGCTCAAAATCTAGTTTAGTATTTCCATAATAAAACAGGAATATGTTTTGTTGTTTTTCCACAATAGTAGCATGTCGGACTGCAGAAAACAGTGACCTGTTGTATTACTATATATAACCTTACCTGGTGTTATTAAAATCTTAAGGATTACAAGAAGTATTAATACCCAAAATGCCTTTTCAGGACACCGTTCTGACAAAAAGGAGTCCACAGAAAGTATGTATGCTGCAACACGGCGAGAAGGCTTCAATGATGTTGTAAGAGGAAGGATTCTATCAGGAAACTACTTCTTGTTGAAACAGTAAGCAGAACATCTTGAAATTCAGCTTTGCCAGGTTAACAAATTTTTGAGCAAATGGTGATTAATTGTTCATCATGACATGAAAAAGAAATTGCCTTTACACTAGTAGCTCTTTGTATTTTTATTATTGCTCTAGCTCTATAATACCTAGTGAACTGTTAATAATGAACGAAAATGTTTTCCCTACGTCTTACCAGTGAGCCTCCTAAATTAAATAAGTAAAACAACTTAGTGATATTTCTTTTCCCCTACCAGAGCATTATTGGCATCCATTAGTTAAATTAAGCAGAAATCTACCCTATGGTATGACATTGAAATCATACTGAAGTCATTACTGTCCTAGTGTTACAAGTTCTGTAGCTGTTAATCTCATTAAAACTGCACAGAAAAACTGCTGGTACATTGTAGCAAGGTCTTCTAGAGAAAGCCAGAGAGAAAGCAATTAAATTAACTGCAGCTCTCTGCCTCAGTGTACAGGGAAAGAGAAGCATTGGCAGAAGTACTGAACTGATGTCTTCACAGAAGTCAGGGTTTTATCCAGCTCATATAGAGAAGCTGGTGCATGGATCGATTTTAGGTTTTTAGTTTCCAATCCTTATCCAGCAATCCTAATTTATGTTAGTAAAAGTGCTGTTTTTCTCTGTCTGAATTTGTTCAGATACTAACAAAAATATTAGGCGTGTAATCAGTCTCTGTAGTGCACTTGCTTTGAAAGAGCTTTGTCAGCAAAAGTATTCATCAAATGTGAGTTCTAATTGCTCTCAGAGACAGGAATGTTGTCAGTCAGTCTGTAACAGCCAGCTTTTATGGAATACCAGTATTCCTGCCAAGTGTGCTTCCTCTGCTTACAACCGTCCAGATCAGCTTTCCTAAGGCTCCTTTAAAATTCACGTAGTTAACTCTTCTGTGAAGGAATACACAATTGGCTTCGACCGAGATTGAACAGGGGAGTTATGTTCCTGTTCCACAGTAAATTACTTTTGAAGAACAGAGTGCAGGGTTCAGAAAGCATTCTTAGAATAAGTAGTAGAGAAAACCCATCTGTGTCTCCCGCAAATGGTGCCTTTTACAGCTTATTTTTATCTTGCTTTTCAAAGTTTTAAAATGACTGGGTGATTTTTCAGGAAGTTCTGTTTAACATCTTTAGAGACAACGTGGACAAGGGGATCGAGTCCTCCCTTGGCAAGTTTGCAGACAACTGTAATTTGCGTGGTAGTGTTGATCTGCAGGAGGGCAGGAAGGCTCTGCAGAGGATCTGGACAGGCTGGGCTGAGGCCAGTTGTATGGGGTTCTACAAGACCACATGCCGGGTCCTGCCCTTGGGTCACAACAACCCCAGGCAGCGCCACAGTGGCTGGAAAGCTGCCCAGTGGAAAAGGACCCGGGGGTGCTGGTCAACAGCAGCTGAACATGAGCCAGTGTGTGCCCAGGTGGCCAAGAAGACCAGTGGCATCGTGGCCTGTATCAGCAATAGTGTGGCCAGCAGGACCAGGGCAGTGATTGTCCCTCAGTACTCAGCACTGGTGAGGCCACACTTGGAATCCTGTGTTCAGTTTTGGGCTGCTCACAACAAGAAGGACATTGAGGTGCCAGAGTGTGTCCAGAGAAGGACAACAGAGCTGGTCAAGGGTCTGGAGCACAAGTCTGATGAGGAGTGGCTGAGGGATATGGGGTTGTTTAGCCTGGAGCAAAGGAGGGATGTTATTACTCTTCCTTCAAGTACCTGAAAGGAGTTTGTGGTGAGGTGGGAGTTGGTCTCTTCTCCTACGTAACAAGTGATACGAAAAGAGGAAACAGCCTTATGTTACACCCCATGAGGTTTACATTGGATATTAGGAAAAATGTCTTCACTGTAAGAGTTGTCAAGCATTGGAACTGGTTGTCAAGGAAAGTGGTGAACTCCCCATCCCTGGAGATACTTATAAGACATGTAGATATGGCATTTAGGGACTTTCTGAAGTTAACCAGCTAGGTTGTTTTCTGAAGTGATTGTAGGAAAAGGTCTAATTCCCATTATGTAATTTATTAAATTGAATCCACTGTTTATTGATTATAACTATTTTCATTGCTGGTTTTTGGAATCTTAAATCTTTAGATTACTCTAACAAAGTGGGGTTTGGGCAGTTTCAGTTGTTTTATCTATAAACACTCTGGTATGTAGCAGTTGGTAATATACCCCTCCATTTTTCTTTCACTTTACTTTTTTTTTTCTTTCTCAAATAGCTGAGGGTTTAGATGAGTTACCTTTGAAATTGAAGTTCTCTGAATTTTAAGATTCCACATCTACCAGTTCTGCATATGAAGTTAAAAGGAACAATAGACATAAAGCTGACTAATTTGTTTCTGCCTCAGAGCTGTGTAAAGACAGAAATCCATAGACCACATGTTTACATGAGGGGAAAAAAAAGGGTAAAGATAAGGTCTTTGTAGTGTTCTACAGAGAATTATACTACCATCACATACATAGTTTTACATCCATTTGGAGTCCTCCACAGATGATGGGACTTTTTCATATGCTTCAAGTATCTTGCTGGATTGAATCCTAAATGGTTAATTCCTATTTTTCAGACCTGTGTGGTTCTGTATTTTCTAGATTTTGCTGTGCTGCCCTACAGTGAAATTAGGTTAGATGCCAGCTTTTCACCCAGAGGGTGGTTGAGCACTGGAACAGACTCCCCAGGGAAGTGGTTGCAGCACCAAGCCTGTCTGAGTTGTGCTCTCAGATGTATTGTGTGGTTCTTGGGGTGTCTTGCACAGGGCCAGGAGTTGAACTCCATGATCTTGATGTGTGCCTTCCAACTCAGCATGTTCCATGATTCTGTGAAATTCAATATGCAGTTTAGTTTCCAAATAGTCATAAAAGTGTTGTTTTGATTTTTAGTTAATTATTGTAACGTAAGGTTTTGTTTTCCCTTCACCTTTCTTCAGCTATATGCCCTTATCTCTTCTTTCTCTGACAGCTTCACTGCTATGAGAGCATAAACACATGTGTGGTGACTAAGCTTCCAGTCTGAGTCAAAATTTTATCCAAAAGGATTACTTGGCTTGTCTTTTCCACAGTAACTAAGAAATAAAGTTCTGTATACTGGGAATTAAAGTGTCAGGCCCTTGTGTCCCTGTTTCTTTCTAGGAACTATGCGAAGTACTTTGTCAAGGCACAGAAAGTGAGACGTCTCATTGCCAATGACTTTGTGAAGGTTTTCAGGAGCGGTGTTGATATTTTACTCACTCCCACCACTCTGAGTGATGCAGCACCATACACGGAATTCATCCAAGAAGACAACAGAACCCGCAGCGCTCAAGATGACATCCTGACACAGGCTGCAAACATGGCTGGTGAGTAGGGACAGGAATTCAATTATGTTTTCCCCTGCCTAGTCATTGGTCCCTTTAGTTATTTAACCTTCTCTTTAGAATCAAGATATTTCACCCCCATGTTGTAAGTCTTACAGTGATAACCAGGTATAAGGACAGTTTATTAAATGCGTGAAAATGCATGACTAGATTTTGAAGTGTGGCATCTTGGAGCTGAATGTGGGCTGCAGGTAAGATGAATCTGTTCCAGAGACAGAAATCTCTTCCCAAGGAGAGCTGATTATCTTTTTTAGAAGATGCGGACTCCTTAAATCTCTCCAATTAATTTCTTTTGATCAGCTAGCATTCATTTCATTGAATCAAATTATTTCAGCTAATCTTTTTTCTCTACATTTTTTTTTCTGGTTCTCTTTAAATTAATACAAAAATTACTCTAGCTAAGGTTTAATAATAAGTCTTTGCATATGTATTTTTTTCTCAGGACTGCCAGCCATAAATGTTCCTACAGCTCTTTCAGAGAGAGGCTTGCCAGTTGGGCTTCAGTTCATTGGACGTTCATTCCAGGAGAAGCAGCTTCTCACTGTAGCCAAATGGTTTGAAAAACAAGTACAATTCCCAATGATTCAACTAGAAGAAGTAAAAAGGCACGACAATGGTGTCTTTCAGCATCAGAAATCTGCTTCTTTTTCATAGCACGGGACTTGCTAGTCAGCTAGAGCAAGAAAGCTGTAGGGATGGTCAAAATGTATCTCTGCAGCTAATTGTCTTTTGCAGAAGTAATAATCTGTTGTAAGAAGGCGTTAGGCAGTAATGCATGATAGAATCACGACAGGTTGTTACTGTGTAATTAAGGCAAACTGAATCATTAAGTAAACATGCCTTTGTTATTAAAACCCATTTCTTACTGATATTATAAACACCAAGTTGAAATTATGTATCTTATGCCTGTGAAGCTGATTTTTTCATCCCCAGAGGGTATGTAAGGTATCTGACCAATTAACTAACCTGAACTTTAGTGTGAAAACTTCGTGGTTGCCAAAGGGCTTGGTTTCCTTCTGGAGTGTAGACTTTTGTAATGACAACAACCAGACAAGCTCTGTTGGAGCAAAGGTATCAAGGATCTGTTCACCAAGAGTTAAATACAAAAGGAAACAAGGGAATAGCATAGAACTATAGAGTCCTTTAGATTAGAAAAGACTGTAAGATCATCAAGTCCAACCCAGCACTGCAAATTTCACCACTCGGTCTTATCCCTAATGCCTCATCTACATGTCTGTTATGTGATGCTTATTAAGGTCATTGTGAGAAAGCTAAATCACATTTGCAGTTAGATCCCTTTTTTATCAACATTCAAGATGTGGAAATGTTAGTTCATTTAAAAAAACAGAAATATTCCCTACTTCTACCTAACTTGTGCAGGAGGTGAAAATAAGGTCTGAGTTTACAAATCACGCAGATTACATCCATGTAAGAATGATGAATTCCAGGTGTCTTCTGGGGAAATGTGTGTAGTAGTAGTCCTTGAGTAGTTATTTTCTTTTTCCTTCATCACTGTTCTTTATAATCAATATTTAAATACTTACTAAGATAGAGATCTTACTCAGTGTGACTCCCTGTAGGAGTAATGCCACCTATTCCTTCATGGACAGTCATTCAACACAATAGTAATTTGAACTGAATTTCCAAACCATCATATCTTGTAGACTGGAAGACTTACTAAACAACTGTTAACCTGTTTCAAATGTTGGAGTTTCCATTTCTTGAAAGTTAAAAACATGAAGGATGAAGTTTGTAGATGTTTTTGCATCAGATTCGCTTTCAGTCGTAGTCTACAGCATGTACAAGCACAGATGTAAAAGGTATAGAGGGGGGAAAATGACTGAGGTGAATCTCCTATGGAAACATAAAGAATCTTCCTGAATTACATCTTGTCATATACTGTATTGTCACCCATATAAAAAAGAAAAACCTTATTTCTAAAAGTTGCAGATGAATTGGTGAATTTTCCATATGCCAAAGTGAGCTTTTTCAATACCTTTCCCACACGATTAAAATGGTACACAACAAAAAACTCCACATTTAAAAAGCTAAATTAAATTTTTAAATACTAAAAATCAAGGTACAGCATATTTGCAGCCTCACTCTATCTGACCTTTTCCATAGAACAGTCTTTAGGGAGCTTGCTTTTCCTATTAGTGGGTGATGATGAATTGAGGCTCCTAATAAAAATATTTTCACTATTGTCTTGTTCAGTTATTTAGGTGTGCTGTAATCACGCATCTTGTCTTACAGCAGCTTGCTGACTAGAGCTCTTGCTGAGGTTATCCAAGTTGCTGTACCTGGATATATACTTGGAATAGCTGCTCTTTGACGTGCAGTCACATCCCAAACCCAGACCTACCACTTGCTGTTTCTGAAAGTAAAGGTCAGTGTCTTTGGCCCAGAGTTTGAGATAAAATCCTGGCTGTGGAGAGCATTCCTGGAGAGACATGAAGCACCTTGGAGTGTTACAGAAGAGAACAAGCTGAGAACTGTGCTTTCCCTTGGAAATTCTGGACTGACTTCTGACCCACTGGAAAATCACTGCTTATGCTTGGCAGTCTTTGTCTTAAAACGCCCTCTGATGTAAAGAGATACCTGATGGGAAAACTGGATCATGGCATAGATCCCCAGTCCATGTTTCCCAAGCAGTTCGAGGAGGGGTAGGTGGAGGGTCCCTGTAATGCACTACCGTTTTTTGAAGTGGGGCTTCAATTCCAGTCTGCAGAACCCTCTAAAGTTCTAAAGGAGCATTCAGAAGATCACAGCAATGACCTGTTCTGACACAGGTTCTTCAGAGTTTCAGCTGCTGACAGATTTCTGAGCATAGAACGACTGTGGGGAGAAATACACAGTGGGGGAGGTACCAACCAACCATCAGACACCCCTTCTGCCTGGCATTTGTAACTAGATGTTAGCAGTTGAATTAACAATTGTAGAGACTTAAAAACCAAACTCCTAGGTAGATGCTTAAATTTCTGGGTTATCAGATTCACAGCAGCCCCAACAAGGTTTCTGTCCTCTTCCCACTCCTAGCTGGTTGGCATTTTTAGGACATATGCCTATATGCTCTTTCTGCCCTCCCCTTCCTAAGGCTGCAATTTCATCAAACCAGAAGTAAGAACTTAGGAGCCAATTTGATCAAGCTGCTTGAGGATGTAAGCAAGAGTTCCTTACCCTGTGCAGGAGAATAGCTGAGAGATTTCTGCTGTCTTTATATTAGAAAAACTGGTAGTTGACTCTGGACCCCCCAGCAGTTTCCAAAGGAGCTTAACACCCTGGCCTATCTATGGGTAGTGTGACTGTGAGGGGTACTTGGAGCAGAGCTTTGTGCAGCTGCTCCCCGGGCCAAGTCATGGCTCCAGAGTTACGAACAGAAAAGTTTCTATGTCAGATAATTAGATTTTCAAAACCTCTTGTTACAGAAGTAAAGGAATTCCAAGGATCAGGAAGGTCTGGAGGTTAAAAAAAAAAAAAAAAAGAGGAAAACCCAAACCCCTGCCTATACAAACATTTTGTACAGCTGTCTTGAAAAACAATTCACTGAAATAATAGACTTGGAAGTTTCATGGCATTGCAGCACAGCCACAGTGGGAGGTAGGTGTAACCTTAGCACACAGTGAGCCCAGATAATTCCAGTGTTTCCTGAAGGAAACAAAAGCTGGAGCTTTAGCAAACAAGCAATATGGGGTTTGGTGCAAATTGTTTTTTCTTCAGGTAATGAGAACCTGTAAGGGCATTGTATAGCGGAAAAGTTACTTTTGAGAAAAAAGGTTAAGAGCTTTTGCTTAAGATGTTTTTAAATACAATTGCCATCCAATATCGCACTTTATGTGGTTTCCTCATGTGAGTTTTTCCCTCGCCCTCTTTAAGAGCAGTCATAAAAAGGAGAAATTAAAAGAAAAATTTAACCTGAGTGCTGCTATTTCTCTGTTCCTGCATTTCTAGTTTTCGGTTATCATGCACTTAACAGTAACTGCAAATTCATTATAACTTCCCCTTCCACAGTGCTAGTCATTTCTCCATGAGTTTTATGATTCACCCAGGAACTAATCTGGAAAGCTGCAATAGGGAATGGGCTTCAGACCCTACCTGGGGAATCCCACAGGCCTCCCCCTCAGCTCTGCCCCGCAGAATACTGAGAGCAGTACCACTGGACTCGCATACAGATGGGCAACTGAAAAGGGAGGAAGAGGTGTGCACAGCATGCCTGCAAAATCTCAGCTGGAGTTACATGGCAGTCATACTTCATGTTAAATTGATGCCCACAATGCCACCAGAGAGGGCGAGGCAATAAGCAAAAAAGCCAGAGGAGCAAAAAAGTTTTATCTAAGTTTGTTATTTTTCCATCTTTCTCTCAAATAAAAAAGAAGGTATCCAGTTACAGGAATGTTAGAA
Organism: Eulacestoma nigropectus; assembly: GCA_013397775.1. Classification (NCBI taxonomy): domain Eukaryota; kingdom Metazoa; phylum Chordata; class Aves; order Passeriformes; genus Eulacestoma; species Eulacestoma nigropectus. Next base: position 2,014,395 of record VZTE01006250.1, on the reverse strand, counting down.
AGAGGCAGCAAATGAAAAACATAATCTTCTTAATTAGCTCACCACACCTTCAATTGACTGATGTCCAGGTGCAATTAAGCGATTCCAAACTGACCTTTCTTTGTAAGCAGAAGAAAGGTTTTTTTCCCACCCAGCACAGTATTTCTCATGTTCTCGCTGTTGAACAGCAGTAAAAGGTGTCTTTAGCTCAGGGGTTCAGGGCCCTCAGGGAAAGCAGCAGGAACGCAGCCAGGGCACTTTGCCGTGTCCTGTGCCATTTTACAGCGTGGGCTATGGTCCGATACCCACCCAGTAAGGCTGATAGTGCTGTAGAGAGTCACAAGCCAGGTCTGCAGCACAATATGTGATGAAATGGACTTCAAAGTGCTGGAAATTCAATGTTTTTCAGCTGAAGAGACTGTTCTTGTATGTCACTGTGTGTGACAGCCAGTGGTGAAGGGATTTGTGTGTCCTGCCTTGCTGCACTGATAGTGACACATGGTGCACAGGGTACTGTCATGTGTGCCAGCTCAGACGCCTGGGGCACAACAGGGACTGCTCAGCTAGAGGCCCCTTTCAGGGGATGGTACATTGTGGTGGAGAGCAAAGGGCAGAGGACAGACTGTCTGAAAGGCTGCTGCAGGAGGATGTAAGATAAGGGAGCAGGACCAGGGGCAGTAGGTGGTCAGTACTGCCTGGCAGGAACCAGGCACCTGCCCACGCTGTACCGTGACCTGGGACAACTGCTGGGTTGCGGCTGCTGCCTGCTAGCACCAGTCCCAAAGGGGAGACAAGCTCCTGCACCACAGTGTATGGAGGAAAAGCACTAGGCACTTCATTGTGCCACCCAGGAGGGGACATTTCAGCTTGGGAAGGGACACTGTGAGAAGCACAGAAACGTTGTCTAAGCAAGCTGAGAAAGATCAGGAGGTAGAAAGCACACAAAAGAGGGAAAGAATTAAGTGTCATAAAAGCTGATAACTCATTCAAGTAGCCAGACTTGGGAGAGGAAGATTGAAGAGAAAGGACATGGGGATGAGGAAGCACACATAATCTCAGAATATTCTGAGTTGGAAAGGACCCACAAAGCTCACCAGAAGTATTCTGGGGAAGGAGGGGCCCCGACTTCATGTTCCTAAATTGAAATCTTTGAAGGTGGATACATTTTATAAATTGTACCTCTCTGAACAGAGAGGCAGCTTGATTTAGTCCATGGCCAGAGTGTTTAAGACTTGCATTCTCAAGCTTTTAGTGCCAAAGTACATGCTATTCAGGCACATACAATGTCTGACACAGACACATAAGATACATGTTTAACAAAGATCAAAACGTTATTATGGATATACTTCAGGAAGCCTAGGAACACGCTTCAAAAGGGACCGTGCAGGCTTGATTTCTCTTCATAGATAACCATTTCATACAGTCATCTCCATTATAAAAATCTAACAAGTATTTTTTGTTTCTTTCTCCTATTAATATTCAAGAACTTCTTGTTTAGAAACTTAAATCACAGCCAAGCCACACACACCTATTTACTCAAGGCAGTATTGTTCTTTTGTTTAAATATGCCTTCCCACTTGTGTTTAATTCACTCTTGCATTTATGGAGCACAATTACATTCTTCCTTAGCCTTTATTCTGCAAGAACAGTTTACTCCTTTATATTAGAGTGCCCTCTGCTAATTCCTGTAGCCATCCACTGCACCTGCTCCAGATGAATCCATGTCTTCTGGCATAGGTCACAAGTATTGTAAAGGCAATTCCAGGTGCAGTTTTATGAGCACAACAGCATTAATATTTCTCTGCCACTCCTGAAAAATTCTTCTCCAGAACACTCTGGAGTCTCACTTGTCCTTTATTCAGCCACATTACACCATACCCATAGCTCAGAGCCAATTTATGATTAACCAGTGTGCTCAGGGCTTGCTCTGTCTCTCTTGCTTTCAGTGGATAAGCATTTCCCGTATGAGCTGGGAGCTCATTTATAAGCCTCTAGGTTCATGACCTTGCACTCCTTCTCATCACTGCTATTCAGATTATCGGAGTTTTCCAGTTTTTCCTGTAGAGTCCAACTCTCCACTGTTTTGACAGTAACTCCCAGCTTCATGCCATCAGAAACAAAGAATGTGTCCTTCAAATAACTTTCCTTTTCACCATAACTTTACCCTCATTGCAATCATTTTCCAAGCCACTGCTGCCAATGGACTTAGAGGACAATAAAATATATCTTCTCCTCTGTAGCCTCTGTAAGTCTCACCTGTGCCCTGATGAATCATGTAGATGCAACCACCTATCGACAAAGCTAGATACAGGCTGAGGAGCTGCAGCCTTTCTTAGCAAACACTTGGGGTTTCAGACCTCACTCTATTCCATGACTGGCCTGCTTTGAAGGCTAAAATCACAGAGTCCCATTGCAATAAATACTGTGCATGGATATCAAGAAAAGAACTTGCCCCTGAAAAGAGCTTGCATCTATTATGCATCTATCCAAAACCCCCATAAAAACCCCAACAGAAAAGCCACCCCAGGATAATGAGCTATTGTATCCACAGCACTGGAAACATAAGAGCCTGAATGATCTACTCTCAATTGTGGACAATGGAAACACGCTGAATCACTAAAACTGAACCTTCAATAGGCAAAATGCAGCCTTGTCACTAAGACAAACTGCTAATAGCAACAATGAGGCTTGGAACAGCTTGTATGGAGCCAAAGTGGCTCTCATACTTTGGCTGAAGTTCATCCAAAGTTGAACGGGGAGGTCTCCAGATGGTCAGTGCAACTGGGGCTGGAAGGAGGGACCATTACGTTACTTTCTTGTTAATACACAAAGTGTAGAATTTTGTTTAGTGATGAAAATTAAGACTTACCCCCAGAGGAGTGGACAGGATAAGCCATGAAGGAAAATGGCATCACTTACACAGGGAAGATGATACTACTTTAAAAGGATATTGTAGTCATATAACTTTGGCAGAAAAGCAGGGGGGGAAAGCACAATTGTGTTGCAAAGTTTGTGCTGTGCTTTTTTCACACAGAATGTAAAACTATGTAGTTTCTTTTATAGAAGAAAACATCTAATTTCACAGTATTTAAACAGACAAGCAACAAAATCCTCTATTGCAGCCCCAGTGAGGAATGTGACAGGCAGAGGGATGTCCACATTGTTGAACTGAGCTGTAAGCTACACTTCATCCCAGATCTTCCATTCAGGGTTGTATTTGTGTCTGTCCCCTGTGCTTCACAACCACGCTGATGATGTGAACTTTGCCAATACAGGCTGGCTCAGGGAGAGCACAATATACCTCAAAAGGGCCTTCAGAAAGAAGTGTCATCTCTGAGCCAATCTGCCCACTCCCACAGACACCAGCTTGCCTGCTTGCAGGCAGGTGGAGGTGGGAAGGTGCTGGACTCCACCTGCTTGGTTACACAAGTCAGAGAACATATTTAGGAGGAAAAACTTTTCTTTTTTTTTTTTGTCCCTGAGTGGGCTGCCCAGAACACCAGGGCAAAAGCTGTCTTTGGGGAGATTTGAGGGCAGACCTGGTCCCTCTCCAGAAGTATTGGCTTCAAAGGACTCAGGGAGAAATTTGTGTTTCTTCATTTCCCATGCCAGTCTTGAATCTTTAAATCAATAACAAGGTTCTGGGAGCATCATAGCAGCATACACATGGAGAGTGTGCAGAACTTATAAAAGCCCTAAGGGCTGTGTAAAACACAGTTGCAACCAGAGCGATAACATATCCCAAGGCCTGCCATGGAGAACATGCCTAAACATTATCAGAGTGGAACAAAACCCCAGCTCTGCTCATGCATCTTTGATTTGAGACGTAAAGCATCCATCTGACAGAATCACAAAGCCAAAAAAACATTCACTCTGTGTTGTAGCCAACAGTGCTGCACATCTTTGCCACAAGACCATCTCACCTGAGGGCAGCCCAGCAGGACCACAGCACATCCTGGCAGGAGAGACTCCTGCACAGAACAAACAAAGAGGCTGTCCTGATCTTCAGCCAAAGGGAGAAGAGATTACACCTCCTACTATCTCTCTTGGGGGAGGAACTTGGTGAAACACACTACTCTTAAACAAAACTACTCTTTGTTTTGTCCCCAGAATATATACTGAGACATTGCAGGTGCCAAGTGTATTTCTCAAACACAGAATGTTTTTCTCTAAAATCAAATTCCCCTTTTCAAGTACATGCCATGGGAGGGAAGAATGGTGGTGAGGAATTTGTAGTGTGCCTTAAAAGATGAGAGGAGACAAATGGAATACCAAAGGAGGAAATAGTTTATTGCAAGCAAGTCAGCAAAATATTCTAATGCATTTGCTCTTCAAGCACAGTTACATTTACAAACAGCCTGATGAAGGGGAGGTGTGTTGCTCCAGTTCCATTGCCTCAGCAAGAGCAAATTGGAGCACTGAACGATTAAGACTAGATCTAACACTCTTTGAACCTGGTGAAAAACAGACTTTAGCTGAACCTGCACTGAACTAGCAACATAACTGAAAATAAAGAAGATAGTTATTTCCCTTTCTTCTTTAAAAGTGAGACCCTAAGACAAGCTAGAGGCATAGAGGAACTTTAGGTAACTTTTGTTTTCTCTGTGCAACCTTAGCACTTTTCATGTAGAGCATTTCTGACTCCTGCTCTTCATCGCCACTAAATTTGTTCCATTCAAACTCAAGATTTCCTAATGAATTTGGCCAACAAATATGGAATTCATTGATAGACCTGAGATGGTGGAGAAAACCGTTCAGAACTCATTCTGCTTGGTGTGAATGGACTGGTCATGCTGTTATTGAGAAGAGACATCAGTGAATGTAGTAATGAGTACTCTTCCCTATAGACTCGTCCAAAATTTCCTTCTCCCGGTATTCTGTACTCTAAAATCACAGACATTTCCTAAACCACTGGCTCTGGCTCTCGTGAGCAAACTCACTGAACAAATACCACGTTTCCACGCAGTCTAGTATTACCAGAGTGAGTGTGTTATTGAATTAATAACACCTTGAAGCCATTTTAGAGCATTCTTCAATCTCATTAAATACATGAGAATTTAACTCATCTCAAGCTCCAGTTCTTACAGCCAGAAGTTGCTGTCATTGCCTTAAGTATCAGCACAATGGGTGGGGGACAAGAAGACTAAATACTACTTAATTACTCTATTGATCTATTCCATTTTTAAGTCTTTTCTTCTAGGACCTGCTGCAAGTGCTAACCTTTTTCTATAATTACCACTAAAGAACATTGGCAAGAAACAGTTCTGAAAAATAATGAACTCTCTGAAGATGAAACCTGAAAATGAGTTTCATTATTCATTAATATCCCTTGGAGATATCTCTCTGTTTCCATAAGGCTAACATTGTCAAGTCCCTACCCATATGCCGCTTTTAAAACATCTGATATATTCTTCTATTTTCAGTATGTTAGTCTTTACTGATAGCTGGGAAGATCTGGTTTTCTCTGCTTCACTGAGGAAAACCAGCTGCACGGGGACACTGAAGACGTAATTTTCAAAGTGATCATTTTCAGAAGTGACTTAGCTCTCTACTCATGTCACTACTTCAGAGAGCTTGGTCAGGCCTCAGAGTGGAGGTTGCCCTTCAGGAGTTTGATGAAACATTACAAGGAGAAGGCCAGTACTCAGAGACTGCACTTGAAGTAAATAATTTTTCTTACTATCCTGCTGAAGGAGGCTTTACTTATTTTAGTGTGCTATACTGCTTTTCTATCACTCTCAATTTCTACACAAGTGTCAAATACCATTCAAGAAAAAAAGAATCACTCTACAACTCTAAATATACAGTGGCAACATTATAATATATATCAGCCACCTCTTATTACATTACAAACCTCTCAAGTCTGACAGGAAAATGCTTTCTATCAGTCTGTTGACACTCAATACATTGTTTTCAAATTGTTATCAGTCCAGTCTCCCCATCATGGTTTCTGCTATTTTTCTTGTGACTAAGATCCAACAGACTTATGGTTGGCAGTGCTCACTGATATCCTAATGGGTCTGAGATGTGGCTTCCTCCTCTCCTTCCTCAGGGCTTCCCTGATGACCACAGCAACACTCACCACAACAGCTTCTCAGCCTGCTACCTTTTCTGGAGGGAAGTTATGCCTTTTCAAATGTTTAGCTGCAATTTAGCAACCTCCCAGTTTATTACCAGAGGGGAAGATACAGAGTCATGTGAAATAGCTATGGCATCTCTCTTTTGTATCTATAAATATCTTTAAGTCCTTTCTCTCCTATTAGTGACAAAGATTTTGTTTTGCCAATGGCACCGGTAGGTGACCAGGAGCACAGCTGAGCTGAGAAGAGAAGGTGGATTTTCATTCTTAGGAAAGCCTAGGGCTTAAGTGTTTAACATCTTACCTTATTCCACTTATTTAATATATTACCCTATGGAAAGAGGTGTATCAGCTTTTCCAGTTAGAAATTTACGGCCTGTATTTGTTACTCTCAACTTCCCCATTCTTGTACTTGTTTTATATTCACAGAGAGGAGGATTATTGTTTTAACAGTTCCCTCTCAGCCAGGATGCTGTTGTTTTTCTTGAAATTAATGTACCCTTATTTTTTTCTCAGTTATGGCTTATTAGGCAGCCTGTAAAATATTCTTAGACATTTCACAATCATAATTTACATTTTTTCCCCCAAATGACTTAGTTCAGAATTGTTTTCCACTTTGTGAAATTGTATCAGCTAAAACTACTAATTTGCATTATGTTTTCCTTGAACAAACGTAATCAAGTTACGAACATTTTTATTTATTGTACCACTAATTTTTACTACTGTGTTTCCTCTCCTCTGCTGAGGCAAAAGGCTAGAGTTTCCCTGATATCTGGAGCAATCATTTTTAAGAAAGAAAGAAAATTAAGAATGTTATTTAGTGATTCTGAAGATGTTTCGGTTAATGTCTCCCACAAAACCCACAATTTTCTTTTTCCTCCTATACATTATAGATAGTAACTGGAAGAGACAGTCACCTGTTCCTCATAAAAAGTAGGGGGTTTTTTCTCTCACAGAGAAGAAGAACTACTCCATTTTGCTCTTTTCACAATGGGAAGTCAGTCCATGAGATAGTTTCTTTGTTATTTGTCACTGGTAAATTATTCATGTCTTTTTTTAATTTTTGGTCATAGTCTGCCATTTCTTATCCCCTTCTGTCCACTAAACCTTTCTTAAGAGATTTTTACCAGTGATTTAAAGATTTCAATCACCCGAAATTCCCATCAAGTTCCAGCAATGCTGTCTCTATTGAATTTACATTCATAAATGAGCAATTCCAGTTTCTCTGTTTGTTACCTAGGACCCTCACATTGGCTCAAGTAGCTAAATTATTTCCCCTCATGTCCCTGGGCATGTGAGTTGGTTTTATTCACCATGGCATGGCTCGGATTTAAATAGGTGCCCATTTGTTTGCGGGCAATACCTTTCACACAGAGGTAGAAGCCGCAGAGTTTTCCCAGCCAGCTCAGAGGCTGCCTACTCACCAGAAACCCTCCAAGAAGAGGAACTTCCCTTCTGCCCTACAGCCAAAGGCAGGAGACATTAAACAAATTCATGCCTGCAGCATTTCTTCAGCATGGACAAGTGGTTTCTGACATTACTCTGGTTAATGCTTGACCATGTGCTGCTTTGCCTACCCCTCCCCCCTTAAAAAAAACCAAAATCTTACTCCATGAGTAGTTTTTGCACTTAAGAAGAAGGTAGAAAGAAATGAACCTTTAAAGCAAAAACAATTTTTGTGTGTATCCATATCCTTGCTCTTAATTTTCATTCTTTTATAGGAAATGTTACATTAAGAATATCAAAGGGCAGTTAAAGGTTGAAGTTGTTTTATTTCACATAAATTCAGGCAATAATGATGCAGTCCTGTCTTTGATTTCTGGTATGATCCCGAATTTCAGCAGGATGTTATTCTGCATAAATAATCAAAACTACAGAAACCCATTCTTGAAATCTGTACTGTGTCTTACCAGAGATGTATTGCACACCAAACAAGAATGGTGCACTTTCCTGTCAATGCTTTGTAACATGGTCCTTTTATAGGAGCTGCTTTAAAACAGGACCAATTATTCTTACACATTGCAATACAAACCGTGGTGTAATTAGTCCTTAACAGCAATAATGAAAGAAAATGAGAAAAATAGTGAAATAAAAAGAGGCAAAACCCAATTTATTTAAAGTAATTGCATTTCCACCTGTTTATTTAAAATTTGCCACTTTCAAATCTTGTCATCTTGCCAGTGCAGTAGCACAATGTTCCGCTGCTAGCCCTTGATATGTCTTTGTAGAATAAAAATCTCAGCTGCAGTATTCCCTTACTCTCAGAACAGAAATGATTCCTTCCTAATCCAAATCTCCTAAGGGCTCAGCATTTTGTGCTGAGAGATCTTCCATCATCTTGGGAGATCAAATAAGCAACTTTTCAGCTGAGTGTCCTAAAAGAACTATTGTCTATACAGCCACTTTAAAAGCCAAGACTTTTTCCCTTACACATCTGAAGCATTCTCTTGCTTAGGAGATGTTTTTTGCATTCTCTGTAACCACTTCTTACTCAGTTTGCTTAGCCCAATACAAACCTCACAGTTAATGACCGCCTCGTTATTTCAAATGCATAGAGAAACTCGATTCAATTCAAAGTCAATACCACTGCAAGGCTATTGTAGTTCTGAAATATTTCCTTGCCAGTCTATTGGAAGAAAGTAAAAGAAATAAATTTTTTAAAGTCTAGAAAATAGCCCCCAAGAACAAAGGTACAATCTGCCTTAACAAGCATGGCTGAATGGCATCCAGCGTTTTAGTCTTTCATCATTGCTCTGTGGAGCTCAGTATTCCCCCAGTCCTCCCAAATTCAAGGGCTTGTTTTTGATTTTAGATCTATGTCTCCAGATCTATGGCAGTGAAAACATGAAACATGCACAAATCGCTACATCATTAATTCCCGAATTTGGCAGCCAGACTAAATCAATGATGTTTGCAAAGCACAGATCACTTAGCGCATTTCAATGGGCTCCTTGGTCACCAAGCTGCAGACAATCAGTTGGATAATGAGGTTTTTTAGCTATTTCACAGATAATTGTGTTACTAAAACATATTCCTCTCGGAATGCCAGTTACATTCTAGCCGGTGATCAAAACCTTCCAGGATCATCTTTTGTAATTCCTATGGCATATCGATGAACTGGCAATATGGACATTTTAGGTAGCATGAAATCCAGACACTGCATAAAACACTGACTATACAAGAAGCATCAGGAAAACAAATGTATGAACATATTATTCACAACTGTATCAAACTCATCAATTTTCAGAGTGACTGCTTGGACTTTCCAGCCTGCCCTGACCTCATGTCATCACAGCCAGGAGCACTGATGGAACCTTCAGATACCAGTTGTCACCAAGCATCCAGGTGTACATGCCTTGTGTAACTAGACCTGTCAGCAAAAGGAATTATCAGCTTTACAGTGCAATGGAAAACCTTATGCTTTTTTCTGCTCTGCAGAAGTGGACATGGAAAACTTGAACTTGTTTGCGAAGTCGTGTTTTGGTAATATGTGGCAGGAGAAACTTTGCTCTGAATCCTGATTTAAAGCAAAACTGAGCTGGGAAGAGCTCAGTTGTTTTAGTTAAAGTGGTTTACTTTGGAGTTTTTTTGCTTGTGGGGTTTTTTTTGGTTTTGGGGTTTTTTTTTAAATACAACCACCCACTGCAGGGCTTGCTACCTATGTATTTCCTTTTCCACCTGGGAACAGCTGTGTTACTACAGCACATCTACAGTGTTGTAGTGACACAGCTGTTCCCAGGTGGAAAAGGAAATACATAGGTAGCATCTACCTCTACAGTGTTGTAGTAACCATGTCTGTATCTGTGGTTGTGTAAGGAGCAGATAATCTGGGAAAAGGCCCAAGCACCTGAAAACTTCTCTGTTTATTTTCCAGTACACTGGTTGCTGTAACAAGGACTACTACTCTTGTTTACAAACCTTGCTTTCTTTATACTGTACCCACTTTAATGAGCTTGTACCACTTTATCTACCTGAGAGGTCATAGCAAAATAAGCTGTGCTCTGTAGGCATGTCCTAAGGAGTATGAAAGGTGAAACTAGAACAGGTTCCTGCATTTTGGAACTGCATTTTAAGCAACAGTTACTCCCTGCCTCCTCCACAGTCAGCTCACAGACAGGACAGTTTCTTTCCTAAAGCTTTCAACGATTTCCAGAGAGCTGCTCTGACCAGCCTGCCTTGCCCACATCCTTTACCACAGTTACCAGGGACTGCTCACGTGAGGAAACCTGCTGGTAGTAGTGAGTGTGCAACCAGTTCCCAGCAGCCTCCATGGATGCTGTTCCTGAACTGGAATCATGGTTATTGGGAATTAATTAAAGAGCTTGTGACTTAGCAAGCACCATGTGTACTGTAAGGAAGTATTTTCCTTGAATCTGACTCCAAATCTTTCCTGGGCCCACTCAGCTCCATGTCCAGAGATCAGACCTGCCTGACAGCTGCAGCCCTGCACTCCTCTTCCAGCACCACTGGTACCTCTGGCAGCACCACTGTGCCTCTCTCTGCCCCACTGCAGCATTGCTCATCACTGAGCCCCACGTCCTTTGCCAGGGGAGCAGACACACCAGCCTGGGCCTCCTCGTCGCGTTCTCCCACAAGTGACCAGTTGTGCAAGCGTTTTGCCCTTCCAGATCAAATAACCTAACTCAAGATGTCTCACATGATGGGACACAGGGAAATTGAGAAGTCTGAATTGCAGTGGTTTCACCTTTCTGAAGTGAAGCACCTGAACCAACAACATTTTTATGCTTTTGAAGCCTGGGGACTGCATTTCTTGATCATCCCTCAGTAAAAAAATGCAGTAGAACTATTCTCAGAAACAAATGGATAACAAGAGACTGATACCAAACCTGAAATATTAGTATTGAGAGTATTCATGTATGATTTGGCTGAAGGAGCAGAAGGAGAAGGTCTAACTGAAAATACCATGCAGATACCTCCTGATTATCTCCAGACTACAGTTCCAAAGCCACACTGATGTGTAAAAGATTCCATCTCACCAGCAAATGAAAAAGCATCCCTAAACGCCCATGGCATACCGCAAGCTAAGCAAAACTGAGCTGCTGACTTTGTGAACGTGTGCTCAACGTGATGTAATTATCATATCATTTTGCAGTGCACCATCAAGAATTTGAGCAGGAAGAGCTTTGTCTTCTCTGCTTTGTGACTTAAAAGCCAGCAAAGTACATTGTTCACCTTCTCCAAGCAGCACTGCCACTGCGAGTGTTAAAGTGACAGTGACTAAAAGAATCAATGCTTATTTATTTTTAAATCAATGCTTCACATTTACTTGGATTCATGGAAGAAATAAAACTTTTAATCTTCCAGCAATTCACCCAACTGAAAAATATAAATATATTTAAAACACTTTTGAGAGTATAAAACTGAAATATGCCTCCTTGCCACCTCTGATTCTTTTCTCTGCTACAAACTAGAGAATCAGAATATCATTACTGTGATCATGGTGTTTTTATCCAGGGTGGGAGATAAAGTCCCTTGCTCTCATCGACCTGCTTTACTGCTGACATTCTTGATACCTGAGCAGTTGTGATGAGGTGACAATTTTAGAACAGCAGCTGGCTGTTTATATCTCTTGAACATACATTTTCTGAGAGAAAATTGTATGTCTTCTGAAAGTCCAGAATGGTAGATTAAGTCAAGCCTTGTTCAGAATGGCTTTCAAAGAAGATATTCTGCAGTTCCCAGTATTGCCTTCTCATCCCAGTCTCAAGGATAAAAGATGTGATGAGAAGTGGCTGCTATTTGGGAACACCAGGAGCTACTTTACTTAGTGGCCCCGGACAGCCAGAGAGGGCACGAGCTCCTGCAGAGAGCCCCGTCTCCCCCGGGAGCTGCAGCGCTGCCAATGTCACCTTACCCCTTGTTTTTTTTTTCCAGATCATTAACTGTTAAACAGGGAGAGAAAGCAGAAGTGAGTCCTGCTGCCCTGAGAACAGCATAACGTCAAGAAGGGACGGCTACATCTCATCAATCCTCTGCTACAGCAAGTGCAGGGTATACCTTTGCCAAAAATAAGCAAGAAGAAGGGTGGAAGTAAAAATAAACATCCCTAAAGCTTTTTGACTTTCTTCTGCCAGAACGTGCCTGTGTGAAACAGGCTTTGGCAGCAAGTCCCCAGTGCCTGACCGGGCCCTGCTGTGAGCACCCGCTGTGTGCGGGCAGCTGCCCAGAGGCAGCAGGCACAGGCAGTAGGACTGGGGTGCTCGATGGGATAGGGCTGCTGCCAGAGAACGCCTGGAGGCAGGCGTGGGCAGCACGGCACAGCGGCTTGGTCAATAGCTGGCTCCAGCTCCAGATCTCTGGTGGACTGCACTGAAGTCTCCAGGTACCTTTGCCGCTTCACCTTCACCCCAAAATCTGATTTCCCACCTTCTTGAAACCCTCTCAAGTACACGGGGGTTTCCCTGCTGTAGTGGATGACTGTCTCTCCCCACACCTCCACTATTTTCAGTGCAAAACAGTTTCTAATTTTATGTCCTGAGTGGGAATTTCCAGCTGTAACCTGGCTGCACTTTCAGTGCTGCAAGCAAGCAGGCTGACTCGCAGCCACATGATTTGCTCTTGACATTGAACTATTTGTTCTTTCCACACCCTGGCCACTTCTACTGTGCCTAAGCATCGCTCATAAAATGTAAGAGCTAAAAAATGTTATCTACAAAAAAGCTGCAGAGCTGCTTGGCTTGGACTTCTCAACAATGAGACCCTTTGAACACTGCTAGTCTCTGTTTCTGGGGGTCTGCGTGTCCCAAACACACCGTGCTGTTGTATTCTGGTCACACAGCTCATTGGGATGCGTAAGCCTGCACTGTACTGCATCCGCTTCCCTCCCTCCAGGTACCATCAGCCTCTGATGCAGTTGTATTGATCAAAAAAAGATGAAACCAGGGGCATTCCCAGCTATCAATGCTATCTGACCTGAAAGGAGGCTGATTAGAATTTTAGAAAGTTCTAGGCAGACTTTTCATCAATTCCCTTTGATTTTAAGGATATCAAAGGATTCAGGTGGAGGTGTAGAGGAGCAGGGCAGGAGAAGCTGGACTTTGCCATCGGCTTTAGGAAAGCCTTATTCCCTCCCTTGAAGGCCAGCCACTCCTGGGTTAATGCTGAGGGTGACAGTGCCATCTTAGCTCCACCTCTTCCCTGAACATCAGGTTGGTGTGTCCTCCTGGAGGCACCAGGAGGAAGCAGCCTCTCTACTCTCCTTTGCGAAGGCTGCAATCACAAGGAGCTATCCAGACATTGCAAATAAATTTTTTTGGAAGTTTTATTTCCTTTTGGACTGGGCAAGTGTCAGAAATTGCTTCCTGAAATGACTGAGATACAACTCTTCTGGCACTATTCCAGCCTTAAATAAAGATGACTTATAACATCAAGCTTTCCAAAAAGCATCAAGAAAAATGCTGATCAGGAAGTTCTGTGTAACTTCTTGGCAAAACTTGAGAAGGGAAGGATAGCTTAATCTTTATAGATTTATGGTTGCCTATAAGAAGGGGAAAGGCTGTGGTTCAAATAACTAATTTTCAGTGAATTTTTTCTGCATCCTATATTTTATCTGATTGATCCCTATACGTCCATCTTGAGTCCTTCAGACAGTCTGTCCTCTCAGACAGTGCCAGATTCCAGTATGCATGTCCAGAAGGGAGAGAAAATACAATACAAATCCAAACTGAATTGAATTTCTGCTTCAGTGTAGGTTCCCATTAAGACCCATACCAGTAGCATTTATGGAAGTCCTCGAGTTATCTGCACTAGAGCCTGTAGCTAGTCAGAAGGCAAGAACAACCTCTTCATTCTCTTTAAGCGCTCCCCAGATGTAACATCGTGCAACATGCTTGTTTTGTTATTAGTTTTGAGCCACTGGTTAAGAGAACCAGACTGGTTGATCAACAAATCCATAAACCATAATCCATAAATCTGTAATGTATTTTTAAACTTTTCTATTAACATGCATATATTCTCGTTAGAAAGTTAGTGCCTACATTCAGTTAGAGATTAAATAAGTAATTACACATCAAATTTTATTTCTTCATTTGTAAATCAAGGCTTAAACTTCTGTTCATTCTCACTCAACCTGATATTTTCAAAGAGATTGTTCTTTTTCTGACTTGGCAAGCTAGCTATTATTTTAAGTAGTGTTATTGGGAATTAACTTACATTGTAAAGGAACAAAGACGATCTCGCAGGCACCACTGATTAAATGCAACATAAATTGCACCAAGCACCGAAGCAAAGTCTAAAGAATATCAAGATAACATTGTCTAAAATAGTACAAAGCAATCTCAAAACCTTTAGCAAACACACAGAAAGCAAGTGTGTTACCTGACTGCCAAAGAAGGCTACTAGGTATGACCTGAGAGAATTATAGGCCACTCAGCCTAATTTCAAGATCTGAAGTGCCCAGCAAATGACAATATAACTATAGTCTGACAGAACACTCTCAGTAAAGCCACCCGGTGAAATGTGGGTGAAACACTTTCTACTAATGAATAACATAAAAATGCTTTGGAATGTATTTTAAAATGTATATGCTTGCCCTGGTTACCCCCTCTTTTTGTCATGCTCTTTCAAAGAGAGAAACAAATGGATTAAAACCTGATCCTGAGGCAGAAAGCCATGACTCTAAGAATGACATCTTGCCAAAGACAAGATACTGTCTGTCAGCCATGAGCACTTCTCTGTTTGAAATGAAAATCACAGGAGGACAAGTTCCTTTAAGAAGGGTATGTCAGACTAGCTGAATTCATCTAGTCCGTCCCATCTTGAATCCAGATGGCCTTTAAAGGGTGACTTATCTATCTACTTCCCCTGTGAACAAGCCAGTAGTGACTGCCTGGTTTGCCTTGAGGGGGTTGCTCGAGTGGCTTTGACCCTGCAAATGGGCCAAGAAGAAAAGCCCACATTTGGGGATTTCCATGTTCAGTCTGACAGTGAGAGGAAAGCATATCCACAAACAAAGCCCTAAATAAGAACCAACTCCATGAGGTGCTTTAGCCCCTGATTTAATAGTTGACTCATTGCTTGTGATACAGAAACCTCAGGGCTATAACCAAAGTGGCACAGATTTTTCAGAAATGTCTAGAAAAGCTCGCTCCTTTTTTGAAAAGGACTAAATACCAGCTCCTTGATGGGGGATGGGGGGGGCCAGAGTGGGTGGTGAGGTGATGGGCAAGAATGAAAAACAGAAAGCAAAACTAAAAGTATCCCAGGAAATAATTTACCAGCTCTCCTCCAGAGTTCAACTCAGTACATGCATTTATTGATACTTGTTGAATCTGCTGAAAGTCTAGAAACTTTAATGGAAAGCTTTCGCTGTTGCCTAAACTTACTGTGAGGTGAGATGTCCTTTTTGTCATAATCACCCGAGACACAATAAACTATTCATTCCTCTACAAAAATCTATTTCACTGACAAAGTTTAATTTAAGAGAGATTTTAGGAAAATGTTTCTCAACAGGTCAGGTACTTTTCTGGCAAATGCAAGTTTTATGCTCTCAAATACGATTATCTATTACTCAAAGTAACATTTATCCATTTCAGATTTTTAAAAAATCCACTCCTTATACATGCAATATAAATTAGTTCAAAGTTATAAATAATGATTGTACTAATTCTAAGTTTTCCACAGATTGTCCAAGTCAGTTTACTCGAGGGAAGTAGTCTTTCAGCTATTACAGCAGTAGATATGAACACAGTACTTGCAGACTTTGAATAATCAAGAAAATAAGGTTTTCTATTACTTTTCTCTCTCCGTTTATTTTCTTGCTTTCGTGAGTCTGTTTTACTCAGAGTTCGAGTTAAAATCCAGGAGACAGGGAGTTTATCTTTGGACTTAGATGTTTATTATATCTTATCTATAATACAGCTTCACAGAGTGTGCCTTCTAAGTTAACAAGGTGAAAATGGCCACAAGTTCTGATTTCCAAGGACTTTCAAGGTCCAAATCACCCAATTATGGATTGCCAACTAAATTGTTTTTACTTATAATCCAATAACTAACTTTTCATGATCCGCACTGCGGAATTTTTGACCCAATACCAGAAAACCCAGATTTGTGAAGAAGAAGGAAGAAAGAAGTAAAAACCCACACCCAAAATCCTCCATATTGTTACACATATATATATTACTATATTCCATAAACCTACATTTCTACATATTCCACCCAGTGACATAACTTTAATTACACAGCAACAATCTCAGTGTTATCACACAATTTGGGAAGCTTTTCCCGAGGTCTCAGGTCAAATGGAGTGTGCTTTTGAGGATCATTTCTTGTCAGAACTGAAAGAACGACATTCTCAGAACTCAGGGTTCCAACAGTTTTACAGGCCAGAAAATTATATCACTTCTGAAATCAATACTGTCACAGCATGTAAACACATTCTCCTTGGTCTCTCAGTACAGAACACTGCTCAGACAAACACAGTGTCCAACCTCTGTCAAATCCATAAGCTCTAGTAAACAGTAGAATTGCCTGAAGCCTGCACTGTTTTCTCAGGGAAAGTGGTTAAATTAACCTAAAGTGTTTGTTTTCTGAAATCAAAAGGAAGTCAGGTATTTCAGAGCTAGTACAGACATGGGCAATGATGTGTTTGTGCATAGGTACACTTACAACAAAAATATTGATCATCAGTTTTTTAATAGTCTAATGTATTTATAGAAGTTCTTCTAACATATCACAGTCAGGATGTGACTATTTTGATTTTAAGACTATCAGGAAGCGTACTATATGCTGTTAAAGAGAAACATTATGCAATCACTGAAAGAGTCTCTTCTTCACTGTTAAATAAACAAAGTTTAATTACTGAACCCTTACCTAATGGACAGAAATAACTTACAGGAGCTGTAAAATACTTTCTGATCCTGTCCCTGCAAGTTAAACATCTTTCTTACTTAGGTATACCTGAACATTTCCATGTTTTGAGAGCTGACAGAATGATTTTCAAACCTTTTTTTTTTTTTTTTTTCAGATCTGCAGAAAAACAAGCAAAAGGATTTGCCAAATCTTCTTCAGGAATATGTTTGTCCCCTGATTTAAGCTGCCTGTGATCTAGAAGAGCAGCTAAAAGCAAGTCTTGCTTCTTATTGTCTACCAGTTTGCAGGAAAATGGTGTTTTCTAAACAGTAGCATCAGCTGTAGCAACTGCAAGCAGAAGTAGGTCAGGTTAAGCCCCAGTCACCTGCTTGTAGTGCATTTGCTACATTTTTGTATATTCATAACAGTGTTTAAATGACGTCTTGAATATATTCTGGTAGAGACCAAATTACTCTTTTCTACCTACCCAACAATAAATGTTGGAAACATTTGGATATTTCCAAGGTTTTGAGGCATTGGTAGCCACTATCTTTAATTGTTTTCTAAATTGAAAGAGGATTATGTTATGCACAGTAAATGGATCTTTCATTCTAAAAACTTATGCTGCCTCAGAAATGAGTAGGAAATTATATTGAATTTGCTGTCATAGTAAAGATATTTATGTGAATGGCTGCAGAGAGTATGATTCCTGTTTGCCGCTTTTACAACACTAATTTTTGTTCTCTGCAAAAGCCTATTGAGTTTTTATTGTACAAGTTATATTACAATTATTTTTTCTAATCTGTTCTGTTTGCCTGCTCTTTTACATCTGACAGTACCCCATCAGTCAAAGAAATATTTTCTGCATATGCTGATAAGCCTTATGTCCATGCACCTAAACTGATCTGTGCAAAGTCATTCCTCCTCTAGGGAAGGTGAGAAAGAGCATTTCTTCCAACACAGGCAAGAGCAGATATATGGGGGGAAAATTTTGTACTCATGGTCCTGATCCATGGACACCAGTCAAACCAATAACACATCACTGTGGGTGATGACCAGTATTTCAAACTGGTCTCGTTTCACAACCAGCCATGGATCTACTCTATTTAGTTAATATTTAAGTAATGAAAAATTGAATTAAAGTCACTGCCAAATCCCAGAAGCTCGAGCAGTTAAGCATAATCACAGGTTTTAGTGTTTTATATCTATTTTAGAAATGAAAGTAAATGTAGAGCATATTTCAATGTGGAACTAATGATGTTTCAGATCCTTTGCAATGTAAACTCTTGTTTGATCAAATTCAAAAACTTGGTGCCTTAACAAGTGGTGAGCACCCAGCCTACTGGCATTCTCTGACAGGAATTCAGAGAACCTTTCTGGAAGAGTAAAATCCTTCTCTGTTGTTTGCTCAGCCAGCTCTCCAGCCTTCAGATGACATCCATGGAGCCTCCACTCCTGGTCTTCTGAAGGCACACTGCTCCTCATGTCTTTTTGGAGTTCTCGCCCAGTTCTCTTCCCCAGTTCTGAAAGCAATGTTTTTCTCTTTCCAGTTCCACAACCAAGTAATGAAATCCTCCTTTTATGACTTCCCTGCCTGCCCAGAAAGTGCCAGCAACCTAGTAACCCTTTACGGGGCTGGTGGTCTCACCTATTTATAGGCTGCGAAATGAACATTTCCAGAGGGCCTTGTTATGACTTCTGCACAGGAATTTCCATGCCATGCCCAAGTGAAATGGCATTCCATCACTCTCGAGCACAACACACTTTGTGAAATACTGAACTGACTTTCCCAATAAAGCATATTGTATTTACATAGTCACTAACATTAACTTTTTAGAAGTTCTCGTCCTCACAAAAGATTTCTTTACCTGGGGTACAGGCACTGCACTTAATGCATACGGCAATACAGTGATTTCATGGGTAAAGTCTGTCATCCTCAGCTGTGGCTTAAGAGCTTTTTCTTTAGAATACAGATTTTCTTGTTCTTATCAAAAGTCTCAGGCTCCTCACACTAAAGAAAAGTGCCTACAGAAAAAACAGATCCTACTGAAGATAGATCCTTAAACCTTAACTACGACACTCACACCGTAACGCAGGTGGAGCAAGGGATGCTCCTGAAAATAAGCAGTAGCTGATCACACCCCCTCAGTACACAGAAGTCCATGCCCGAGCCCTTCGAGCCACGTTCCCCTGATCTGCTCTCTCCACCCACAGCAACAACTGCTGTCCGCATCCTGAGCTGGAGCCACACAAATAACTCTGCACCCATCTTTGCTCAGCAGCACTGCTTCTGCGAGCAAAGAAGGAATGGTGCTACGCGAAGAAAGAAAAAGACAGAAGAAGAAAAACAAACCCATTTTTCAGAAGTTATGAGAAAGCCAGAATCCAGATTTTCAAAATTTTTTAGTTTTTAATTATTTCTGAAAAATACAGCTGAACTGTATTTACTGAGAATACTCTGATAAAAGAGTCATGCAGATTCTAAAGAATGTATTTGATTACCTTAATCCAACAAAGTGTTAATCTAAAAGTTAATTTATCAGGGTATTAGGGACACTTGAAAGTAGAAGAATCTGGATTTTAAGACCTGTTATTTGGAACATTAAACCAATGTACATCAGACTGTATGAGTCAATGTCAGTAACATTTACCACAAGTAATTATTCACAATTCTTTTTAATAGTTTTTAAGTCCCAGAGCAACCTTTATATGAATTCCAGCCTTTCCTAAACAGCAGATATTTTACTAAATTAAATGCTTTTTATAACCTAATAACCACACACGCTTGTGTAAGCATTTTCAATGACCTTATGCATTTTATTTCTGGTGTAACTCTTCTAGTTTCAGCACTAA
The DNA here is from genome assembly GCA_013397775.1 of Eulacestoma nigropectus. Taxonomy (NCBI): domain Eukaryota; kingdom Metazoa; phylum Chordata; class Aves; order Passeriformes; genus Eulacestoma; species Eulacestoma nigropectus. The sequence continues at coordinate 1,994,675 of VZTE01006250.1, read as the reverse complement.
ACTTTCTTATGACCACCTTCTAAGATGACAAACTCTAATATAACAACTCATGTCTCCACCAGGTAATGGAAGTTTCTGGACAGCACACTTGTTTAAACCAGCATGCCAGGTGCAATGCCACCAATAGCGTAGCCAGTAATAATGAATTATTGGGGTTTGACCTACTTCAGTAATGTTATACTCTAGTTTCATTCAATTTTTGTTTCACTGCCCCCATTCTCCAAGAGCACTGATCAGCTGATGCACATCCTGACCCTTGTGTTGGAGTGGATACAAAGGTGCAGCATCTCCTGATGGAAGGGACCTACTGCAGAGGACCTCATGGAGATCCTTTGCTGTCACCTGGAGGACAAACTCCTCTTCCAGAAATGATGAGGGGATCTCTCTCAGCTCCCAGCACAACACCTGGATGAGGTTCTCCAGAGCTTCCTTGTGCTTGTTTAGTGGCAAATGTCTCTTGGTCACAGAATTCTGCCAGCATTCAACAGGGATAACCCTTAGAGGTCATCACAAAGGAGTCACAGAAACTCATCCTGGGCTTTTTGCTTCTGTATCATGCCTATTTATACATCTACATGTCAGCTTCTGCTCTCATTCAAACCTATATGTTCATTTTAATTTATGTAAAGCAGCAGCTGAGGAAATTTTTTTTCCTAGAATCCAAAATTTAACAATTCACCCCAAAACCACACCACTTTATAAACACAATATATCTACCCAGAGATCTTCAGACTAATAATGTAAAAAAAACAACCAAACAAAAAAAACCCCACCAAAACTTCCCCCCAAACACACATGCATGCAGACGTATCTTCATTCTTGCTTGCATTTGGAGGCAAAACCTTCAACCAAGAAATGCTAAATTTCAGTGAGACTAACCAGTTGATTTGGTCGTTCTCCTGTTACACTGTGGAATCTGTGACTATTCCTGTCTTTTGAGAAAGAAGGTACTGAATATATATAAAAAAAGAAAGCTCCACAAGTGAGTAGAATGGTCTAATGATTGCAGAGCAATCTTCAAAATGTTTGTGCATGAGACAGATAACAGGGTTAAAAGTGTATCACACCAATGTACCCTGGAGGTATGAAAAGATCCAGCTTTGTATGAAAGTCCTGAGTAACTGAGGACATATATAAAAGTTAAGACAGGTTTGGTATTACTTACTCATCTCCTTTTCTAGCTTAAAATAAGATTCATAACATTGAACAAACATTTTCCTGACATCTTGGCACATAAGACAAACTATTCTAAGAGAAAAATACATTATGAACAAAGTGAAAAAATACCGATATAATCAATCATACTCAGTTATAATTTAATTCTCTAGCACTCAGTCTGCTTCTTTGCCTCTCCCCTGATGTTGGGTGATTATAAAAATCTCCAGCACATTCAAAACCAACAGGAAATACTTTGGGTTGTATCTGACCAATGTAGGATTTTCCAGGAAACAAACCCAATAAACAGAATATTGTTGTTGAAATTCTAACTACAAATTCTAACTACCCCTGCTTTCTCAGGCAATGTTGGATCTCTAATACAGATTCCAGTAGACAGATTTCCTCCCCATCAAAACCCCCTTACTTTTCTTGTGATTCCTTACTCTCTCCTGGGCCAACTGATTTAAAATCAACAAATCTTGTTACGGAAACTATACAAAAACCTAATTAATAGGTACATAAATCAAGAATTGGAAAAAGAAATTAACAAAATTAAATAAGACCGCATTTTACTGAAGATATAGCATTAGGAGACTAATGCGTTCTCTTAGGTTACAGCGTTTAATGGATTTAAACACAGATTGAAGGCACAGTTCTTTCTGCAATTCTTTACAAGATCCCAGTAATTTTACCCCACAACTCATGAATTTTCCAGATTTCAAAATCTGAGTATCTCATCTTTTGAATTTCTGCCACCAATAAGAGACCTGAGGATAAAATCATCTTCTGCTGGCCTTATCTGTGATATACTACTTTCTTCATACAGAAGCCATATGCTCCCATACAACCACAGTGTGGGAGACCCACCGCCTGACTGGCACAACACAGGAAGGCTCTGTATTTCAAACACTCTTCAGTCATAAAGAAATTCAGAGAAGTGCCATAACTGTACTATTTCCAGCCATTTTGTGGCAAACTAGTTTTCTATTGCTTCCATTCAATTCTTTGCCCCACAGTGCTTTCTTCATGAAGGTTTAAAGAAGATTACTGCATGCTGAACCTTCCTCTACACTACTCTTCCTAATTCAGAGAGATAACAAGGGAAGAAGAGGGGTGACAGAGAGTACCAGAAAAGTCTGTAAGATTTTCCAAAGCTTGCTGAAATTATTTCTCCCTGAAGAGAGTTTCCTAATTCATTTCACCATCCTACCATTTTCCTATAACACTATGTCAGCCAAGTAGAATTGCCTATTTTGCACAGGAACCACCTTTATATCTCAGTTTCCAGCACTTTTTGAGCCTGCCTTTTTATGCGCTTTCAGTCAAAATATCATTTTAATTTCGAAACAGTCAGAGACGTCTTGAGAGATCAGACTCCTCTGTGCGGAGGACTTCAGCCTTTTGAAACAGTTTTGTCTCCAGCACAATTCAAAACTCTATCAGTATAAAAAATACTTAGTATCTCCACCAAATACCACCAAAGAACCTCTGCTTGGCCAAGTGCCTCAGAGATGTGGGGCTTGAAAACCCCCAAGCTGTACCACTGGGTACTTGACAGGGGAACCAGTGAAACAAATTGTCTGGAGTCAAAATAAAGACAAAAGCAAACCTGGTTCATGGGCACCCAAGTGTCACAGGCTCTCAGGCTTCTGGGTGTTCTCTCCAAGTCCAGCCATACAGGGGGAAGAGGTTACTGTTTCCCAGGATTTTCCTACCTGAGCACTCCCTTACTCATTTAAACAGAATTTAAACAATCAAGCTCGTTATTCCCCATCCACCCCTTTGATTTGCCAGGATTGATTCTGCAGGATGGGCCTTAGGGAGCACTTGATCACGAGCTCAGCTGGGGTAGCAGCCTCCGGCAGAGGAGCTACATCAACCCCTTTCATCAAGTACAGTGGTCCCAGGAGAAAATACCTATTTGTGGCTTCCACTGAATCAGAACCATCTCTGCATAACATTTTAGTTTTGACTAAAAATCAATAAATTCTGCTGAGTAGGTGTTTTATTGATTATTTTTTCCCTAACCAGCTGTACGATTGCTAAGAAACTGATGCACTGTCAGACATTTCAGTGACTAAGTAATGAATAATTGGCATTTAATTCAAGCAACTGTCACACTAGACAGTCTCTGAAAGCCTGTTCACAGTAAATACTGAGTTTGAGTGGGAAGCTGCAGGTACAAATATTCCCAGTGTGAGTTTCTTGATTCTTTCTGCTTCAACTACTGCCTCCAAAAAGCTCATCTCTCCTTTACCTATATTGCAGCATTTTAGTACTGTGGCATTTAAATCCTGTGAGATTTTCAGCCTAAAATTTTAAATCCCAAAACACTTGCCTGCAGAGGTCTTTATAACAATACTTAAATGCTTGATTCTGCCTAGAGAAACATCTAGTAATAAGCTTACCATGTGATGAATGTCAGCTCTCCTCAGATCAAGTTGCATATGCTATAGCCATTGATATATCCACAGCTAGTGCCCACAACCAAATTTGTGGCATCATTTGAAACTTCCAAAGAAGAGCAAAGAGACACAGAATTAGAGTTTTGGCTCTCTGAAGCCTTCAAATTCACTTTACCAGGAGTATACTGGTTTTAATATTCCTTTCCCTGGGTGCACTGGAAAAAGTGTTTCATGACCAAAAAAATGTAGTATTGTATTGAAATATGAGTCCAAATGATTATGTGAATTATCTCTCCAGTTATGCCTTGCATGAAAGAAGATATGAAATGGTAAAGGAAAAAAAAAAAAAAACAACCAAAAACAAAACACCAGAACCAATCAACCTATATATCTCTTAGCTGGAATGATCAATAGTTCATATTCATGTAAAATATTTAGAGTGAAATAGTCCTTGTATACAACAGAGCAAACTTGGTAAGGAAGAAGACTCTCCAAGTTTCTTAACTCGAGACAGTTGTTTGCCACATATATCCAATATATCTTAGGGCATAAAATTTGCCTCCCTCCAGTTTCTGTAAGAATGAACAAACCTCACTACTTAGAGCAAGACACTGGTCTCGCTCCACACACACCTCCTCATCTCCATTATTTTTACTGCCAATGTTTGCAGCAGTTCATTGTAGAAAAAGCTATTAAGGAACAACTGCTCATTTCCTTTTAGCTTGTAAGGTAATTAGGCTGGCAAAGCAGTTACAGTGTTAATTTATCCCTGGCAGATAAATTAACTGGTTCTTTGTAGACACTGGAGGAATGACTCACATCAGCAGCACAGGTTTATTAACCAGTCTTTCCCTCTTTCCTGCCTCCCACCTTCTCCTTTGGGCATAAAATTGAGACTGGAAGGTCAGTTTCACTGTGTTTCATAGTGTTTTCATGGATTGTCTCTGTTTTCTATCCCCAGTCCCAGGGTTCAGCCTCACCAACATTTGGGAGCGACGTCTGCTCCCAGTGCAATTGGATCAGCTCCACTGAGAACCTTAATCCATTCATCGTTTACCACAGTCATAGCCATCAGCTAAATATCAGCAATACCTTCTACACCACAGCAGCAAGTCTGACAGGAATGTTGTTGGGATCTGATTTTTAGGTGTTTTTATACAAAACACAGCTAGGAAAGTTTCCTACAGACTGAAATTAGAGGGCTGGGTCCTTCAAGCAGTCATTCACACAAGTAGCCCTTACCTGCAAGCTTCATCAATGGCACTATTCACGTGAGATTTTATGGTTTAGAGGATTAGACACTGTATGTAATGTCTCAGGCTGAGACTTAGCCCCATACCCACACAAGGCTGAAAACAGGCCACACAGCACAGTTCTACCCTCTCTCCATCAGCAGCTGAGTGATTCAGAAATACAAATATATTTTTAAAAGTTGCTCTTTAAATCCTGAATTTCATCATCACTCAGAAAAATCCAACTGCTTGGGATATGTTTGCAGACTCCCTTTAAGCCCACCATGATGAATGCAGCCTTCAAACAGGCCTGTGTTGTAAATTGTGGTAAACGAATTGCTGCTAGCCCTGTATAACCAGTGAATTCATTTTCTAGGCTTGCCAATATGACCTGTTTCAACAAGACTAACATTCAGTTTTTACAGGTATCGTGTTAATATGTTTGTATAATTTTTTTCTTATACGAATCCCAGCATTTTTAAGGACCTCCATCATTGCAAATGCCTCTTTATCTTTGTCACAGGATCCCTGTTTACCTGCAGGCCCTTCAGCTCAGCAAAATTAACCTCTCGCCACATCAAGAAAATTTCAGGTACTGTTGTTTTTTAGGTTAAACAAGACGCTATGGCAACTCTAAGTAGAACCTGTTATGCTGGCTCAGGTCTGCTGGCAAGGTATGGAAGTTTCAGGTGCTCACTTAAATTAACATGGATGATGAAGGAGGCACTTGTACCTTAACTCTCTCCAATCCTTGTGGGAATAAAACTCTTAGAGCCTGCATTTTGCTGGTGATACTACCATGGCATAAATACTAATTCTTGGTAAGTTAAAATCTTGATTACCATGTCTGTCGAATGACATCTGCACCTCATCTGCTCTTGGAGAAGCTTCTGTAATAAAGACACTGCAGGGGGATTTTCTCAGCCCATACACTGCTCACTGACACCAGTGCCATGCCAGGTGCAGCAGATCTCTGACCAAACTGCCCCACCCTAAATGAGGCCAAGGGAAGGAAGCACAAAATCCCCTTTGTTATTCACTGAAGAGCACTGGGTGCTGGCGTGGGCAGTATCCTGGCCGGGAGAGCCCTTTCGAGACCACCTGTGTGTGCTCTGTGGGGTCCAGCAGCAAACCAGTCTCTCCAACACATAACGACCTAACTGCAAATTCAAACTTCCTGATACTCTCATCACTGCCCAGAAACATTGGTACAACCAGTGTTAAAGCTTTCTGCCCTACTCTGACACCCAATTCCACCCCCAAACTGTAGTTCTGTTGAAGTTGAATGCTAAAACAACCCCAACCTTTAGTCTCTGCTGTTAGCATAACCTGACTGCTAACTCAGCCTATGTGAGCTTTTTATTTGCTCATTAGCATCAACAAGAGAATAGGCAACAAATGAGAAAAGAAATGACACTGGCTATAATGACCTACAGTTCAATTAAGAAAAAAACCCAAACCATTAAGCAACAGGCTCCAAAAAGTCACAGTCATTTGGCATACTAGATCATGCTGGGGTAACAAGATTACTGCTAGCACTGGGATTAAGGATAGGTTAAGGTTTATTGTTTAGGAAAGCAGAGAGTGAAGAGTTTGATTTGTGCTAAAGAGAAGGTCATGCGAGTAAGGCACAGGGTAGAAGGTTTTACTTTATCTTTGAGGTTGAGAAGGAATTAGGGTTACTGCCAGTAAGGTCCAGACTTTGCAGGTGGCTTTGAAAATTGCAAGGACTAGTGTAAGACCTGTGTGTGAGGACTAAAGCTTAACTCAGGTGTAAGTGGGTCTCATTTGCCTGTGTGCTGGCAGGTGGTAACAGGGGCAGCAGAGACATAGATAGGATGAGAAGCAAGGGAAAACTGTTGCTGTTCCCAGGAGGGATGAGAGGGCTCTCCTCTTGCTAATGAATTAGGGAAGGTTCAAAACATAGTGTGGAAGATGGGGGAGGTGGTTGTATTGCCTACTGCCCTAAAATAACAGGAATATCAGGGCAGAGAATGGCTTGTATTTGTGTTGGTCCATGTAGGGCTTACTGGAGTCAGTCTAAGGATATTACTGTGTAAGTCTACAATAGATTTTCAAATCAGAGCTACAGCATGTTTTTAAAGTTAATCCACTAATCATTCCCACATACCACGCACTGGGCTGTACCGTAGGCAGCTTTGGTGCATGCAAACAAACTCTTTGCAGTCAAAACAAATCTGAAAGGCCACCTCCAAGTGTATTCTCACCCTTGAAGGTGCATCTGGGTCTGTAAATCTGTTTTGCTAATGCCCCAAAGTCTGCAGAACAGTCTGGTGTTGGAGATTCCTAAGCAGGTTTTAGCAGCAGATTGCCAGCTGCAATGGGGGGCATTGTTATTCACGTGGTACTGTGGCTCCCAAAACAACCTGGCTAGATAAACTGCTATGCAAGGACCTGAGAAAAAGCTGACCTTGCATGAGAAAAGGTCTTACTTGTATTTAATCTAGCTCAGTAAGAACATAAACTGGATAGAGGCAGTTCAGAGACTGTAGCAAGTTAAAAGAAATAAAAAATCAGAGTAAGATATCCATAGTAAATGCGATAAAACCTCTGGCTGGGTGTAAAAAACAGCTTTGCATAGTACAAAGGAAATTGTAAAGAGAAATTGATGAGAAAAGATGAGTAGTGAAGAAAACTAAAGAGAGATTATCAGCATCCAACTTCATGGAGCACTGCTAGAGCCTGAGAAAGAGCACAAGAACCTGGGATACTCTGTGATGATGCAAAAAATCTGATCAGCCCTCATTTTTCTACAGTTTTTCTTGTTTCTAACAGATACAAAGTTACTCTAACATGTCTTGTGGTTGTTGGTGATAAAGTTACCCCCTAGGTGACAGGTGGCTGTGTGACACTATTGGCACTTTGAAGTGTGGTGGTACTGCAACAGCTCTTCCTCCCTCTAGGGATTCTCTTGCCCCCTCTCCAAAAAGCTGGCAGCTTTTGGCTCATCTGTCTGGCCCAGCTGCAGCACACATGGGCACTGATGTAGCTCTGCTTGCCCCCAGCCAGGCACCAGCCAGTTGGCCTGGATCCCATGAGAAGCACTGTTATTTTCCAAGAACTCAAGGAAAGCAAATACCTGGATAAGTTCTTACTTGTTTTCTGCTCTCATTACCCAGAAGTAGAGAGTTTGGACAACAGCTTCAGAGATCTTTAATGTGAAGACTACCAGGAACTCTTTGTCCTTGTCTTCTTCCTGAAACAAAAGAATGTCCAGGAGGTCTGTAAGCAGTGAATCTTGGCTGTTTTCCTGCAACAGCTGCTTTATTTAAAGGATTGAGCCCACCATTCTCTCACACATCATCTTTGGCCAAAGAGAAGCTCAGAGGTAGGGAAACAACCATGGTGTCCCTTGTAGGGCAGGAAAAGAATGAGCTGGAACAGAGTTAAGGCATGAACATAGGCAGCAATGGAGGCAAGGCTCGTTTCTGCATGGTCCACTGATACGGAAAACAAATGTGGTCAAGCAAGGAACAGAATAACTTATACCTTTTTTCTTTTTTTCTTGTCCAGGTAGATATTTCTGGGTTATTGTTAGGTTTACAGCTAGAACTGGTGCTGGAGAGAGGGTTGCAAAATGCAGGTGACCAAAGGTTGAAGTAAACTAGAAGGCACTCGGAGTGGGAAAAATGATGAATGCTGAAAATAGATTATTGTTGCTGTAGCAAGAATCTCCCTGGCCCTAAACAAGTCTAAGTTCAGGATGGTCTTAGATGTGGAGCTCTGAACTGGAAGGATCAAATTGCTAGGACATTCTGGGTCCTACTTGGTTTTTCCTTTATTTTCCAATTTCTAGAACATTTGTGAAAAAAGGTTAGGCTACTTCCTATGGTTGCAGTTACTGAGAGCAGGAGCAGCTTTGTCACATCACATGCAGAGGAGTGGGATGGAATTCATGTTGAAAAGAAACCGGCTTAAGGCTAGTCAAAAGTTCATCTCTGTAGCTAAAATGATCTTTATATCTCTTGAAAAATTATTTATATCTAAGATTAAGACTGGAGAGTGGATGAGAGTTATGGAAAAGGGGCTGAAGGTCTCAGTTTAGTGATGCAAGGGCCACTGCTGAGGATGAGATGTGGGGCCATGTGTCATTTCTTTGTTACTCTAAGTTCAAGGGAGAACTGCAGAGAAGAGACAGCTCTGGGCTATATAATTAAGACAAGATTCAACTGAAGAGCTGGTTGGATTCACAGATACTGAAATGCCTGTGGACTGGACTGCTACCAATAGGAAAGTATGACCTTTCTTCTTGTTTGGATAAGTTGTTTATTAATTATTATTATTATTATTGTTGTTGTTGTTATTAAGCCTGTGGCCAGGGTTTGTGGTTAAGGTTCGTTTACAGAGAGCAGAGACTGGAGGACTAGGAGGACTTGTCAGAGATTAGGATGAGGGCTGATACTGAAAGGAAGCAAACTCCTTATATTCCTTATCCATCTGCTACTGGGATATGTCTCTTGGTACAACTACTGTCAGGAGTGTGGTTACTGCACAACAGTGGTGGGGAAACAATTCCTCTCTACTATTCACTGTAAAAGGCTCACTGGCAAGACTTTAGCTTAGACTAGTCCTGCATGCTGAATGTATATAGTTCAAAATACAAAAACTTTTGACTTTGTATCCACCCATAAAGTTAAGCTTTAGTCTTAACACAGAGAGGCCTATCTGGACACAAACAAACAAACGAACAAACCCGAAGATATTCTTCCCTTCTAGCAGTGGTTCTCGCTGTGAGAGATTAAGCCTTGAAGACTGTAGCTATAAAACCTGAAGTCTGCAGGACCTGCTGTTAATAACTGTACCAGTCCTAGCACAAGGTAGATTATTAACCCTTTACACAAACACAGAAAATCCATTAATAAAATAATCACACACATGCATCATTTCTGTGCGTGTGTATAGCCTTCTGAAGAGGTCAAAGTAATATGAAGACCATTCAAAACCACCAAGGTTTTGCACAGCCCTTTGTCCTAGACAGAGTCTTCATGTTCTCAGATTAAGCCAAACTTGCAAGGGTCTGGTAGCCAAAAATCCAAATCCAGTTGGAATGGTTATAGACTGGATTGGGAGGCTACAGAGCCTATATCTGCTTGACTCCTAGACATGGCACCTCTAAGGAGTCAAGTAGTCAAACTAGTATTTCAGGCTCTGCTGTTTCCAACCATAAAATTGACCATATCTTTGAAGCCCTTCTGTAGACTGTAAAGAAGCATGAAATATTCTTGCCTCCTGGCATAAGCCCGTATCTTACTCCACAGTGCCTTCTGTATTGCACCTTTAAACACCGGTCTTCTGTCCCTGCTGTCTATTTCCGTAACATGATATCTGGCCATAGTTAGAGTCCCAAGATACTTATCATAGCTTGAAAAGAGAATGAGCTCTTACCCTCTGGCTACCAGCCCCAACCCTAAACTGCCACAAAAATATCTACTTTCCATCAGGCCCTGCTAGCTGTAACCTCTGCCTTAGCTGAAGAAGGCCACAGAAAGACACAAAATAGGCTTCTCTTTTGCAATCAGCCCATAACGGAGGCCAGGGTGACATTCCTTCTACAGATGAAAGCCTGGTTGTCCAACCTAGCTGTCCATCACCTTAAGGGGAGGCTAAACTTAACTATGACCCCTGAAACTGCCATTGCAGCCCGACCCCAGTCTCCCTTCAAAATTAATTTTTGACACCCAGAAATACCTAGCATTTGTATCTCTGATGGATCTGAACAGTAAACAAAGCCAAAGCATATCCTCAGCTACACCCGAAATGAACACTACCTCACAGATGCTTTACATTATTAATCTGTCTGTTTCAGGCACCATTCCTTAGTTCCGAACATGAACAGTTGGCCAGACCTAATGATAAAATAACCTCTTCAGCACTCATCTTCCAAACCCAGACCCTGGTCTCAGTTCCAACGCTGACACCAAACAAAGCTCAGTGACTGCCAATATCTTCACAAGGGTTTTTAGTATCTGCCTCCTCATAGAACCAGCCCTGTATACATCACTGTAAGCCTTGTAAAGTCTACCAGTGGGAACAAACTACTCTGCCCCATACATCCAGAGTCATAGACTGGCAGTATTTTTTGATTATGAAGATGCTGTAAGCTATATTATGAAAGCCAGCAGATTCTAACTTGCACCAAAACCACGCATAAATCTGTGATTCTGTCTCAGCGTCACCTTTAGCAATAGTCCAATGAGTTTTGCAGGGTAAGCAATAAAGCTGAGTATTTGGTACTTTATTTTAAAAACCTCAGACCCAATACTTACATTAATGTGGTCAGAGACCCCTCACAACAGATATGCTCCAAATGAGGCCTCCTGGAAAAAAGGTTTCTTGTGGGGGATGGTGAGGAAACAGATGTCCAAGCAAAGAAAACTCAACACAGCTGCCTACTAGGGGGAATCTTTGCACTTACATGTGGTTAGCATTGACTTGGCATCTGAGGGAAAGGGGGTGTTGCAGGGTTTCACAAAGCGGCTTTGCTTCTCTTGAGTTTGCAGAGCAAATATAGGCAGTGTCATAGGGCATGTCAGCACTGTCACAGTTTAGGTTGTTTTGGCATTTGAACCCAGAGTGATTCCCAAACATTTTTGTTATTGTGGTTGCAGGCAAAAATTTGAAGTCACAGATGATGGGGCACAATTCACTTTAAGTCAGATCTAGATAATTACACTGCAGATATCTAAACACTCTGGAACTCCTTTGTATCTGGTGGAGGGAAACAGGTACTCAGAAGGAACGATTCATCTTGAGCTAAATTTCAAAATCTACCCTGAGATGCCGTGAATCATATTCATCATGAACCTATTACATTTTCCACTATATCTCTGTGAAGACAGCTGAAGGTAAGTAATTCATATGTAGACATCTATATTTAGTCAGATAAATCTTTTAAACTTTCTTACTAACCTGGAAGATCAGGATCTTGAATAATTGGCAAATTTCCATCCATGCTGCCTTTATGGCATTATGATTTATTGCTTCATGAAAAGGACTTTCAAGGGTATAGCATGACATGGGATTTCTTGTATCTGTTCTAAGGAATTTATTATTATTATTATTATTATTATTATTATTATTATTATCTTCACTACAGAGTTAAATCCACCTGTGAACTGAAAGAGAATTCTGTCTATTTAAATGTTTGCAATAGTTAAAAAATTTGTTTTGGTCTGCTGGTCAGGTGGCAAAGACTGGCCTAGCAAGGTTGAAACCCAGCAGAACAGTGGAAATTTATAGTGAATGAGCATCTGGCCTGGGTCTGTTTCCTCTCACCTCTCAAGAACCAGAGGTAGGAAACTAAGAGATCGCCACTACCAGGAGTGGTTATGTTTCTTAAAGTCACATTTGGGGAATGGTCCAGCATCTGGGAATTGTAAAACTGTTTCTCTATTCTTCACTAGAGTTTAGTCAACTGCTGTATGTAATACACACTTCTTGCACATTATACTTAATTACTTAGCTGAAAAGAGCCATCTGCAACACTAAGATCAGGGCTGCTCAGCTGATTACAGAAAGTAATTTTTTTTATGCTCATCCTTTCCCAGACATGGTTGATTAAATGATGAGATTCAATCTAATGTATGGGGGGAGCAGTGACTGCTCCTCCTTGCACAGTGTCTGATTACAGGACATGCAGCTGTAAGTGAGCAGCTTCTGAGTGTAAACTTGGTGCCTATTCATTTGCCATGGACCATTCAAGAGGCTGATTCACAGAAATAAGTACAAGTAAGGCAGTGATATTTCAATTCCATTATTCTACCAATGGCATGTAATTTCACTGTCAGTGACAATTAAGCTAGCCAACTGTATTTTTATTTAGTCCTTAGTACCCTAGCACAACTTTTTGCTGATTTTGCCACCAATTTAAAGTCCACATCCCCTCCAAAGATTGCATCAATATCGTCGTACACAATGCTCCAAGCCATACTGTCTTACTGAATATTCAAGGGGGAGTGTGTGTGAGTGATTGCCTGTCACTGAAGCCAAGAGTAACACTCCATTTAATATCCAGGAAGCAGAATTAGCTCCCAATGAATATTCAAAACGCTACCCATAAAACAAATGCTATGACTGTGTGAGTTGCTCAAGTGCAGCTTGAGTAGATGTGCCTAAGCCGGCTGGATCAGGCAGGTGCCACATGTAAAACACCTGAAGTAATACTGAGGACAGCACAGGCTGCAAAACCTTCTTAGGCCAGGGGTAAATGACTTTATTTCAATTCCGTGCTGCCTCGGTTATATTATCAGCTATGCCCAATTAGCTACCCTGAAGCTGAATTTATCTTATTTCTGCCTTCCCATCCCAACCTTCTCTCTCTCTTTTTTTTTTTTCCCTAGTTTAAATGGATTAAATGACGAAAATATGAACTAAAATAATTGAACTGTTGCACTGTTAAATCAGGGCCAATGCTCATTGAGGAACTGAAGTCCTCTATTCTAAACACCCATGTTTTTTCCTTCAGAAGAGAAATCAATCTATTAAGGAGAAATTTAAAGTACCCTTGGAGATAAGGTGGACTTCTCCATTTTTGCTACATACTAGATAAATTTTCTGGCTGACAATGATAAGCAGGAAACATTTCCTCTTCCCAAACCCTTGTTAAACAATTTCAAACTATTCTCCAAAGGTAGGTAGAGACAGAGCCAATTTGAGATAACCTGTGGAGTACAGTATGGATCTTATGAACCTGAAAAACAGCCATTATCTTATCTTTTAAGATTGCCAGAAGGATTTTAAGAGATAATTACTTAAAAATCACTCTAAGGAAAGCAAGATTAAAATAAAAGCAAACTAAGAAAACAAAAACATCTGTTTACAAAATACAAACAAACAATACAGGTGAACAATTTTTAGGAGAAGATACAAAGGAAAAAAATAGTGTAAATATCCACCTAGAGTTTGGATGATGCTTAAGGATGCCAGGGCCTCCTAGAGCTGTATGACAGCAATCGATGGGTAAAGAGAGAAGCCAGGGCACTTCTTCTGTGGGCCAGAGAAGGAAGTGTAAACAAGGAGAGGAAAAAGACCAGAACACAAGCAACAGGGCTGCAGAGGGAAATCCTGGTTCCCTTCTATAAATGGATATTGTGTGATGTCAGAGTATTGAGTACTCCTCAGATAGAGCTGCTGTGAAGCAACCTACAGATTGTCTACCATGTTACAGAGACAGTGAGACCTTTAGAGTTAATTCTAAGTACACTGAGATGTTACTCTTGTTATTTAGACTGGGATTTTTCTCTGTGTTCAAGACCCATTAGCAAACCACTTCTCTGTTTTGTTCTGCGTATAGTGGAAATTAGATTACCATAATCAGGTCATGGTAACAAACAGTTTGATTTAGAGCAAGTGCTGAGGTAGCAGGTTATTACCTTCTCCATCAGACAGAGTTCCTGAAACATTTATTTACAACTTATGGATTATAATTTTTCAAGGAAGTGCTGATTACAGATTCAGCAGGTTCTCTTTATTTCATGCTGTGCTCTGAAAAGACACCTTCTATTAAGTCTCCAGGCAACCAACTTTCAAACAGTCTGCCAATATCTTTCGTGAATACACCCCATTTCAATTTCCCTGCTTTGGGGAAAAGCACTGAAGCGCCAGGGCACTTGTGTGGTTCAGAGACTATCATGATAACCATGAAATAACTTGATGTTAACTTATATCTCAAAATCACTCTTAGCACAAGCCAGAATAAATACTTGCATTTTCTTTCATGGTTATTTGCAGAAGCCAAAAGTAATAAGGTAGTTCAAAGCTTTTTTAAAGTCAGAAATGAAAGAAACATGTTTAACATAATTAATGTCTATATATCTATCAGACAGGCTCTATCTATTTGTCATTTTCTTGCATCCCTCAAGATACGAGCTCAAGAGGGACTCTCAAGTTCCTGATCCTATTATTTTTTTTCTTTCAATTTCCGGGTCCCTTCTTGAAGTTCCCCTGAAATTCTGTTGGCAAATCTCTCCCTTGCCCTGGAACCATACTGTTACGCACTTCATTCAAGAGGTAGCTTTGGTAATGTGTCTCCCAAACCCTCGCCTTGATGATAATCAGAGAAACAGCTATTTACAGCCTGATTCAAGACATATTGTCACAGTCATACAAGAGGACACCATCACTGGATGGTTGTGTAACCACTTACCCTGCAGTGTCTCTGTTGCCTGCTGTTTGGACAAGCACAGCAGCCCATCTCCTCACAATAGTGGGGACCATTTCTGCAGGGCCATGCTTCAGGTCTCTTACTCATATTTTTCTTTGGCCTATGCAGTCGTGGTAGGATCTTCTTTCACGTAAAAGTATTTCCCCCACTTTACTATGAGCTTTATCATAGCTATTCATCTAGGTCTTTTTTACATATCATTTTAATAAAAAAACAACTTAGTGAGTAGTATCATTTTAAAATTCAAGAAGGGTGTTGATAGAGAAAAAGCAGCGCTTAAAGGCAAAGTGGCAAAATGCCATTAAAAGTTAGAATTTGCATTTACTTTCTAGAGAATATAATTTTTTAACTATACAGTTTTAGATGCTACTTTAAAATCTCTTCAAAATTTGTTGTTTTTTAAATTCTATCTATTCATTGTCTTATTTGAAGTATAAAAACTGCAACTATTTGAATTTGTGGAAACACTAACATTATTAATTTTCTTTTTTTCCCCTATGCACTACTACATTCACATTTAAATATGAGCTTAAAACAAAAATGCATTGGAAGTGAAACACAGCTGAGCATTCACTCTTGAAAACTGAACAGGACTGCTTACAGATAATTTAAAAGTGCATGCATATTATGTTTGGCTTCCTTGGGAGTTATCAGAGAGATGCCAGCTCGTTTGCCAACTATTTCAAAGTAATTTAATACATAATGCATTCTACATGTATGACACGGAGTATGGGAAAACTTGCATTTCAGTAGTCAGTTACTATCTAAAGGAAGAGGAAGAAGAAATTATGACAACTGCTTGTCAAGACATTTATTCCAGTGACATCTGCCAATGTGGAAATGAAAAAAGAGCAGCATCAATGAGGTGTTCTTAAGATGTGACTTAGAGTGTGGGAAGTGCTGACAAGTAGTAGAAGAAATTTGTTTCCATTAATATTCCTAGTAATTTTTTTTTTTAAGACCCATGATGCATTGACTTTTACTTTAAGCTTGAATACATTTAATTGAATAAAGCCTTCTGCAGGCTTCAGATGAGATTTTCAGTCATGCACAGTGCACACCAACCCATCCTTCTCGCCAGCTGCCCTGAGTTACTCCACAGAGATTGCTTGATAGGAATTTTCCAGCACAGGCCAAAAAATATCACAAATGTTTCTGCACCATTAAGGAAAAAACCAGAATCCCACAGTATCTCCTGCCTTGTCCCTGCATGGTGTCTATGCTGGTCCTGATGATGGCAATGACAAGGAAGAAGACTCTACCTGAAGAGGTGTACAGGAAGTGACTGGAATAACTTGTCAAAACCTGGAATATTCAGCTGTGAAAGTACATAGCAAATGGAATATATCAGCCTTTGCATGGCAAATACAAGAACTGACCTCTAGGAAATGAGAGATGGGTGAGAGCTTTGGATGAAGTGACTGGCAGGTATGAAGAGTGCAGCAGTCTGTGATGAGTCTTGATGCACAGAGCCAAATCTGGCATTAGCTGTGCTGTTTATTGTGTGAGAGTTAATGCAAGTCAGCAGATAAAATGCCAAGGTAGAGGGAAATGAGAAACACTGGACCTGTTCCTGCTTCTTACTCTGTGCAAGTTCATCAACCTTTGTGCCACAATTTCTTTTTATATAAAAATGGGGGGGAACGGGAAAAAAAAAACCAAACCAGTAAAAGATCTTCTCTTACACTTCTTTATAAACCAATGAGATCTATATAGGATCTTAGCAGTCATCTCAGGGTAAGAATCATCTCATATAGAACATTCAAAAACAAGAAAGGCAGGAAAAAAGGAAAAAATGCATCACAAATGGATCTGTAACAAGTTGTTTTTCCAGCACAGCCTGTGACTATCATTTACAGATGACAGCTCTGTATCAAGATTCAAAATCCCCATTCTCAGTTGTTTTCTGCAATCTTCCTGGGTTGCTGGAAATTATGAAAACATTTGTAGTGAAAGCCTTTTTTGCTTTTTCAAGGAAAACTTCACTTAACACCTAACTAGGACTCCTCTTTTTTGTTGCTTCAACAGGAAAATGAGCTAGACCTCCAGTCCTGCTGTACAGTACCAAGAATCCTCCTTTTTTCTCTGCAGCAAAGGTCAGAGCCATCTGCCACAGCCACTGAAAACTGTGGCCCTTCTCATGAACCAGGATTTTAATCCCAGGTTGCTATTCCTGCAGCAATGCTTGGGTGCACATGAGGACACTGAAGGGGAAAGTCTGCAGTTTTCCCCAGGATATGGCTTTCATTTACAGTTATGGGGTGCTTTTTTCAGGTTTGTTTTTCAGCCTATGTTTAAGGCTTCCAAGAAATAGATGCCCGAGGAAGTAGTATGGGAGTAGAGTTCAACTTGGTGTAGCTTGTGTGTACAGGGAGTCACTAGCTACAGTGAACTTCATGCTGCTGCCCCCAGAGAGTGTCTGCTGAAGATGAAATGCACATTTAGGAACTTGGAAACAGCTACCTCAGCTGTAGAGGCTGCTCCATGGAAGAGCTCTCACATGTAGTATGGTGGCATGTCAATTTTAAGTCCAGCTTGAGTATTGGTTGCTGTAGGTCAAAACTGGTTTAATGTAAAACACAGGTCTGGGGTTAAGTTTTTTAAGAACTGCTGAATTTGTCATTCTTCCACACCTGAAAGTATAAGAAGGCAGGTCACCACAGATTTGGTAGATAAGGATAAGGTAAGGAGGGGGAGGGGGGGAAAAAACCTTTATAATACTTCTTTATTACTCAGCTTCACATCTTATCTTCTTGTACACTTTCCTGTAAGCCACTTATCAGTTGAATTTGTATGCTGTGACGTTTTGGCTTTAGCAGGGAGAAAAACAAAAGCTCTGGGCTTTCTCTGGCTCCGGCTGTGAAAACTGGTGGACATTCAAACTTAATATACTAAAATTTTGGTTCCAGAGACACACTGCACAGTACCTGCCAAATAGAATGCCAAGGTAGTCACAGGGAAATTATCTTTTTGACAGCACACTGTATAACATCTACTGGGGTGACTCCAGTTTCAGCAAGTCGTAACTAGAGGTCACATGGTCTGGATGCACTCCTATGTCCAACATCTGTTTTCCACCAGGTCTAATCTCCAACGAGAAACAAAGGCAAAACTTATTCATTGTTTTGGCATTTTTCATTATCTGAAGAGTGGAAGAGTGTTAATATAAGAACAGAAAAACTGTCACACTCGGGGACCTCAAAGGTTCGTATTTTCCATTGCTCTGTCTCCATCAGTGGCCCACACTGATGTCCAAGAGCAGCTGTGTTTGCACTGAGCTTCCTTGGAGCATATCTCAATCCACCACGCAAGGGTCTCTGGGGTCAAACCTGGCACCCCTAAATATTTTTTTTCAATAATTTATCCAGTTGCATTTTGAAAAGTTATAAAACTCAGACTTTCACAAATTCCTGTGTCAGAAGCTCCTCAGTTTATTTGCATGTTTCCTAAAAGTTATCTGTTTTGTTTGTGTGGAATGTGCCAAGTACAAGGTTTTTTTGAGGAGTCCTAGCTATTGTGCTGCAAGACGCAACAAGCATTTTTCCCTAGCCTTGTTCTTTGTACCCACTAGCAATAGTATAAATATCTGCCAGACCCTCCCTCAGTCACCTTGCTCCTGGGTTGAAAAGTGGCTATTTAGTCATTCCTTGTTTGCTTTCAGCCCTTTACTACCTCTTCTCTGCCTTTCACAGTTCTATTAACACCTTTTCTGGGAGCTGGAATGAGGTTAGTGGAATACAGCAGGGGTATGCAACAAGAAAATGGCCAAAAAAAAGCCCCCCTAATCTGTTTAGCTCCCCTTTCCAAAGTTTCCTGGCATTGTCTGCAATAAACCCAATGTCTCTTTTCAAAAAGGGCAGCTCAGATTCCAACACTCTGAAATTAGAAGTGGGTTTTGCCTCCCTTGATATTTATCTATGTTGAATTTTACATGCCATTTCATCACACAGAATTAGGAGATCCTTCACATTTAGCCCTTACCTTTACTATCCTGAATATCTTACTGCTCGTTTGATCACTTTGCCTGTTCAGACCTTTCACTGACCTCAAACACCACTCTCCCCCAACATAAAGCTGTACTAATCTCTGCTGGCTGGAATTCAGTGTGAAAACTATCCAGGACTCTTTCCTCTTCATTTAGTTCGTTGTATATCTCAAAGACGAATGTCCACAACAGCCTGGTTTAAAGCCTTGTTGCATGCCTTTTGTTGGCTGAGCAGCCGGATCTCCTATATCAGTATCCCTGCTGAACTGTTCAGAAAAACAGCTCTGATATGTTTCTGAGGAAAAAGCTTTGGCAGTGTTTGCTCATCCCCTATATATCATATTTATCCATGTGTACACTTTTCTTTGGTGCAGTTCCTAGTGATTTGCCTGCTACAGACATAGCAGATGTATTTATCTATTTATCCATAGTATCCCAGATCTCTTCTGAAGCACCTTCAAAAATTGGTGTCACAGTTAAAACCTTCAGTTCTCCAAACACATAAACAAGAGGTCATGGATCACAGTTAATTCAGTTCTGAGCTCCTGCAGAAAACACAGTGTGTTATTAATAAACATGAGCTCCCAAGTTCCCGAGACTTCTTGGGACATTTCAAAGGAATTTGAAGTTTCTGCTTTGTGCCTTACCAAACACCGTTTCTATCACTGTAGATGCCTTTCAGTAGGTGTTCTTCACTCTCTGCCATTTTCACATTGGACGACTTCAAGCTCCTATTTCATCAGAGTATTTTTTCTAAGAAATTCACCCGCATTACCATAATCTGAATACTGGTGCTTCTGTCTTGTGCTGCCCCATGCTGTTAGTTTCTTTTCCGCTTTCCTCTTTTTTTGGCCAAAAATCAATTAAAATGTTAAAAAATATTTAGTGCTTTTGAAAACTGCCTGGCTAAGAACACCCACAATATTTATCCACCAACAAAGATTGCACGGGTAGCACCAGTAAATCACAACTTGACCTGAAGGAACCTGGAGTGGAAAGTGAAATCCATCAAGACTTTTACAGCCAGCTCTGTGAGTTTCAAGTCAAACTCCTAGCATAACTGATGTCAGCTGGAGTTCTGATTCACTGCAATCTTTTAATCTGGGTTTCTGCATTTAAATGCCACTTTACAGCACCAGAATGATGCCAATCAATCTGCCCTTCCTATTCTGTGTAGTCCTTGCTCTGATTCAGCAGTCACACAAGTGGGACTGTTTACTTCCCCATGTAAAGGAGAGATATTGCAACATGTTCTTTTAAAGAACCCTTTCTCAGTCCTATTTCTCATTTCCTAACCCCTGGGGATTATCTGGTATTCAGGGTTGGTGTCTGGGTTGTTCCAACCTTAGAATCAAAAGAAAGATGCAACTCTAGTAAGACCAGAGAAGCTGACAATTCTGCAGAGCAGCAGTAATTGTGCACAGGCTACTTTGCCCAAGCTAGATCCACGCTTCTCATCCCAAGAAATTCTGTGATTTCCCTCTTCCAAGGTTCAAACCCACTGGCTACTTTTTCTGTACACCTGATCAATGAGACTGGATTCTGAAAATCCCATTAGAGAAAAACAAATGTCAACAACAGAATTAGGGCTCTTTCATTTCTCCCCAGAAAATAGAAAACAAACATTGTAAATTGCCCATCAATTACTCAAACGCAAATGCTTCAAGTTCTTTTCCCTGTTGCAATTATAGAAGTTGTTTCATGCAATAAAAGGTTATTAAGGCAATACTTAATGGCTTTATTCATAAGTCTAAGCAAGCTTCATTTAAAATTTAAACCTACCAGGCTGTTTGAATGTAAATCACAATGCTCTAGAGTATAAAAAAAAAAAAAACGAATGAGAGGACCATAAATTTCAAGTATTTTCTGACATGTCTCTTCCCATCATTTCTGTTATATCAGCTTTACCGCTCACTCTTTCTCTCTCAATTAGACCATTCAATATTCTTCTCGCAATGGTCTCAGTGTGGTTTTCCCATTCTTGGTTGAATAACTCTTCAAACACTGCTGTGGCAGTGGAGGAGGGGTTGCCTTCCTGGAATCTGCTTACTTATCAGTATGAACATCTAAATGGTCTCAGAGCAAAAATTAATGCTATCAGGCCATTACAAGAGAGCCTTCTGAGATCATTAGGCAAAACCTGACCGCAGCTCTGCATGCACAGAAGCACTTGGTTGTACAGCCACTCTCCGTACAAGCACCCTTAATCCTTTCCTGTTGAAACTTTGGTCAGAATTACAAAAGAGGTTGAAGTGTTTTTGTTGGTTTTGGGTTGTTTTATTTTTTTTAATGGTGGTGTGAAAGGCAGAACTCAGTTTATGATTAACTTAGCCAGACTGTAGACCTTATCTCAGCCCATAATTAGCATGGCTATTTTTTGGAATACCGCCTGGTAGCAAACCTGCACACACAAGTAAATAATTTCTCCCACTCTGAAGACTTTGCCAACTTCACTTGAGAAGCATCTAAATTATTTGAGCTAAGAGATACCAGCATGTGAAAAGGACATGAAAATAATAAACACCTTAATTTTTTCTTTTGATCTCAGGAGCAGAAAGGTTTCCAGGAATGGAGCACGAGAGGGTTCACCAGTTTCAGTCTCACATACAGCACATCTATAGTTGGAAAAGGTCTTTTGATAGGTTCCATGACAAAGCAATAAGAATTGCTCCACAGGGGGTTCAGCAAGTACTGGAATAAATCCAATTAGTTGCTAGGTAAATGCATTTATTTTTGTCTTCTAAATCAGTTTTTTCTTTCTTGAATGATCTTTCTGGACAAGGAGCAACATGAATGAACAAATGAATGCTATTGCAGCCAGGGCAATCTTTTGATTAAGGTAAGTGTGGGCTTCTTCTCACCTCTCCTGCTACATACTGATGAGGTGAACTGTGCTGTAAATATCAGTGCAAAATTACTTTGTTTCTTCTGTCCATTTCAAATGAAATACAGAAACTGAAGACTGGCTGCAGAGTGTCTCCAGTGTGTATGTGAAGAGAACAATTAAGCTCTTTTACTGAGAGCTTAATTTTTACTTACTCTTTTTACTGAGGGACTCCATGTTCAGGGCTCAGCCTCTAAAAGAAAGGCCTCAAGGATCAGAGATGTGGTTCTTTTTCCCTATTTATTAACCAGCAGAAACATACAGACAGAGGACAAAAACTACATCCCACAAAGAAAAAAAAGAAGAACTGCATTATTTTTTACTACTTAGAATAGTTATTATGCTGTAACACAGAAAAATACTAAAAGATAGCTGAGAAGTATCATGTAGGACCCAAATTAATTTAGTTTATCTCTAGACCAAGAAAAATATCTTTAAAATAGTTTAAGAAAGTTATTCTAATTCCCAGAGCAAGTACCATGAGGTCAGGTTTGGGTACAGTGATAAATATCTGTTCCTTTGCTCCAAATCATTCTACACGGAATGACAAAAGGGATATGGATTGCACTCACGTTGCAGGGTTTTTCTGCCTGCCATAGTACTGCTACTGCAATCACATTATTCCTTTAGGAAAACCAAGAACTTAATTCAGCTTCTATGAAGAAGGTACAACTGGAAGCAAACACTACATGAACAAGAGCATACTTTGCTCAGGATTTTATTTTTTCTGTTAATGATCCATGAGATCCATACACATATCCAAATGATTTTGAAAACTAATTGAAATCAGTTTTCCAGCAGGGGCCCACAGAGATGATGAGGGTCAGGAGCATCTCTCTTATCAGGAGATACTGTGGGAGCTGGGCCTGTTTAGTCTGGAGAAGAGAAGACTGAGTGGGAATCCCATTAACGCAGAGAAGTATCTCCAAGGCAGGTGTCAAGAGGATGGTGCCAGATTTTTTTTGGTGGTGCCCCGTGACAGGATAAGGAACACAAGGAGCTCCACCTCAACATGAGAAAAAACTTCTTTACATTGAACATGGCAGAGCACTGGAACAGGCTGCCCAGCAAGGCTGTGGGTTCTCCCTCTCTGGAGATATTCCAAAGCCCACCTGGACGTGTTCCTGTGTCACCTGCTCTAGGTGACCCTGCCGTGGACTAGATGATCTCCAGATGTGTCTCCCAACTCTAACTATTCTGTGATTCTGTGTTTCTGTAAAAGGAGTGAACATCTTCAAGAAAACGCCCTGTGGAAGAGGAAAAGAACTTGCAGGATGCTACAGCCACTGTGCTACAAACCTTAAGTATGTCTTACGTTTAAGATTTTAAAAAGCCATTTTTCAGATGCAAAAGTAATGGATATTCAATTCTATAGAGGGATTAGGAACATTATGCAGAGAGCTCTTCTAGTAAGTAGTATTACATTTCACAAAGGAAGATCTCTAAGCACTATGTTCAATTTGCTGGTTGAAATGCAGACCCAGAGATGCGGGAGGTGTCGTCTAGCACACCTCTGATGTAGCCTCACTCCTCTCAGTTGTTTCTAAGATCCAGCCAAATTTCAGAGCTCTATGACTCACTATCCTCAGAGAGGTATGTTTATGTCATCTCACTCCCTGACTGCTTCGAAGGACATTGCCACATGGGCATTGGTTTCAAAGCTCTCATTTTCAAACACCTCCACACTTGTGAGATGATGGCATTATGAGAAACAGAGCCAGAAGATGGAAAAAAGAGTGACCTTCTTCCTTCCTGTGACACTCCCTTTCCTAACTAATGCGTGGTGAAAGTGTGGGGATGACAAACATTTCTGGGAGGGTAATGTTCTCTAAAGTACCAGAAATGGTTTTTACTTTATTATACACACACACTGGAAGATGTTACAAACCAGACACTCTTGACACAAGTTTTAAATCCTGGTTTATATTAGACGTGACAGCAAAGCTAGAGATTAAGGCATCTTTCACACCTGACGTCTTTGTTGACTTGTGACAGTGAGAGAGGAGAAAGAGGGCTCCAGGACACAACAGGAGACCTATCTCATGCCAGGTTGCTTCAGTATGGATTTTCTTCTTGGTTGTAATGAAAATCCTTCTGCTAACCTGTCAGAGAAACATGATACCTATGTGGGGGTGGTCAGAGCAGTTTGCCTCCTCTGCATGCACCAGAAGCATCTTCAATATTTAGCAATAATGGTATCCTTGCTCTTGTTTATCTCAATTACAGGACTACCAGTCCAAAGGGTAGCATGTCTGGCAAGCTAGGTAACAGTCTCACTGCCATCAGCATAGGCTGCATCTTGGAAAGAGTGCTATACCACATCATTCATGACAATTTGAAGGTCTGGTGGGCTCACTACTCACACCAGGACAGAGGAAAGAAATACAAATGGCTCCTCCACCTCTGTGTCCCTGGACATGAGTGAGTAAGTCCTGGAAGTTTCTGTGTTTGAAGGAGAAATCTTACCAGAACTTGCCTCCAACTATTACTTGTGCCACAGCTTTAATTACTCAGTTTTGCCATTAAGCCATGGGCCATCAAGTTTTAATGCAATCTTACATCGTTGATTAAAACATTGTGTTATTTCCTGAATGTCAAGCAACATATGACAATAAAGTAGGCATAAAAGATCAGGAAAACAAATGTTCAGCTACTTCTGTACTGAATACAAAGCATAAATGACAGATCTTTGAATGCTTTTGTGTTTGCTCAAAGCTTTGTAACATTAAAATTGACAATAGTAATTAGTTTGCCTTTCAGAAAAATGAAATTTGAATATTCCTGAATTCTTCTGGGCCCAACAGCCTGCAGCTAAAGCACATTAACTTGCTTTCATTTGCTCTCCTATTACTGTTGGTAATGTATTTTTTTAAATCAAAGACTGAAATAGCCCCAAAACTCTTACTATTTCTTAAAACAAGTTCAGACATGCGTGACGAACTATTGTTTCGTCTAACATGGACATCTTGAAGTTATCCACATCATCCTAATCTCCACGGGTACGCAATAGAGAGCTACAGATACCTCAAGAGAATGACTCATAAAGTGATGTAAATTAAGTGGATCTGATGAATTACCTTCTTGAGGGGCCTATTTCTCTCCATGGATGTAAATAAAGCTTTGGGTGACTAGCTTAGACTTAGCAAGGTGATGATGTTCAGATAGACACATTAGATTACATCTGTTTTCTGATTTTCTTATAATATGTAGTGTTTATAGATTAGAGCACTTCAAATTAAGAATAGATCTTCAAAAGCATAGGCGAGCTCTCTGACTTCAAATTTATTGTCTCAGTCTGTTTAAATATTTTAAGTATATTGTTATCTTTGCTCCTGATACTCTTACAGTCATGTCTGCCCCAGATGAATCCCTAGGTCTAGAAGGAATCAGAGGCCCAGAGGGAACACTAATGCCATCAATTTCCCTGACTTTGATGAATTTCTGGGTTTCATCTATAAACAGGATTGAGAAAATAACCCCCTAAAGAACAGAGCAACTCTGGTCTTCCAAACTGAAAACGTCTCTGGAAAGGGAGGCTTGTGCCATACTTCTCATTTTGTGCCTGCAAGCAGCAGTCAGCAAAAAGAAAGGCTACCAGAAAGACTCACCTTCTCACAGCAGCAGTTTTTTGTAAGTTTTGCTATATACCCTGCTACTGTCAGCTTGTCAGAAACACTGCTGTCATTACAAAGCCTAATTCTCCCCTCCCCATTTCTCACATCCCTGAGGTTTTTTCTCATCTCCGGCTGGGTTATTTACTCTGGGCAGTCACTGACCTTCCCAGAACTGAGGAAGATCTGTCAGTTTTTGAAACTCTACGAGACTCTGTCTGAGACCTCACCTAGGCTTTCCCCAGGTGGGTGGTTTTACGTGAGCATATTTCATTACAATATACCATGCCAACAAAACCTCAAATCACTACCAGTTATTTTCAATACTGTGTAGAAGAGAGGAGAGGTCTACAGAAGGCAAATTTGATATGAAGAAGAGCATGGGAATGCCAGAACAGACTGACCAGTATCCCAGGAAAACAAGGGAACAATCAGTCCACATATACTCACAAGATGACAAAGGGATCAAACAAACAATCCAAATAGTTCTGTTTAGTCAAAAACTTACACCAGATGAATCTAGTGTCCTTTTCTGACAAGGTAACCAATCTGGTGGCTGAGAGGGAAGCTATATACACGACTTCAAATCATCTCACGGGACATCCTCATAAACAGGCTTTAGCAACGTGGTCTAGCTGTAACCAGCCTTAGGTATGGGCAAAAGGAGTTGAAAACCTGCTTTTAGCACAGGGGCTGTTGGTGAGTCACTGTCAGATGGGGAGAGAGACTGTCAGCTCTCTCTCACTCAATGTTTTTAATAACAACTAAATGATGGTTCACAGAATGGATAACAACAAACTGTAAGTTGCAAACACCTTGAAGGGCAGGAGCTAAAAGTGATCAATAATAGCTTGGAGGGAGGGTATGAAATCACTGTGAAGAAATTCAGCAAGGACAAGTGCTAATACTACACTGCAGAAGGAGAGAAATCAAGTATAAAACAAGGATTGACAAAAGACCTGGTCTGTAAAATGGATCCAAACTTTCTTATGTATGGGTAGCATGAAGATGTGTAAGCCTGAGGCACACTGAGAGGGTTGCCACTTCTGAGGGACAGGAGGAGACATAATTTCATTCTTTACAGCACTCTATTAAGTCCCTTTTGGAGTCTTGCACTTAAAGGCCAAAGGGGAGGCCAATCTGGAGAGATTTAAGAGGGTAATAACTAGTGCTGAGAACATCTGATCCATGAATGTGAATGGTGAGGCTCCATTGCCCTGGGAGAGCACTGTCTCAGGCTGCTGCAGCTGCAGGTCCCCTCAGGGACTGTCTCCTTCCACAAGGCTTGGGATCTTTCTTTACAATTCACCTTTCCACACTGTTCCTGACTTTTAAATTGTTCCTGTTTCTCATTTGGCAATGAGAGGACACACTGTATCTTCCTCCTGAATAAGGGTTTCTAACTTATTTGGTGTTCTCTCCTCTGGGCTTCCCACTGGCCTTTCCTTGCTCTTCTCACCCTTTGCTGGAGCACCCCACTGCCCAGAGTGAGCTCAGGTCACCTTTCATCATGTTCTTGCATCTCTGCTTCTAGGTCACCCATCACTTCTCATGTTTCCATGCCTCCCTTCTTCTGTCTTGGTATATGAAAAAAAGGGTCAGCAAGTGTGTGGCAAAAGCTGGGTAAGGAAAAACATCAGCCTAAGTGACTGATGACTTGAACTGACTTTAAAAAATGTCTCAATATTTGTGTGGGCATGGCTTCAACAGCATCCACAACAGCATGAGCTATTAGGAAAGGGGATAAATTTCTCTCTCCAGAGACTGCACTGAGGACTTCTGCCTCTCAAGTGACCTATATGCTTAAGGATATTACATCTTTCTGGTCAGCTTCACAAATATTTTCATGTTTCCAAATTGTGCAGTGTGGATTTTGCTCACATGTGGTGCTGTGGATCTGTGGTTCATTGACACTGCTTCCTGCACCAGCTCAGGGGCAAGGGGACTTCAGGGGGCACTACCCTGGGCACCAGCTGGCCCATAGCCATGTTCCTCCCTCACCTGGTTCCAAAGGAGACCCAAACAGGGCACAGCCCTGTGCCAAGGACGTAGTGGGGGCATGGGAATTCAGCCTGCCTGTGTAGGGCACTGCCTAGGGACCACTGCTTGCTGTCATGCCACCAGTGGTTTGGCATTCCTCAATAGGGAGAGCCTGGTATTAGAGATCTCCAAATGTGGCTGCATTGTTGTTTGTAATCCACAGCCAAAACTGCCTCAGTTCCCGTGGTCCACACAGGCTGCATATGGGGTAGGTTCCCATACCTTTCCGCCAGAGCTGACATCTCTATGCCATCCCCAGCAACCTTGGCACTGCACGTAGTGGAGTCCTGCCTGTGATGGCTGTGCCAGGACAGAGATGTTGGGGCTGCAGGAGGCATGACACAAAGCGGAGGCAGCAAGAGGGTGACATGTAAGGGTCATTTTTCCGTGACGGACACAGTTGTTTTCTTTTTGTCAGCTTGTACTTTGAGAAATTCACAGAGCTTCCTTATTTCCAAGGCCATTTTATCTTGGGGACAGGACAGAAATGAAAACAGACTCACGTGTTTGTCACTAAAAGGCACCTTTACACAATGTTCCTCATACTCGGTGCATGCGTCAAGTGTTGCTCTTCGGCTGGAGCCCAAACGTACTGTTCACGCAGCTGAGCAGGATAATGGCATTCGAGTGGGGAGGGAAAGAATGAATCATTATTCACAACACAAGTCCTGACCCCACCATCTCCCTGGCAAATGAATGCAATGCTTTCCAGGGCTCTTACAGTGATACTTTTGTGGGCCATCAATTATTTACGTACCTGGTCAATAATTTAAATGTCCTGGAATGTGCGTATTACTGCCTTTGTTCTTTAAATTTGCAGGATACCCTGCTGGCGCTAGCACAATTAATGACTTAATATAGTCTTAACAGTAACATTGAAATACTGGATTTTACTGCTTTGATGGTAACTAAGCTGAATTCTAACTTTGAAAAAGTTATCCTTGAAAGAACACATTAGGCACATGCAAAAGTTTTAGTAAATTGTGGGTAAGGTACCCAAGGGTTTAAGTGAAGCTGTTACATCAAAATAAAAAGAAACGTCACTTTCCCTTAAATGAGTTACACAGAGAGTAGGAAAATACTTTTAATGGTGCTCTTGCTAATGAATATAGCCATTTGCATATGAACCTCCATGACAGTGGAGATGAGACGAGTGCGGTGTGACCAAAGACGATGCTGTTCCAATGGGGCAACATCTGCAGCAGGTGCAGGATTACAGTAGGCCTGAGCTCAGCCCTGAGAGGGGCACTGCCTGTGTGAAGGGTTCCTGCAGCCCCCTCTTTCCTCCTCTCACATCCACAGCTGGATGCAGGAGGTGTTCATGCAATACTGGTAACTCACACCAATTCACTGCCCCTAAAAAGGTGTCCAGGTGACCCTGCTGTCATTTTAACAACGCGCCTGGACAAAGGGTGGCTTGTGTTTGCTCTCAGAACTTCTATAACTGCTCCATTATGATGTATTATGAATCAGAGTTCCAATGTAATTGAAGAAATAAACCTAGATAAGCATTTGCCCTAGAAAACTAATCAGCTTGTCTTCATGAGGGTGTTTGGAACTATGATTCGTGTGATCTGAACTCCCTTTTCTTTTCAGGGATGCTAATGAATACTAAAAAAGAAACTGTAACACATTCGTAACAGCATCTTTTCTAAAATCTTGCAGATGGTAGATCAGCTTTCGATCAGTAAAAACAACCCTCCCACATTTCATCCCAAAAAAGGTTATCAATGGAGCACATGAGTGACCAGCCCCACTCCCCAAGAGCATTTCAGGGTAGAGTGCTGTAGCATAAATATCAGCAAGCACCAAAAATGTTTACAGACAAGCTTAACTTCACCCTTTCAGAAGTATTTATCAATAAAATTTCTGCTTTAATGAAAAAGCATTGGTGCAGTTTTGTGTTCAGGTCCAGGTAATGATGTAAATTAAAGAACAAACAGGAAATTGTTCCATCATTAATGTTTTAGATTAAGAATCATATGATGTGGAATAAACTAACAAAGAGGCAGCAGTTCTGTGAGGTACATGGAAACACAATGTACTGTTCTTCACATCCTGAAGGTAAACAACAGTCTGGACTCTCTGATGGCTAGCAAGGACTGTGCATGTGCTTCCATCAGACCTGGGATGGTTCCTCACAGCAACTCTTTTGACAAAGTCAGTAGGAGCCTAATTCCTCAAATCTTTCTGTCAGACAAGGCTGGAATTGGTCAATATGTTTAAATTATCTGGGGCAAGAGGAGGAAAGGGCTGGTTTCCAGGAGGAGTCTAATTTCCTGTTTTCTGAATTTCTTTGTAAAACCATTTTTATTCCAAAACCAAATTTACCTTAGGCTGCAGAAGCTGTATTCCACTAGTATGCTGTTCCTGGGTAGAAAACACAAAACTACTCTGTTCTCTGTTTTGTTGCCCAGGTGAGGAAGATGAGGTGCCATATGAGGAAGACAGGAAGCCATAAAGGATCCTCTCTCTCTCTTCCTCACCATATATTTATCCCTCTAAACTGTACACCTGACCTGCAAGAAGCACATCTGAGGCCTTGGGAAAGATACCTGAGGAGTGACATTATTCCCCTCCAGGTGCTGCATGATCTCATTTTTGTATGTTTATCACAATGGATACGTGGCAGTAGCACAGTTCCTACCCTGCTGATCCAAAGAACTGCAGGCTGCAATGCACCCTGAGGGTTTCTTGGTACTTGCAATACCATTATTCACCTTCCTTTGCAAACCTGGTTGTTCACGTCACCTGCCCCTCAGTGGGAAGTCAGCCACGAGGTTGGAGTGTTTTCTGATCTCTTCTCATTCCTGCCCACCAGTGCTGGGTAGGTTCCCCAGGAGTCCTTTCCCTTCCAGGCAGGAAACACTGAAGCTTCTAAACTCAAGTGCAAACTCTTCCACGCTTCCCTCCTGCTGGCACTTTTCTCTTTCTCATTGGGAACAGTATCTCACAGCAAAGAATCTCTCTGTCTTAATCTACATTTGCTATTAAGCAAGTGGTGTATTTTGTATTTCCACTAACCTGATGAGGATCTTTCTGACATATAACGCTATGTTTAAGTCTTTTTAAGGATATACAAGCAGATTTCTACTAGATGACTTTGCAAGTACAGGACTTTTGGACACTCATTGTCCCTCTATGGGTTTATACAAATATTCTGTTTATGTCTTCTATTCAGATAACTTTATTTGACTTAGATCTCCATCTTCTATCTTGGTTTTAAAATAGTTTTGTATCTTTTACTTAGGGACATAGAGTACAAAAGTTCCTTGCTGAGTTTCAATTGGAAAAAAAAAAAACAGATGATACAGTTAACCAGAGGATGGCAAGAAGCTTTTTATTTCATCTGTAACTGAGAAGGATAATAAATAGCTAAAGCTAAACAAATTTTTTTTTTTAAATGCTAAACCCAAAGTAATGTACCCAAATATCAAAAAGTGTTGGTCAAGGAATTATACAAATCAGAAAATATATCAGTTTTCAATAGCTCATTGAATATATAGAGAAGTTCAAAAGGTTGGAAAGAGTCCTAATACTGTGCCAAGACTTACCAAAAGAAGTTAAAATAAATAAATACTGCATCAGTTGGGCAACAATCCTAGGCAATGTAGCAGATTACCTGACAGGAGAGACAGTTATTAGGATGTAAAAGCAGATGAGACAAGTAATGCCAGTAATACAGATTGTGGAAAATCAATTTTGCCCAATAAATTTGATGACCTTTTTGTAATATTACAAGTTTGATTGTTAAATTAACAGCACCGATCTATTAACTTCAGGTGTATGTAAGGTATTTTAATATAGTAAAAAAAATCGGAGGAAAAAAAGAGTCAACACTGAACATCAGATTGAAAATTACAAGCACAGGTGCTATAAACAAGATATAATTGAAGAGGTGGGTTTCTAACAGGTTCATGAAGACATTACTTCTGCAGCATTTTTAGCGGTGAAATGGAGGTATAAAAACTGATACTGACACAAGTATGCAGGTGACCTGAAGAACAGAGAAAAGGAGCAACTGGGGAGACAGGGCACAAGAGTAGAGAGAATAAGATACAAATATTAAGATTAAAAAAACTTGCAGTCAAACATCTAGAAACAAAGCATGCATGCCAGACTCATAGCCTGAAAGCCTCTCTTCCAGGAAAGCATCTCTGATAAGAAATCAGGTATCGCTGGGGATGATCGGCTGAGCCGGATCCCTGACGAAACCAGCTGAAAGAGAGAGCACAATCCCACGGAGCAACACGAGTATGGGGCAGTATCAAAAATGGCATTTTGCCTCTGTGTCTTTAATGGGTTGTGAGTGCTATTAGAGGTCTCTGACTAATTCTGATGCCCACAATTGTGGAAGAGGTTAATAGAGGTTGACATAACCAAAGAACTGGAAAATATATTTTAAACACAGATATCCATATCCAGAGTTCTGTATCTTTATCAAGTAAGTCTCATCTCACTACATATCTATAAGGTATATTTGACTGTAAATACCAGCCACACAGAACAAGAGGTACAGAGCCATTCCATGTAACAGGCAGGAACCGAAGGGTAGACAAAATAAAAAGATAAAAAGTTTTAATTTTACGTGCTGTCAGATACTGGATTAGGCTCTCAGGTTTTCTGGTAGATTCTCTGTAACTCAAAGTTTTTTTAAAAGTACTGAGCTATAATACAGTGACTCAAAATGGGAATTAAGGAAGGTCCAGGGTTAATGGTAGCTGGAAGATCAGAGTAGGGGAATGCAAAAGCTTTTTGCAGTTTGATAAATATTTCACCTTCTGTAGAAGAATCCACTTCTTTTTAAGCCATTGGCTCTAGAAATGCCTCCACCTCTAATCCTGAAACCTCCCTTTCTTCTTTCTCCTTCCCTGTGAGCCTGTCTGCTTTAAGGTGGGTGCCAGCAGAGGAGTCCATTACTGATGCAATCCAGACTGGCTGGATGCATCAGTCCAACCAAAGGAACCAACACAAGAGAGTGACATTTTTTTTGACAATTAACTGTACAGCTTTTCTATTTGATGGTAATTTTTTCCCCCCAAAGAGTTGACCACACAGATTGGAAAAAATTCTATAACTGGCTCTGGGCTCTTATTGTGAATTGCCCATCCTTGATCCTGGATTGACAGCACTCACCATATGTACCCCATCCCACTAATAAGACCAGAGGGGCAGACTTTGGACTTGACTTCCTAGGTGCAGCCCATGTACAATGCCCGCAGCAAGCTGCTCTTCACAGATATTTTGACAGAAAATATTTTATTTCTTTCCTCACACACACACAACAGAGAGTGAACTCTGCAGAACTATGCTTGCAGTCTCATCAAATTGCTTAATTGGGTTTTTCAAAACTAACTACTTCCAGTCTCCTAGCTCTGTGATTAGTAATGTATCTAAATCCTCTTAGGAACTTTGTGAACCTATTAATCTTCCTAAGAAAGTATATCAAGCCGATTAAATGACAGTTGAAGTGTTCTGCGCAAAACATAGCAATAAGACAAAAACCCCTCTGAAAAGTTATGATATGTATATACACACATGTTCAGCCTCCTAGAGAAGAGAGCTAATTCTGGTACACTGACTATCTTAAGAGATTATTTCTCTCTAAAGTTCCTTTTTCATCACAGCATTTTTGTTTAACTAGTTAAGATAAAACCTATCAGTCATGGAAGAGCAGAATGGAAACAGCTTCATTAAGGCAAACCCTCTGATAGTTCCCTTATTTCTGAAAGTTAAAATTCTCTTGAAAAATTAATCACAGCGAATCTGGCAGAACTAATTTTAAAATGTGAGAACATGAGAGATGCTCTACTTCTAGCCTCGAGTGAGATGAGATCAATATGTTAAATTAAGTCTACATAAAACCATACAGGAGAATTTGTATAGGCAACATTTATTCCCCTTCGGGAGAGTAATTGCAATTTAGAGAGCAGTGAAGAGATATCTTGGCAAAAATATCACTGGCTAAAATTAATGACAGAAAAAACCTGCACTGAACTTCTTCATTGCCAGTCAGAAGTCAGTGTCAGGTGTAGTCACTTCAAAACTTCTGAAAAAACCCAAGCAAATACACAAAAAACCCAGAGCTGTGAAACATGAGCTGGCAAGCATGTTAAGAAAAGTTCCCCAGACTGTGATGCTGATTCTAACACCTAAAAAATTTCTTCCTACATCCAAAAGGAGAATAATAAAAGCCACAGAGATTTTGGAAAAAATTACAAAATTAGTCATGAATCCTTAAAATTCAATTTCATTAACATCCACCTTGCATACAAATTTTATAATTCAGTGCACACAAGCATGCAAAGAATATACAAATGCACTGTTTGGGCTTTCAAATCATCAAGGAGAAACTAATGGCTCACATTATTTTTTGGTTGGAAGTGGAGAGAGCAAGCAGACTCATTATAATGTTTTTCCCTTACTGCAGTTTTACTCACATTAAATAACTATTAATTGAGCACAAGTGGCATTAACAGCAAAACGCCAGCAAAAATAACTCACAATGTTGCAGAAAGCAGCGGTGTTCAGGCTTCCAGGAATTTCTCTTATATCAGCGGTCCAGATATTTTGATGCTCTAACCTCTTCTCCACTTTAGCGTCTGGACAAAATTTCCAGGCTTCCTGTTGAGCTCACTTTTCTTCCCTGAATCCAAGTTCTTCCAACAGATTGGAGAGTACGCCATGATCTGTGCCCCCCAGTAGTAAGCACATCAATTACACAGAATAACCCTACTTGGGTTGTGGACCAGAGCTGTGCCAAGGGCAGGTTTGTGCAGGTGAGGGAATTGCTGCATTGTAGCTCAGACCAGATCAGACTGCTACTGACAGGGCCGAAAATTCACTTCCCTTGAGGCAGCAGAACACCAGAGCATCACGCAGGACTCAGTAAGTACACCGCACTGGTCACCAACAGGACATCCCAAAAGGATGCTACTGATGATTTGTAGTTACACACCCCAAGTCGAAGACTTGAGAGGACTTTTTATATGCTGCCAACAGATCTTCTTTTCATCAAATAGTTCATCATTCTGTTGGTTAGCTATATTTGCAATTTTCAGATCATTGTAACTTAAATTGGTCGTTATCTGGATACAAAATATTTAAATGGAAGTCAACACAGGAAATGTTCATTTCACCAGAGTCTTCTGCTGCTGGTGATATGGTATTAAACAATAGCAACAGCAAAACAAGGTGGCCAAAGTCATTCTCCCTTCATTAACTCTGTTGAAGAAGATAATAATACAGGTTTCATAGACTACTTTTTCTCTAAATGTCTGATATTTTTAGTAATAACACTCATTAAAAACCGCTCCCTCTCTGCTTTCTCGCAAGCAAGCCAACACTGTGTCTCCGTTGTGTCTCCACTGAGGACCATGCCAAGACTGCTGTTGCTGCCCATGCCATAAGTGCAGCATTTCCACAGCCTGCAGACACCTGTGCCAGCAGCCTTCAGCTACAAAAATCTAGCTACAAAATCCCTACCGATGGCGTCATGGCACGCACTTAGAAAAGTAAGTCCTTGTATGCCACGTAATAGTCCATACACAGTGTCATTTCCAGCTGATTTTGCATCCCAGAAGGCTTTAGGGAAGCTAAGCATACCAAAACACAGGTGGGAAAAGTGAGCTGACAGGCATTGACCGCTTACTTTGCAAGAGATTTTTCTTAGGGAAATGTTCTTTAAAAGGAAAGGTAGCTTTGTTTTGAGAGAAAGTTGGAATGTAAACACTGCCTTTAGAAGTAGCATCTGCTCTTCTCTTTTTTTTTTTTAGCATATGCTCTTTCATTTACAAAAGGATTTGTAATACTTTTCTAAGCTTTTAAAATTCATATATTCAAAACTTTTAAGACAACCGTCAAAATCAGAACAGTTTTATTTTTGTTTCCTTTTTTGATTGCTTTCTCTTTTTTTCATAGCAAAAGAATTTTTTCTTTTATTCTAGTCAATTTAGTAACAAATAGCAGGTTTGGGAACCCTGGGCTTTTCTCATAAGAGGAATAATCCAGCCCCCTGCCTAGATCCAGTCATTACGAAAGAGTACAGCCTTCAGCACAGGTGCAGGGGAGATGAAAGACTGAAAAAGATGTTAGGTACTCGTGGCCTCAGGCTTCCTTTTGGGTTGACAGATGATACCTGTACTTCCATGACACACACCTTCACTTGGAACCAACTGGATGTAAAGACAACACAGAGGACACTACACTCGATCATATATCTCCTTCAAAAAAAAAATGTAATAGCAGCCCCCCTATAGTAACACAATTTTCTGTGCTCAGTGAAGTCAGTGAGAGCACTGGCTTTTATTTTGGTGATGAATAACAGCATAAAACAGTGCTGGTATCCCTGGCCTTTCCTTTGAGGAAGAGAGCTGAAACGGGAAGGAGGCAGGCAGTGCACGGGCTCAGATCCAAGGCAGGCAGGACAACGAGAGGCCAGGGTTTTTGCTCTCAGGTGAACAAAAGCTCTCCTACCCCACATGAAGAAAATCAATACAAGAGGAGGGCCAGGGTGAGGCAGAACGTGCTGAGTAAAATTTAATCCATCCAACAGTTGCAAAGACCTAAACAAGGCACTGTGTTTACCCAGGCCCTGTCTTTCAGCCTATCAACCCTTCAAACCAGGGAGTGGTTGCACTGGGAAGCAGCGCAGCAGCAGGCACCTTACCTGTGTTACATTTGTAGCAGGTTTTCCAGAAATGTCCGTGCTACTTGGCAGAAAGCTTGGGGCCCTTTTTCACTAGTGATGCCCATAGACGTTTATGGCTTCCTAGCACCACATCTAGCTGTATGTTCGTGGATAAAACTTAGACATGATGCCACAGGAAGAGCCTTCTTGTGGAGTAGCTCAGTCCTTTGGTATTTGCAGGCTGCTTGAAATGGCTGGAAGGAAAAAAAATCTCTTTGCTTTATAAAATGCAGCTGCTCCAGGGATAGGAGCAATAGTTACTGCTCACATGAGAGCAGATACCAAAGTAAGACCTGGTAGCTTATTTTCAGAAAGATATTGATAAAATATAGATATTTCAGTGAAAGGCAACAAAAATTGTATAATGCCCTAGAGAGGCTGATTTAACAGGAAAAAAAAAATCCAGAAAAAATCTTAAGAGTTTATGAGCAAGGACTGGTAACACTACAGATATTTGAGAAAGGAAAGAAATGTGATATAGTATAGCCAGGAAAACATGACGGCAGGGAAACAGTGGTTAATAAGACCACACCATGACCTAGCACTAAAGCTTGGACAGCTTGTGAAATAATTCCCTTCCTTCCTCATCATGTGTCCAACAAGCTTTCTTGAAACCCTGGGAGAGCCTTCTCTTTGCCTCAAGACTTTCTATTGAATATGAAAGGCTCACAAACCTCCTAAGGTGCAAGGCTGTACCTTCATATACTTTTTTTGTCTAAATCCCCACAAACATAGCTGACCTAATATCTCAAAGCCTAAGGGCACTGCTTATAATGTCATGCTTAGCAGATCTCCCCTCTTCATACCAACTTCAGCCTTGAGAAGAGTATGAAAAGTCTGTCACGTTTCTATCCTGCCTAATACCACTTTGATTGCCCTGCAAATATTAAAGGCATTTTGCTTTATCTGGAGATTTCGGGGCTGCCTTTCTGTCAAAGTTATATTGTCTCTCTGCTGTATTTTAATCTTTTTGATTAGAAAAAAAGGAAGCAAAATAACCTTTTCCAACACTTAGGCCCTAGCTGAGGAAGGAAGATTATTTACATGCACACAAACATACAAGCAGGCAGCTCTGACTTACTGCTGTTGGCATTTTCCTAACATTTGATCATCTGGTTGCTAAGCACACTGCTACATTACCACTTGACATTTACGTTTTATTTTTAGTTTATTACTAAAGGTAGGAAATGAAGCACTCTCCCACTCCCTTAAATTATAGTCATCTTGCTAATAATACTGCTAAAAGCCCCATTCCATTTCATTTAATGAATTTAGAATACCTGATAAACATTCAGATACCGCCAAACAAACCTATTGTCTTTCCTGCCTGAAGAGGCAGGGCCTGCTGAGAGCATTTTCTCATCAGAGAGGAGAGTTCCCCAAGTAATCTGCTCTTGTAATCTGCATGGAAACTCACTGGAGCCTTCCAGAAGAGTTAAAACCATAGAGTAAACCAAACCTGCAATAGCCTCGAGTTGCAACATCGAAGAACTCAGCTCCTGTAATCCTAAAGAACTAGTAGGGTGTTGTGCAACTGAGGAAACCAAAGCAGAAATCACCACGTGTTTTCTCTGCCATCAGTCAGCAGGGCAGTAAATAGCAGAAGCAGTTTAATGCAATGCACTCCTGAGCACCTGACTGTGAGGCCAGCCTTCCCTGCAAAGGTAGTCTATCAGTCTGATGAAAGACCAAAAATAAATTTTGCTAAACTCATCATCTCTGGAAGACTTTGACTCACTGGTGGCTGCAGTATAAATCACTTAATAGCTGAACCACCCGGGTCTTCTGTGTCAGAGGAAAACATGTGAAATAAGAGCTTTATCTTATGTATAAATAAGTGACTCGGGTGACCAGCTCAGGTTCAGATGTCTGACTTCCAGACTCTCTAGTTAGGCATCCCATGCCTCAGGGTCCATCTAGAGAAGTGTTGGGTATCTCCAACTCCTGCTGATTACAATGGCAACCATAATTTTCCAGCCACTGCTAGCAGTGAGAAAAATATTATATTATTATTATCTGATAAAGGCCTCAGAAATAAAGTTGAGACCTTATACCCAACTCCAAGCAGACTGAGGGGGTGGTGAGGATAAGCCTTGTACCCTGGGAAACTCCCACTCTAATGGGCAGCCAAAGCCAGAATATAAGCATGTGTCCATCCCCAGGAGAACATGAAGACACCAGCTCTTCCCCATGTTTGAGTGGGAAATTGGCAGCAGGGGCAGCCCAAGAGCCATGGAGACTTCTGTAGCTCTCCCTTTGCCTGGCAGAGGTGACCACACAGCTGTAGGGATGGGTGCGGGAGACTGGGAGGCAGTTGTGGTGTGGTTCTTGCCTTCTTCCAAGCATAGAGAAGATGTAGGATCAGGGTCAGCTCAGGGCAGGGCTGGAAATTATTGTGTAGAATAATGACTTTGCCTGTCCTCTGTTCCCATTTAGTCCCTCTACACTGGTTTACCCAAATCAACACAAAACTTTTCAACTCCCCTCTTTACCTATCCCACAAATCCTCACAGTCCTGCACGTCCCAAGTGCACAACCACAGCCCTCATTCATCTTTGCCCACTTCCCCTCTCTCCCCTGACAGCCTCCAGTTCTCACAGATCTGACTCTCACCCTGTTTCTGCAGGCAAGCCCCAGCCTAGGAGCAGCTGGGGTAGCAGGGAAGGCTCAGGAGCAGCTCTCTTTCTTGCAGATAAACAAGTTACCACCTGCCAGCTGCTCTGCTGTGACACACGCAGTAGCCCACACACAGGTTCTTCTCTTCTGCAGAGGAAAAATAGAGTTTACCCCTGCACAGGAAAATAAACCTGCAGGGAAAAAGCCTACAGATGGGGCACACTCCTGTCGCAGCTGAGGCCTGGCACTGCCACTGTGCCGTGGGAAACGGAGCACGAGGAACTGCTGGGTCACAAGTGTTCCCTTGGATGGCAAGGAGTGACCAGGGATGTTTTGAAGAGGAGAAGTGGGAGCACCAGCTGAAAACAACAGCAGAGAGACAAGGACTTCTCTGAGTGGGTGGATTATTCTGGAGGAAAATATTCACTTGTTTTCCAAAATAATCAGTGTTCTCCTGAAGAACAGTTTGTTTTCTGGTAAAAAAATGTCACTTCTATTTAGTATTAGTGGGCCTTGCTGAGAATCTGCCTGGCTTAGCTCCTCCAGCTTTACAGTGTACAAACAGCTTAAGCTGTGAAGAGGTCTGTGCTCAGCACCATGGCAGAGTGAGCCATTGCCATCAGTACGGCATGATGAAAAATAGTTTATTGAAAGAACAAACATTACATCAGTTATTAAATTGCCAAAAACTTCTGTATGTCTATAAATGAGGCAACATAAAGATCTCTCATTTTCTCTTTTGGAGGTTTAACCAAAAAAAAGGAAAATTTTCCTTCTTCATTATATGAAGTAGTTTTATTGTTTGGGAAGGGACAGTTGTCAATCAGCTGCAGTTTTTGTCTGTATGGAAATGTCTGGTAATACTCGAATGTGTAGCTCTGATTATTTGTGAGCTAATTGTCTGATATGTGTTGCAGTTAGTCCTCATAAACAATAGGTTTTAAGAAAAAAAGAAATAGCATAAGCTTCCAATATCAGTGTATATCAATAGCACTGCCTTTGCCTATGTAAAACTGGTACCTGAACTTTTCCTATCTAAAGAAAATTAACTAAATATCCAAAGTCCAGAATTCTTTCTTAGTTTTTTATCTCATGTGGCCTGAAATACACGTTGCAAATGTGACAGCAATTTCCATCCTTCATCATTTCTATCTAGGGCTCTCTAAATATCTCTTAACTATATAGCACGCTTTGGATTGTCAGATTTTAGGGGGAAAAAAGGCTTTGTTCATGATTTATTCTACATTTCTGCCCAATTACATCTGCATGCCAGAGGAATCTCTGGACTTTGCAACTGCAGTAAAGCCAATAGCAAAAACCAGACCAAATCCCTTAAGAACTGTGAAGAAGATATGCCTGTGTCACAGATATCCAAGGGCTTCAACACGCTTGTGTGGCTCCTGGTTCTTGTCAAGGAGTGGCACTTGGCAGGCCCATCCAGACTAAGTGAAGCAGGTGTATTGATTCCTGCAACAGCAGCCCAACTTTTCTCCAGAGAATGTTTAATCTAAGAAGAATGTACTGTATCGTACAATGGCAGGTACAGAAAGCCTCCCCTACACTCCCACAGGTTTCACCAGTCCAGTTACCACAGTGAAAGGCAGCAGAGCACTGGGCAGCGCCCTACAAGCAGCTCACTCACCCACGCTGATGAGACACAATTTAGACACATGAGAAGGGAGCCTATCTAGCACATGTTTGAAGAAAGAAAATAACAAATAATTAGGGAAGAAAGTGAAACTCCACTGAAGCCAGGAAGTAAGTTTAG
Organism: Eulacestoma nigropectus; assembly: GCA_013397775.1. Lineage (NCBI taxonomy): Eukaryota > Metazoa > Chordata > Aves > Passeriformes > Eulacestoma > Eulacestoma nigropectus. The sequence continues at coordinate 1,954,104 of VZTE01006250.1, read as the reverse complement.
CTCCACATATACTGACTCCTGAGGCAAAAGGTTTCTAATTAAAAATTTTGTTGTGGGAATGCATCGCCAGGCACCAGCTGGAGGGAGGAGAGAGTCCCTGTGTGTTCAGTGAGCTCTCACCAGTTTCCAGCCTTTCCTCACCACATCCCAAAATAATCAAGGGTGGTGGGTGTGGGGCCTCCTGGGAACAGAGCTCCAGCACAAACACAGGAACCACAGTCAAATGGAAAGTGGTACCACTTTCACAGCTACTTTTGCCCAGTGGTTGCCCATGGGCAACTTGGAAACCAGTATTTTTCTAAATTAAGGTCTCATTTCAATTGCAAGGTGGCATTTTCTAATATTTTACACCAGAGGAACTTGAGGTGCACTATGGGAAGGGATAGTTTCCTTCATTTCCACACTGTCTCCATCTCAAGGACAGGAACACACCGTGTGAGTATCACGCCCCAGCAGTTGCATCTACCGTGTACCATCTACAGCTTCAACCAGACCATGACCGAGTTGTGGCCAGGTGTGGTACAAATATTAATGAGATCCAGCATTCTTTGGATGCCCTAAACAGTGACTCCAGAACAGAGCCAGTTTTTAACCCTTGTTTGACCTAATGCAGAGAGGCAGAACTAGGTCTGAGGAGCAGGAACACAGTTGACAGAAGACAAGTAAATGTACAAAGGTTTTGCATTATCCTTGGTTTTGCTTTACCCAAGTTACCCCACTTCTTCCTCATTCTCTTGTTCCTTGGGATAGCAGAGGAACAGGTGGAGATAAATTGAGAAGAGTCAGCAGAGGCACCCATGTAATCTAACATACACAGATTTGACATCAGTGTTGTTGGGAACACACTGAATACTTCAAGCTCGTGTTTAAGTGGCATAAGGAAGAAATTACACTAACAAACCTGTTATTTATCAATGAGAAAATCTTCTAGATGTATTCAAGCACATTTTTGGGCAGCAATAGCATTTCTGGACAGCACCAACACAGTTCCCTTGGCAGCAGCAATGTGTCAAAGGAATGTGTCAAAGGAGGAAACAGTTCTCTTATAAAAGGATAAGAGCCTACAGTTTTAAGACAGGTGATCACATCTGTGGAACAGTGTTCAGAGAAGTCCCAAAATGAAAGTGAACCCACAACTGCAATAACAGATGGACTTTTCATTTACAGAACTAAAACCCAGAGTGCTTGCTGACTTCCTATGACAGAGAGTTCTAGGAAGGAGGGACAACAGAGAGCACTGCTGTGTATAGCACAGGGATGATGCTCAGCATGCCACAAAACACAGATCTCTTGAATTCTACCAGCTGTTCATTGTTACGACATCTCCTGGTCAGCATGAATCCTCTCACCACCTGCCCAACACCCACACCTGAAACCTGCACATCACATCACAAGCTTTATCAAACCACGCTGCCCCTCCCAGTGTCTCCAGGATATGGCCCATTACCTAGGCACCAAAACTCTCATGCAAGAAGAGTTTCTATACATGAAAACTCTTACACACACAAACAAACACACACACACTCCCTCTTTCCTGTTTCAGTAGGGTCTCCTTTCCTCCTTCAGGTCAGCCATGGACATCTGAGCCATTGGAGCAGCCCAGGTGAAGAAGAAGGCTGTGAAGATTCTCGTGTTCCATTTACTGAGGTTTTTGCTTACATTTCCAATGTGACCATACCCACCTCTAAAAGTTCAGACATTTCATTTTCGTAGAATGGTTTGAATTGGAATGGGCCATAAAGATAATTTAGTTCCAACCCTGCTGACATGCACAGGGACACCTTCCATTAGACCAGGTTGCTCAATGCCCTGTCCAACCTGGACTTGAACAATTCTGTCTCCAGATTTCTTTTAGGCCCCCTTTAAGTACTGGAAGGCTGCTGTCAGGTCTCCCTGCAGCCTCGTCTTCTCCAGGATGAAGAACCCCATCTCTCTCAGGTTGTCTTCATAGCAGAGGTGCTCTAGCTCTCTGATCATCTTTGTAGTCCTTCTCTGAGCCCTCTAGTTCAAAGACTCTCTTAGACTTCGCTATTCTTTTGGCTTTCATGTTGAGGGCTGCAGCTCCCTATAACCTCACAGAAATCTCCTTCATCCTCAGTCAAGCTGTCCTTTGTCACTGAGACTGCCAAGCGCTCACACCAATTGTCAGTGATGTTTTCTCTTCACAAACTCGGCATAACTTTATATCCTTGATGGGAATTCCATGTCTTCTTCACCTGCAGCATGTCTTCCCTCCTCCATCACCAACTCCTTTTTTTGTTTTTTTGTTTCAGTGATTGTCTATATTTCAAGATCGGTCTACTCCATTAAATGATAAGTTCCTCTTTTTTGGGTGGTCACCCTCCTCATTAAACAGTTCATGCTCTAGGTGTTTTTGTTGGACAAACTTTGACCAGCCTATGCAGCTGTTCTTCCCTTTCCTTCAGAATATCTACACATCTCTATCTGAACTCCAGACTTGCCTCCAGCATCATGTCCCTAATCCTCTAATCCTTGTTTTCAAGACATGCAGAAGGCTGAGTTTTATCAGTAAGTAGATCTTGGCAGAGGCTCACTCTAAGGTAGTACAGGGCAGAACATGTGCTTACACAAGTACCTCTGACTGCTCCTGGTCACTGTCTCCCATTAGAGTCTTCTGTTCCTAGCCCCTGGCCCTAAAAAAGAAGAGGACAGAAATCCCACCAGACTCCCCTAGATTTCCCTCTTCCTTGAAGAGATGTGGGCACAAAAAAAAAAAAAGAAAAAAAGAGTGGCTCGCTTATCTGAGTGTGCATCATATTACAGAAACCTAATAAGAAACACTGTCCCAGGCTTCCCTGATCACTGACACATGAACCTGGTGCAAGAAAGGTGTCAGCATTACCTTTTCTCACTGCTGCCTAAAGGATACTGCCACCTTTGGAGTCCTTTTTGTAACCATCTTCTGTGCAGAGTCTTGCTCAGGCTGGGCTTTCAGGTAACTAGAACATTGCCAGAGCAAACAGACATAATTTAAAGAAATAGAATGAAAAGCAGTTATTGTTCATGCTCTCTTGTTTGATACTAGCATAAAACCAACCAACCAAATCAACTACAACTACAAAAACAAACGCCAAACAAATTATTCCTCAAAATTTTAACAATACTTTTTTATTCCCACCTTTCAGAATGTGTTTTTTGGCCCTTTTCACAGACAGCAGCATCATTTAGTTTAGTTTTAAACTGACAGCCATGATTGCTTGTAAATTCGCAGTTCAGAAATCCTGAGCCATGCCACCAAAATAGCAGACTGGTGTGTCCATCTGTCCCAGGCACCTGGATCTCTTCTTCCTTTTCACAGCTGGCTTAGAAGTATTTTCAGTCTCATATGATTACAATGAGCTAACAGACATGTTTGGGTGTCTTCAGTTCTTAATTATGAAAAAATGGATCTCTTTGAAATTTGGAGGCTGGGAAGGAAGGATATCATCATTTCACTTCCAGAGTGTTCTCATACTTCCACCTGAGGCTTCCCTATTGAGCAATTTAGCTTGCATTGAATACCCTGTGTAATACTGTTCAGCAAGGCCTTAAAAATATGCTTTATAGACACTTCCCTTGATGCTTTGCTAACAACTTTCTCCTTTAACTTTCCTCAATAGCTTGCATTTAATCACTCATTATTTCTAGTGCAATTAACATACTATGCCATACTTTCATAATTTTTCTCTCCTCTCCCATTTTTTTGCAAATGAAAACTTAAGTCAAGTAGAACACAGGCACTGAGTATTCCCTTCCCCATTACTTTTTCCATTTCCTTTTCTGGATACCACTTTGGAGAAAAATGTGGAAACCTATTCATGTTTAGGCATGATGGCCCATTTTTTCTAGGCACAATTACTTTCACCCCCTTATGCATCACTCAAGCCTTCATATTCCCTGCCTGCCTTATCTGTTCTCCAGCCTGGACGATGGACAGCATGTAGGACTGTCACATCTTGCTCCAAGTAGCCACCACATCTCAGAGGACCCTTCTCATCCACACAAAAAACAAACCCCAAACCGAAACCAACAAGTAAACCCCCAGACTTTTACATATCAAAATAAGTCTTCAGTTCCACTCTTCTTCTCAAATTGAATTTTCAGTCCTTAATTCAATCAGTGGAGGAAATGGACTGTCCTCATCTGGACAGATGAGAGGGAGGGCAACTGGAAGAGCTGAATATCTGCTCTCTTTCAGTAGTAGTTAAGGAGATTCCAGTAAGAGTTGTTGCACGATAGCAGATGGAATTTTGTTCTTCAGATGCTGACAGTTTTCCAGACATTTTGATTAAATTAGGCAGGCATAGCAGGTCTGTGCCATAACACTGGACTTGAAAGTTTACTTCAGTTTTGCAGCAGGCTGTTAACTAAAGTCATAAGTGAAGCAGCCATACTATTCCAATTATATAGCTGGAAAGATACTTATTAGACAGACATGTCAAAATAGCAGTGGCAGAGGCCTGGTTTACAGGCACCATTTGGGATAATACCTTCTGAAGGGATGCTGTCAACATCTTGCTCCTTGCAGAGAGGCTGAGTAAAAGGGCTTAGTCATTTCAATGGGGCTGTAAAAAGATTTTCTTTCCAATCAAGAAAGTCTCATCAGCTCTTTGCAATACCTGTGGTGTCTCAGTCTTTCTTTAAGTCTCCCTTAATCTTCTGCTGCACTCCATGGGTACACTGACAACCAGGATAACAGCAAGTTGTTTGGAAACTAATTCAGTGACAAAGAAAATGCTGTGTAAGAGTGGCAAACAGAAAATCTGTGCCATGGTTACTGGTAGCTACAACAAGGTTTTCTACACACACCCGTGTGTTGGAATTATCCTCAGACCACCCCCCCAGGTGCCATTCCCTCTTTTGTCATGCTGAAATGCTGGCATGAAAACAGGAGTCTGCTCAGTCAACCCCTTGCAGGCATCTCCATGGAGCACAAACAGACACTATTGAAGAGTGAATTCTGGTACTTTGCTGAGAGTCCTGCAGGAAGCAGAGCTGCAGATAACTCTATTTCACCCCCAAAAACCTTCCAATTCTTTCAGAGACTTCAGGTGGGTTCCAGGGTCTTTGATTCCCCCTGAGATGTTCAGCAATTCATGAAGCATGTTCCACTGCCTTTTGAGGAGGATGCTGGCTGAGGACAAATGTGTCACACTGCCCCACAAAAAAATCCCAGCTCTGTGTCTGGAGTCCTGGCAAGAGTCTGGAAGAGACCCCTCAGGGCAGGCAGCCAAATGTCCCTTTGTGACAATTGTGTCAGCAGTTGCACACTGGCAACATAGTTACATCTACACAGCAGTTTGAATGCACAAAGCATTTTTTGCATTATCAATAGGCTTTGATAAATAATAATAGTAATAAAAGAAATCAAATCAAAACAAGACAAAAAACCCAACAGGAACACTTAGAGAAAGTTCTTGCAGTCACCAAGAGTGTTAAAATAAGGGCTGAGAAAACCCAGACAAGGCTGATCCTCAGGTTTAATCAAAATCTTTGGAGCTGCATTCTGCCTCTCTCTGCTTTCAGCTAGGATGGTCTGGTCTCTTCTTCCTTTACCAAAGTGCATCTTTCTTTTTCCTTAGACTGGCTTGGAAAATGCCATTTTCAACCAGCAGCTACCCATGTGTTTTCATAGTCATAGAAACCCTGTTGTACTCATTCTAGAGAATTAACTTGCGTGGATTTACATTTTTTTTACATTCAGACATCAGCTCTCTTTGTTGTTTTTTAGTTTACAACATCTTTTCCAATTTTATTTTTCTTTTCCTCTTCATCCTCAGCAATACAGTCGTTCCAACCTTTTCTTCTTAAAGAAAGCAGAGGGCTCAGGACCAGGCACACCGGACTTTCCTTCCTTACTTTAAACGAGTAATTATTTTCCAGGACACTCACTGAACTTTCAGACAGAAAGAGAGAAGTCAGCAATGTGCAGGAGAGCTTGTTTCCCTTCTTGCAGCAGAGCACTCCCAGGCAAGTAGATGCAATATTTGCATCTCCATCCTGCCCAGAAACATGTTAATCTGCCTGTTCCCAAGGCACCATTTGCATAAAGAGCAATCTACAGGAGAGCCACCCAAACAATCTTGCCTCTGCATCAGCAATATAGTTTATTTTTTTCTCAAATGAGCAAAGCACCTTTATGTGTTAAACCATTTCAAGTAGGAGGTATCCCAATAAAACATTAAAGGTATTTTAATGGGAAGGCAGCCCACTGGAATTTTAACTACTATTCACAGAGCAAAGTGTGTGCAGAGAAACAAAATATACAGAAGCACAGTGTAGAATAAAGTGTGACTTTTAAAGTGGCACGTCTATCAGAGAGACCTGAAAACCTTACATGACCTGCTCTTATGGTAATAGACTAAAAAATAAGAACAGGAGGAAGCACCCACATCATCAAGAGACTTAAATAAAACACTGCATAAAAAAGAAGTATTGCTGTATGGTTTATTCTTACTCTTTGTTTTGTTGGGGTTTTTTTCTTGACTGTTGCTCCCCCTTAAGTCTTTCTTTGACAGTCTCTGCCCATCCGCCTCCCACTCCTCCTTTTGCTTGTGCGGGAGCAAACCCTGGGTGGTGCAGTAAACCCTTCTCGCATTTCCTTCATCACACCAGAGATCAGAAACTGGCCCCAGAGCGCTAGCCTTAAAAACACTGGCTGTGGTTAAAGGTGGAGGAATTTGTAGCACCCTGATACAGCCATGGCACTAACGGCATGTAGAAACACAAATAAAGGGCGGGATAAAACTCACAGGGGAAATACCCCTTTGCATATTTTCTAACAGTCAAACTGTCTCAGCGTCCTTGATACAACCTTGGTAACATTCATATAGGATGATCTGGGGCTTTCTTCTCCCTGTCAATCTACGCTGTGCTTAGGAAACAATTTTTGAACTGATTGCAGCAATCAAGCAAAACATTAGTGAGGCCAAAGTAAGTCCAGCACCAATACTTCCTCAAACTCTCCACTGTTTATTTATTCTGTTTGCAGCCAAGAAAACTTTGAAAACCATTCTTATTTGTGCTTTTGGATGGCTACCCTGCATCACCAGTGGCAATTTCAAAATCTGATGTTATTTCCTGCAGTGCAGACCTTGACCCACATGAACAATCCATACTTGTGATGCTGTTTTCCTATATCAAACTTAGGAAGTGTGTGAACAAGAGGTTATTTCTTTAGTGGGTGCAAGGGTGAGGACTGGTGTCTACTATACATGAAGTGCTTTAACCCGTTTCAGAGGAATAACTGTGCAACAAAAATCGCCTTGCTGTGCATTCCAAGATAATACTTTAGCCGTCTGAACTTTATTGTAATCTTTATTGCAAAATTAAGGGCACGTAGGAATTACTTGTCGTGGCACACAAGTAACATCTGCCTTTATTAAGGTCAGGAACATACACCTCTCCAAACTGCCCTTTTGCGACGCCTCATAATTTCTCTTGGCACAGTAACCTATATAAACTTGCACAGACCCTGGTTTACCTCCCCCCAGCCAAACCACCCTCAGTGAATGAATGAACAATAAACACTCTGCTTTCTCCTGCTATTGAGATCAAGTGAAACATTGCCTTGGTTTTCCAAACAGCTCCAGTGCCTCTTTTTGCACATTTTCTTGAAGAATTTAATTTTAAAGAGCTGGGTTTTTTTCTCTCTCTCCTACACTCCGCGCTGGCTGCAGCCCTGTGTCGGGCAGGGCGTCACGGTGGCCACCTGGCAGCCCTCCCCACAGCATCCTCCGCACCGAGCTGCTCCTTCCCACCACGGTGAACAAAGGAGCCATTGTGTCCGCACCGAACAGCAGGACTTGTTTTCGAGCCCTCAGTCCCCCGGGCAGTGCACCCAGTCCCTCCCGGCTCCTCACACACCGGCACCAGAGACAGGCACGGTTCATTTCCCTCCCTGCTTCCCCAGCGCCTCCCACCACATCCCACTACACAGCCACGGTGATTCGGCTCTAAACTGGCGGCTGCCCAGGGGCTATGGGCTGCTCTGGGTCCAGGTGATTTGCCTGCACACCTGATAACAGGATTCTGTGCTTGTGAGCACATCACGTGTCTTTGTCACGCTGTAGCACCTGTACCAAAGCAGGGAAAATACAGGAGGACAAGAAGCAATGGCCAGGTATTCTCTTGAATAATGATATTTCTCTCTTCCAAACATTATCACCCCTAGACATGCCTAGGTATGAAGGGATTTCATTTTTTACAAAATGTTTCCTGTCGAGGTTTTGTTTCTGACTAATTATAAATTTGTGAGGAGTTTGTCAGGCAGACCATCAGTGTAGCTTCAGCCTCCCATCTGCACCACAGAGAGGATACGCAGCAGTGTGCAGGAGCAAGAACATTTTTTCTGATGAAATATAACTGCTGGAGCACTTCACCCAAGGACAGGCTCTTTGATACAACCCTGTGTACTCCTCTGGGCTGGCCAGAACCCTGTATCTCTGGGTACAGCAGGTGATTCTTTGCTCCTTGCTTTTAATTTCTATTGACACTGCTTAAATTCTTTCTCTCTTGCATGTATTTTCTTAGATCATATTTCCAATTTTATTGTTTTCTGTGTGTCTCTCTCTCACTTGCTGTTTGCTCACTGAAGAACGCTGCATGCACATGATTAAACAATACCCTGGGAAATCCCACCAAAGCTCCACGCTTTCAAATCCTCTGTGAGCAGCTCAAATCCAGAGCTCACATACTGAACAAGTCCTTTTTACATTCTTTTTTTTTTTTTATCTGCCTCGCTCTGTGTTTGTTGCATTTATTCATAACAGAAGGGCAGCCATTTCACTCACCAGTTCCAGTCAGTTTAACCCAACCCATAATACCATCATTGTAGTCAGCTTGCTGAGAGCTGGAAAAATTAGACATACCTGTTTGTAATGAATGCTGGTAATTACACAACAAACAAACAACAAAGCGGTCTGCTAGATCCAATCACTTCCTCAATTTGGAGACATTAACATTGATAATTGCGTACTGTGGAAGCTCAGAGGCACTAAACAAGATTGCATCCTCCATACTCATCATAAAAGACATCACCAGAGCAGAGAAACTTACAATCTAGGAGTGAAAAGGTACACGACATCGCTTCTACAGATGAGGAAAAGGGTACAGAAATAACCATTCAGCCAAAGTTGAGTGGATAGGGTACAGCTGGAACCAAGTTAATTGAGTACCATAAATACCTGCCATCAGCTTTGGCACCAAGCCATCTTTTAAGACAAATACCCAGACAAAACTGAAAGATCTTGTGAGAATGTACGGGATCCACAAATTCCATCTGTAGGTGTAAATCTTTCGAAGAGCAATTTTTTTAATTTCCTGGTTTACTACATACGAGCGTTCAAGAGTAATGGAGCTTTTATATCTGACTGTTCATGTAATGAAAATTAAATATTTTTAGTCCCTATAGGGAAGGATGTACCATAGACAGTGACATCTCCATCCAGATGCTCCGCTTGTGTGTGTGTGGTGCAAAATCTTCAATAAGTTTATTTCTGGATTCCTGATTTGCTGTTATCGTAAGTGCCTGAAAATGTGATTCACAGAGAGATGTTTTCTGATATAGATTATTATACCTGGAACAAAGCCATGAATTTCCAAACCTTACCAGCTTTGACGCTTTTTTTTTTCTTTTCCCTAATACTGAACAGGTATTGCAATTGCACAAGACCAGAACATGAAAATTCTCCTGTCCAGCATTTAATTCCTATGAAGACAGACTAATAGAGCTGGAGTTGCCCAGCCTGGAGAAGAGACAGCAGTCTTCTAGTACCTAAAAGAGGCTTGCAAGAAGATCGAAGAGAGACTTTTCACAAGGACATGTATGATAGGACAAGGGGAAATGGCCTGAAACTGAAAGGGGGCAGTTTTAGAATAGGTATTAGGAAGGAATTCGTGACTGTGAGGGTGGTGAGGCACTGGAACAGGTTGCCCAGAGAGTCTGTAGACTCTCTGTCCCGGGGTGGGTATTCAAGACCAGGCTGGATGGGGCTGTGAGTAACCTGGCCTAGTAGATGATCCTTAAAGTCCCTTCCAACACAAGCCACTCTATGATTCCATGATTAATTAGATTTATACCTCCATTTCCACAAGACTGTACTCTCTGAAGTCCATTTATCCGTATAATACAAAAATAGTGCAATCTACACAAATACAGACACCCTTTAAAGCAATCACTGTTTTCCACGCCCAGCACTTGCAGGATGAGGTGTCACTCGCGCTGCATATCACGTCAGCTACAATTATGAAGACACATCAGTATGTTTGCAAGGCAGCAGCATACAAAAAGCCTGATCTTACCACCACTGATGCTGGAGGCTGAAGAATATAGAAACAGATCTGTAATAAAGAGCTGTAATAAAGTCCTGACTTCAGTGCACATTTTACACACGGCCATGCAAAAATCCTTTGTGGTTTAGATCCCTTGGCAGGACACTAGCCAGTCCACCTGCCCTAACTGCATACATTTCCAGCACATTCTCTTGAGATGTGCAGGGAGGTTTTCTGTGCATGAAACTGCTCCTTTCTACTATGAGTGGAAAAAACTCATGGGAAGTGCGAGATGTCTCCAACCCCTCCTGGTGATAGCATTTGCTAAAACAAAAGACATGATTTCTAAACACTGCTTAGCCCAAGAAAGATGGAATTTAGGCTTTCTACACTGAAGACATCTCTCTGAACCCTGGGCCTTGGAGAATCTGGGGGAAAGCCTTCTCCCCACCCTCTGTGAGTTGCTGTGCACAGACACACAGCATGAGGACTTGGGCACCACAGCCAAGTCTGACTCTTCCTCAGGAGCAAGGTGTCCAGTCCCTGTGCCACACTGACCCATCAGCCAGAGGGAGTCACAGCCCCAGTGACAGCCAGGACTTTAGGCCACCCCAGAGCAGCCATGCCATCCAGCTGCCTGCCCGCCTGAACCATGGCAGCTTTGGGGAGGGGGAGTTGCCTGTCTCTTTTCTAACAGGCGCTTTAAGGCATGAATAGATCACTACAGTAAGTGCCTAGGAAATTTTCAGGCACAGTACAGAGGCACCTTGCAGTGCAAGAAGCAGACAGGCTGGGTTACTGTCTGAGCCTTAGGCTTTGGGGTCCTAAGTCTCAATTTAAGCAGGCTGGATCCTGCACAGAGCTAACGCCTTCTTATGTCTTCATGTTCCTTTTCCAGGTCTTTCATAATTCCTCATCTATCAGCTCTCCCCACTTAAGTTCCTCTCATCCTAGCACAATGGCACCAAAAACACAGACCTACTATGAACACTTTCAAAGTGGTACTTGGCCAAATATCCCACTATATCAAAGATGAAACATCTCAGAAGAACATGAACATTTCAAGAGAGTTTTCTTGTGACCAAAGTGAAACCTTCCAACTGGATACCTGAGGGCTTTGATCTCAGTCTAGGCATGTCAACGCAGCTCTCTTTCATAGAGGCATTTGAAAAGGCTGCTTTGTATTTTGTTCCCACAAAAGATCCAGAAAGTCTTCAGAAACCTCAAGAACTTTCCATGGGATGGAATGGCTGTTCTTCATCCATTTCTGCTCTAACACTTCACAGGAGAGGGGCTCAGGTAAGGATGTTCATGTCAATCATGTTGATCATTCAAAAAAGAGTAACTGGAAACATGCTGCAGGTTCTCCTCATNATGGTATTCAGAGCTACAGTATAAAATTTCCTTTGAGTTTCTTCTATAGCTTTTATGTCTAAATTTTTCATCTAGACATTTTTTTTAAAAAAAAAAAAAAAAAGAAGAAAAAAAAAGCACTAACATTTTATAAGAAACCACTGAACGTTTCGCCTAATTCTACTAAAAAAGCCAAAAGAGGAAAGAAATCACTGTATTAAAGTCAGCTTCATGATTACAAAGTATTTGGGAACCTCTTGTATCAGTTTTTCTTTCTACACTCTGTCCAATTAGTCTTTAGTTTACTTCAGGCTTTTATACAAGGAATATGGTAGCTTGGTTCATGTCTTTTTAAAAGATACTCAGTAGACATTTTGTGCAAGTAATTACTGAAGTTGCAATAGAAGAAAAAAAAAGCTATTTCCTACTCCATTACTGTACATTAATATATCTTCCCTGACATTTACTGTCAGGACTCAGTTTTTCTTACCATCAATCTACTTCACACAATTTAGTCTCTTATTGGATGGAAACTTCTCAGACTAAGAATATCCCACAGTCCTTCTGTTGCATGATGATTCCTACTACTTTAGGTGTCTGTTTTATCAATCACAAGAACTAGAGACTATTCTCAACAATAAAGTCAAAAGTGTGAATAAGACTCAGAAAACGTTGCCTTTGCATGACATGCACTCTCAGGAACAAAGAATTTCCATTTTCTATCTACCATTTGGCCTTTCACATTTCTTGAGCATAATTTCCATTTGAAATCAGGACAGAACACAGGTTGATGCCACAAATTTTTTTCGTTTTAAACAGATCACATGTTACGCTTCTGCCAGGTGGACTCTTGAATTACTCTCCCAATTCCTCATTACACTGCAGCCAGTTCATATGGTCACATGAAACTACTGTCAGGATTAAAAAAAAAAAAGTGTTTCATTCCAAGTCTCCTGAACTTACTCATCAATAGCTTTCTGCTTTGCTTGTATCCAAATGACTCTCTAATGGGAATGAAGGACAAGTTGGATTATTTCAACTCAGAAGGGTGAAGCCATATTGCAAGAGAAAATCATTGCCTACAGAAGGGAGTCAGTCATGCAGCTCAGGCACCACTGCACTGGGCCAGAGAGGCCTCTGAGCCTGCTGGGCAGACTCAGACCAAGCTGCAGTAATGGCTCTCACACTTGGAAGCGTTCCAGCCCCACACCTGGAGCTGTGCCAGCGCAGAAGAATCATTTCTACATCCCCCTTCAGCAGATAGCATATTTATGTGTCTGCACACAACCAAAAGGGATTATGGTGAATGATGCTCAGCAAATGTCTGAGAAGAGCTGTCAGATAAAGGCTTCATCATTTTTAGCATCCTCAAACAGCTTTCATTAAAACAAAGAAATGGATGGATGTCACTGGTTGAAGGGCTCACTTCCAGCAGTGAAATACAAGAAGGCAGCAACTGACAGGGTGCTGAAAGTTTCTGGTATTTTTCATGCTGCCCGAAGATGAGAAGGATACTTGGACATGTCACAGTTTTCAAAGCAAAGGGATAATTCCTATTCACAACATCACGAAAAATCAAGAATACCCATTTGATAAATCTGACAGAATAATCTGTCAAATATGAGGGATTGAGATTAAAACTGAAGAGCAAACTGGACAATGAGGTACAAAAAGGCAGGTATCTGTCCCAAAGCATCAATAGCAAATGGTAGCTTCTTCAAGTGTAAGGTCTTTGCAGCAGGGGCATCTTGCTTATTGCTTATGCAAGAGGTAGCAGGGTTATAATCCATGTGCCTAGTGCCACCTTGACTAGTCACAGAATGGGCTGCAGAAATGGGAAGTCTGGAAAGTGAAAGAAATTGCTAGGTTCAGCAAAAGATTGTCCAGTTCCTGGAGAACACCACTTCCAAGCCCCTGAGAAATGCTGCTCTTGTCTCACCCGATCAAAGGACCTTGCATTCCATCGGAAAGAGGTGAATAAACATATCCCACTTGAAGAGGAGGGACTCCGTCAGCAACCATGAAATTTCTCCTCCTCCAACAGATACAAAGTGGGATTCCTGTAAGGAAAGCAGCTCAAAGGTTGTGGTATCTCCTTTGCTTAAGTTCCAGCATCAGAGGCAAGCTGCTCTAACATGATGAATGGGAAAATAAAAGAAAAAAGGTTCCAGTTCAGAAGGTGCAAAAAGCACCTCTGCACCAAATGAAGTGCACACCAAATCATATCCTTGACTCAGGTGTCAGTGCCTGACTTCTTGGTGTCATCCAGGATATCACTCACCACCACTTCCCACCCTCCACCCCCGGCCAACAGAAATGCCAGAAAAAGTCTCTGCACTGCAATGAAATACTATGGACAGAAGCTTAATCATTAGTGAAGTACAATATCTAATAAGTAACTTGGCCTTCCCTCATACTCTCATGGATCAATGCAAACTTCTGGTTATTTCTAAGATAAAATATCGTGCCATTAGCAGAAGCCATTTATGACAAATAGCTCAGGCATTTGACTTCCCCAGAAGAGTAGATGTTGATTTTTGCTCTAGCTCCAGCAAAACAGTGATTAATTGGAAGCTATTCAGTGTTCCAGTGCCAGGGTGGGTAAAAAGCACCAAACAACATCTTGTGAACATCTTTGCTCTCTGTTATTAAAAGAAAAAATTGCACATTCACAATAGTTGTCACAATTAGTTCTGGTGACTTCATTTCTGTCTCTCTTTTCTAGGCACAGGTTGGAGATATCTGATAAAACACCACAGCATGTGTTGCTCTATTCAAGGGTGTCAGAGAGTGCTGCCAAAGCAGAGCTACATCATGGGCTTAAACTCAGAAGGAAATTCAGGTGCATGTTCAAGTAGAGCTGTCTCCAGCTTCTGGCGGTTTTTCCTCGAGGAGTGGAGCGAAAGCAGTCACACAGCACTGCCCCACGCCAAGCACAAGCCTCTGTGACCCCAGGAGTCAGGGTCTGACCAGAGAAAGCCCCACTTTTCTTGTTCTCCAGCTGTCTCATTCTCCCCTGGGCAATGCTTGTGACATAGAGAGATGTAGATAAAGCTCTTTCAAAATTGCACCAAAAAAAA
>VZTE01006250.1:1924904-1939346 GCA_013397775.1 Eulacestoma nigropectus | reverse complement strand
AAAAAAAAAAAAAATTCATATGGTTGAAACATGCAGGGGGGAAAGAAGTCAGGTCACATGAGAATTATTCTGTCTTCTGACTTGGCTCCACAGCTCCTGTCTTGTAAGCAGCCTTCACTTAGAGCTCCTCTTGCACAGACTTAGACAAGTCTGAGGACTCATTTGTCTTCCAGGGATGTCTTAAGCTGTAATGGATGTTTTACTATATAGTATCATAAGTCTTTTGGACGAAAGGAGCAATGGAAACTCAAAAAATTTACTAAGGAAAATCATTAATAATAAATGTAATTACAGAGCTTTTGCAATGATTCAAGATCTTCAGAACATTCCAACATCTGCATTATCCATTTATGATTTCAAAACAGAGGAAGATAACTGAATTTTTACAGAAATCTTTAAAAGAGAGGAATTCTGCACGATTATTAAAAAAGTAAGAATTTCTCCTGGAGGAGAAAAACATCCAGGGAATGGAGAAAAAAAGAAGGGGAACAAATCTTTAAAATATGATATCAATTTCTAGGCCATAGAAGCGTATGCACAATTTAAGACTGGGAGGGAGGAGGATTATGGCTAACTTGAATAGAGTCAAGACCAGCCACAGATTATGGCACTGAATATCACAAGGAAAGAAAATCATGAATATTTAAAACAAAACAGTTACAAAGAAAATGGATGAAAAAACAAAATGAGGTTGTTTCCGAAGGAAAACAAAAAGAAAATAAGAAAGGTCACATAAACCAAATAACATATAATCAGAGAACTTCATATCCCATTTATATTCCTCCTTACATAATCACATTTTTGCTTACATGAATATGTTGAATGTTCAACAATATAAACATGTGCAGTAGTGTCACTCCTCCTTAGAAATCTTCCAGGTGAAGTTTCCTTGCCTTTTCCAAATTATTTCTTCCTTTGAGATGAAGACGTTTTCATTTTTTTAACCACTGCACTCATTATGAGTCAAGACTTACTAAACAAGCATCCAGCAGTACCAGGTATCAGAACTGAACAATTAACTGGTCCATTTCTTCTCTCCATCACCTTTCCTAGCACCACAGTCTTTACACGGGCTGATAAATCAGAGCTTTTTAGAGAATAAGAACCACTCCACACCACCATCCCCCCCAGCAAAGTTTTCCCGCAATAAACCTCTACAATATCAGGTTTCTATGGTATCTTCCCTGCTTTTCTTGCATATATTCTAGGTAGACTTTTCATCTCTGTTGATGCATTCTAAAAGTGGTAATAAAATGGTGGTAAGCAAGAACAAGATGGATGGGAGGAGTCACAAAAGCTTTAATCAACCCCTACACATTGCAAATAATAAAACAATTGCTTCAAATAGAATTCAGTGCTGCAATCTTTGACTTCAACAAAAACCAGAGTTAAAATTACAAAGCCAGGCCCCAATAATACTAAATCTTCAGCAGGCAATGTTATTTATCACTAGAAATCCAACAGGTGTTATTTTAGTTTCCCAAAAAAAAAAAAAAAGAGAGTGATTTTGCCCTGTTTAAGTTTTGTAAGGTTTTTAAATTAACACTAGTATATAATGACTGCCACAAGATTTTACAAAAAGTCATCATCTGTTGCTTGTATTCAACACAAGTACTCTCTAGAGAAACTCGACTTGATATGCTTGCTTGATGTTCACAAATCATTTTGAAGATGAAAAGTAAAAAGTGCTAAACATTGAGCTAGTCTGACCATCTTCTCATTACAATACAGATAGACAATCTCTCAGAACAAGAAAAACGAGACACAAAGCCAGTCTGGTGAGGATCCTGTTTTGCCTTTGAAAAAATGTTAAAGTAATTGATAGTTTCAATAATACATAGTTTCAAAGTATTAAGCATTCCTTTGCTCAGTGCTTCAAAGGGGTCCCCAAATGCCTAGAAATGCAACTATTTTCCTTTTCATGTTTGATAGGAAAAAAGTATTAAAAAGACTCTTAAAAATACAAATAAAGAGATCTATCCACTTTTTGATCCACCTTTATCTGAAATTAAAAAAGAAATTTGAGTGCTTTACATGTCCCCCTGTAATGAAAAGCCTCACAAAAAGTCTCTGATGTGGAACTAATTTGCAATCTGAATGTGCTGAATGGACTACAGAGACTATAGTAACCTTTAGAGAATCTTTGCTGCGTTAAAAAAAGCAATTCGTATTCTACCTCCTTCTACAGAAAATGAAAGGTTGAAAGATGTAAATTAGACAAAACAAACAAACCTTTCATAGTACATTATGAGCTCCAGGTTTCCTGTGCACTTACTAAAATTTCAGTAACTCCTCTTCCAATTTCAAGCACAGTAAATTCGAGCTATTTGACAAATGCCTTATCACCATTTAAGTGTTGCTACATACAGAAGCATATTTCAAGGAATAAAGCATTAAGAAACAACTTCTTTGAACTTCCTTACTGTCTCCCTCATGCCATCAAAGCAATGATAGCCTTTTTATTATTTAAAGCTCACATAATTTCTAGCCTGGCTAACTGACTTTAAGCCTACATGAACATGTGGTGCATGTACATCTTCACATTTCCTTAATTCCAGTGTTGGAACCCTCTGGCCCATCTCAACAGATTTTAACAGGGTAGTCAAAGCCATAAACAGAATTAAATTCCTGCTCATCCCATGAAAACAGAGGGTTAAGGAAAAGAAAAGCATCCTCTAAAAGCCTTAATTAAGAAATTGGGAACAAGACACACTTGTCCCATGTGAGAGACCGTGAGCCTTTCTAAAGACTCAGCTCACTCAGAAAGTGTCTGTTACACACCAGAATTCCCTTGGCTTCAGTGTTCGTGGGGTTGTTCACTAAGGGGCAATAAAGTTAACTTCAAAAGCAGTGAAATAGTGATTTGATAGCAATTCCTTATCCCCAACATGCAGCATCCTTGAAATTATCTTTCATCCACACAAGCTGTCTGTCTTCCCTTATTTACCCTTGTCCTTATGACAACTCTGCCAGTCCTATATAACAAGGCCACACTGCTTCTCCAGATGCCCCAAATCCTTGGCTGCTCTGCCCTTTTTTCTCCCACTACCCAATTTCTCTGCAGACCTGAGATAGAGACCACATCCATTAGCCTCTGCTACCGTGACAGGAGCCCTCCTGACACACGCTTTGGAGATGGAGATATCCCCAAGCCCACAGAAATGTGTGGCTATATATCTTACTGGGGCACACTGGAAACAGAGAACTATATACTGGGCACACAGAAAGGTGAAGTATCACTCAGGTGCCATATGTAACTTGTTTGTGTTATCCAGCTGACAACCTGAATTTTCAATATTAAAGCAACTGGTTGAAGGAGGCAGTACTCAAAAAAGCAGGAAATTAGAGCAGCTCAGCATTATTAATTCTGATTATTTGGTTTAAAGGGATATTTTGCACAGAAGAAAATTTCTGTTGAGAGGAAAGGAGGGATTCTGAATGTGTACTCTTCATGCTCTGGGATTGCATCAACACTATTATCCTGGAACCAGAGGGGAAAGAAGGGCTGTGAGAGGCCCTCCAGCCTTCCTCTTGCCCAAAGGTATGATCAGCTAGATCTGAATTATTTCAAAATGGAGTTTATCTAACCTGCTTTCAGAAACATCCTCAACCTTCCCAGGCAACCTGGGTCAATGCTTGTGAACGTGACTTGTTATCTTCACAGCACACAGGAAGGACAGGCTCTGTCCCTATATGTCTCAGCAAATGTCTTTTACCTACAGCTTTCAATGTTTCCTGCTTCTCTTTTTGTAGCTGAATACGCTCCACTCTTTCTACTTTTTTTCTATCTACAGATGTTGTGATTTTCATTGCTCTACTCCGAAATTTACCAGTTCATATCTGCTAATTGCAGTGCCCAAAACTGGACACAGGACTTCTTATTTGGAGCTTGTAAGATTTCTTTCAAAGGATTTGCCTTAAGCATTCTTCAGAAGTTTCTTTATTTTTTGCAGTGTCCTTTTCCCCAGCAAATCCACTACCTGCTAACCCAACCCCTGCCCTCTCCCCATCCTCCCTGATGCCCCACCCTGTCACGTGCAGGACAGCAATTAAACCCCATTTTTTCCTCCCTTCTCCAGATGGAACAAACCGAGCTCCCCAAGCCTCTCCTCCTGTTCTACGTGTTCCAGAAGCAAAACCACCACTGTGGCTTTCCTCTGGCCTCTCCTATTCTACTCTTGCACTGTGGTCTCCAAACTGCATATTTTATGGCAAATGTGCTCACAGGGAGGTGAATGAAGGGTAGCAATCATTTCCCTCAGCCTGTTCATCACCTGCTGGCTCTGCTCATGAAGCCAAGGAGTTCAGGAGTGGGTGCCACGACCATGGGCTCCTGGTTCCCCACAGGTGCAGAGGCAGGATGCTCCCTGCCCTCTGCTTCAGCTCCCTCCCTGGGGTGACAGCTGCTGCTGTTTGCCCTGCTCCTTATCCACAGCCAGCAGCTCCCTCCTGCCCCAGGGCAGTGTGCCTGGCAGGGGAGCCTTGCCTGTTCCGGGTGGGAGGTAAGGAGCTGAGGGACCACCCATTGCCCTCATGTCCCAAAGGCTGGGGTGTGCTGGGTTTATGAGGAATCACTTTTTTTCTTGTCAACGCATCTGCTGTGTCTGTTTCTGAAGCAAGACTGCAAGCTCTTCAGGGCTGAAACTATCTTAAAAGGCCCTTAGCTATAAATTATTAGCTATAAATTATTAGCTATAATTTGCTATACTAGCTATATATATTAATATGGATATATAATATTTATATTAACTATAATTAGCTATATTTAGCTGATGAGTAAGAGTAAATACAGTATTACAGTGCCGCTGGAAATAAAATTTGAAGGGTCCAGCTGGAAAAGAATCCAATTTTCCATATTGTCAGTTCATAAGCCTTTCACTCAGCCCATCCTTCTTTCTTGTCAGAAATCGATATAAACCCACCATTCTGGTCTTCAGCACAATGACTGGCTCAAGCCCAAAACTGGGGCTTGACTCAGGCCCTCAGCTGTCCCTGGGTTGAAACACCAAAGGAGTGTGGCTGTTCTGGAATGGAGCTGATCCCCATGTATAAAAGCCTGGGACAGGAGTGTGGGCGGACTGCGGAGACCAGGCAGCTCTGACCTCATTAAATGTCCCCCATCCAACTGCAGCAGAGCTGAAAGACACCACCTTGGTGGAAAGGTATTTACAAACACTCCTTCTGCCATAGCAATCAGAGGTTCTAGAGTATAGGAAGCAACACAAGCAGGCAAGCAAAACAGAAGAGAAAAATAAGCAGAGATCCTTTGAGGTCCATGAAAGCTTTCAGTATTATAGACTGATTTTACACAGAAGGCAGTCAGATTACAACCTGCAAGGACACTGATCTTAACAGGAATTCAAGTCAGGCACCAAATTACCTTTGAAGACCTGGACTTTAATTGCTGCTGTTACAGAAAGTGGGGTAAAACCTGCTGACAAATGGCTAATGCCTACTAGGAGTTCTGCAAGCTCTCAGCACAGACTGCCTCTGCTCCCAGGAATGCTTCGTATCAGACTGGAGGGGAAGAAAAAGGGATGAAGTAGACATTGAACAATGTCAGCCTGCACTGCTGAGTAAGAACAGACCTGCTAAATGTAAACACATTGAAATACTAATTAAAGTCACAGACCTCTTGTCAGCTGCCTAGCAAAATCCACCAAATCCCTAGTGGAATGAATCACACATTTTGGGATCGAAGCTGACATCTCAGTCAGGTCACAGGATTATGTGTGGATGCTTTACCTCTCATCCTGTTCCTCCACCATGCTGGCAATGTGCTTTTGCTTACAGTGAAACTGTGTCAGAGGCCTCAGAGCAGTGCCAGATTAACAGGGCTAAATTACTGTGGAGTTTGTGTTCTGAAAATAGCTGAATGTTCTTTTGATATTTTAATATCAGTAAAAAAACAAACAAGCAGGGAAGAAAATATCCTGTCTGTCATCCTGGCAATGTTCAGGTTGGCTCATTTACTGATGGCACTTTGCGAGAGGGCACACCTTACAGGAGCCTGAGAATTTTGGAATGGAGATTAATTCCAATGTGAAAAAAATTGCTGTGTTGCATGTAATTTTGTATTAGTTTCCTGAAACAGGAAAAACAACAAAACCAGAATAGTGACAACAGCTTTAAAAAAGTAAGTTGAAGATACTGTTGGAAACATAAAAAGACACAAAATGCCAACAAATTTTAGAAAATATAAAAAAAAATGTAGATAGTAGATATGTGACAGCAAATGTCATTGTCATGTCTCAGAATAATGATGCCATCTCTTCTTTGCATTACTTGCACAGCCTTGCCAAAGGACTCTTCTTGCTCATTGTTCAAAAACTTCTTTGTACTTAAGCATTAAAACACTGAAACTGCCACGTTTGAGCAAAGACTCCATCAAATCTATATTCTATATCATGTTTTATGATTCAATGAAGTCCATTTTCATTCTACTAACATCCCTCAGACTGTCTTCGTAACTGAATGGCTACGAGATAAACTGCTTTCAGAGGAAACTCTCCCTGACTCCTAAAACAAGGAAGGTTCTCACAACATGGTTTCTACCCATTTTAATTTATTTTTTTTTAAATTCTTGCTATTATGGCTTTAATTGCTATAATGAGCTGTATGTACTCAGTTTTGAGTCCTACTAGTCCAAGCAATCACACAATATGCATTTGTTATTGTACTTGGGTGTATATATCCCTCTGAACCCAAGGTTCAGTCTTACACCTCAAAAACCATCTGCATTTTATACAACTCAGTAAAAAAAAAACCAGTTTTTGTTATGTGAAGTTTACATATTTCAGCGTAATGAACACAGACTTTAAGTCCAGGTCATGCACACTAAGCGATCCGAAAAAAGTCCACGCTGTGCTTTCAGTGAGAGGGGTTGAAAAGCGGGAAACAGAACAATTGCTTTACAGAGGCGTTGCTTCCTTTAATAATTTGTGCCACATAAAGAATACTTTTCACGCTAGGTCATTCAAGAGAGATTTTGGTGGAATGCGATCATTCAGTTTATGCAGCAAAACCAAGCGACCACGATTTAATTCTGCTGTGTGCTCAAATTTTACATTGTACACCCATCAGTTGTTAAAGCATAGCTCCTGCTAAGCTGAAAGCATAAAAGAAAGGGTCTCGTTTCACTTCTGAAAAGCCTGAAAATGTTTTATTCATGTATTTGTAGCACATACATTGCAGGGAGTGTTACTGGATTCAAGAGAGAATTGAATGACCCTTCACAGATGAGATTTTGTTAGTTTAGGATTTTGATTGGGCAGTATAGAATCTATCAGGCTTTTTCTTCAGCTCCAGGTCATTCATTCTGGACATTTTGATGAAGTCTAAACCAGAGCAATTATGCATTCATGAGCAGGATGCTGAGGGTTTCACTTGGAAAACTGAAGGCTGATAACCAAAGTAAGGATCAAGTATCTTTCCCGAGGCTACTGCATAATGATGAAAAGACCACATCTCAAAGCACGTATTGCAGAAAGCCTGGTGCTCCTCTTCAAACTGCTGTAGATAAGCTGATGGATTTAAAACAACCAGCCCCTTCATCTGTCAGGGCTCAGTAGACCTGTACAGTGCCTCAAACGTAATGTGTGTTCTAGAACGAAGAGCTTTGTGCTGCTATGAGGCAGAGCTGACAGCTCCCGTTTCAAAGTTATCTCTAATGCAAAAACAAGAAATGCTCCCAATTGTATCCATTACAATAAAGATGCTGGATGATAAAGTCTGCTACCTAAATCATTTCAGTCATGTATGGGAAATCAAACCCCTATAAGCCTGAATGCACACAAAATGCAAATCACTCTGAACAGCCTCTAATTCAAGCACATTCACATACATCCTCACTTTCAGATACAAGGTGTCATTGTGAGCTCACTGCAGAGCCTGGTGTAACCCGAGTGCAGGGAAACGCTGACTTGGAAAGATGCATGACAAAGAGCCCCAGCCCTGCAAGTGTTTGTTCCCATGAGCCCTTCCAGAGGCCAACAGGCTGCATAAGAACGACTCTCAGGAGAAATTACTCCATATTAAACAATGTACTAAAAACATTAGAGAGCATGCCACTGTCTCCAGCTAGCTTGAGAGTATTTGCTTTCTACGGGCAAACCCTAATTTGATGGATTACACTAAGAGTTGGGAATGGCTTGTCAAAATAGCCCTGAGTTCATTTATTGAGACATTAACAGTGTCCCATTCCCTCATGGACAAAGGGGGACTACCCTCAATACAACACAGCATCGCATGTACACTGCTCCTGTGTGGAGAAAGGCTCAGGGGACAGGGCTGCGTCTCGCTGGAAACAAGGAAGGCACTAGCAATGGTGTTGGATCTGGCCCAAAATACTTCACCTGGCAGAGATTTTTGTTGAATGGAAGTTGTTCATTCAAAGTCCCTGTGGATTTCTAAACTAGCTGAAAACTGCAATTTGGAAAAATTTAAGGGCTATTCAGAGTATGGTGCTGTGAAGGGAGGAATAGTAATCTGCACACAAACTGTAAGTGCTCATTTTAGGTATTTTCATTCAAATAATAGCACTATACTTTATTCAGGACATTTGTAGCTAGCAAATGTTTACAATGAAAGCAGTGCCATGCATCAAACAGAGCAGTATTGTTTCAGAGTAATTGCAATAGACATTATCCCGACACACTTCAGCTGGACAGATCTGTGAAAGTGAGAAGCATAGGTAAGAGCTAGCTCTAGTTATTGTAGGTGTTATTTAAAAAAATTAAATAGTTGTGAAGTGCGTAGGCTCCAGTCTCCTCCCTCCCCGCCCACCTTCCCCGCTTTGTTAAATACATCCATCACATCCTCTTTCCCTGGGTGAATTTCTTCATCACTGATTCCATTGGCCTGTGATGGAATGGAACAGAACAAAGGTTACCAGATCATTTTTCTAAATCACTCATCTGGTCTGGTGAAAACTCTAAAACTCAAGAGAATTTAAATAGCTTAGATGTTATTAAAGAGCAATCTGGCTCTGTTTCTCAAATTAAAAAAAAAAAATTTAAAAAGCATGGCACCAATTAAGCCAAGCATCCCATTTTGTTTGAATATTTCACAAAAACTTCAAACACATTCCTTTACTTCTTTTATTGTACTGGCATATCATAGAATTAAGGCCCATTGTTGCAGCCTTTCTCCTTGTCTGCCTGTCTTTGGAGAGAGGTTATTTTTAGGTTTACATTTTAAAAAAAGGTACACCGCCGGGTTGGTTTGTTGATCTTCCTGCTTTCTCCTGGAGCATTTGGAGAAAAGCTAAACAAAGGAACAATGTGCTTTGATATACTCCCTGCACGTTCCAAGATTTAGTTAAACAGCGAGCTTTGATAAACTCATCCTGCTCCTTGGGTTTGTTCAGCCTACTGGAAAAGTAAAGAAACAGAAGCAAAGGCCTGCCACGCCCCATTCCCTCCGGAGCCTCGGGAGGCCTCTCCAGGGGCCTCTTTTCCACTGACAAATGCAGACCCATGTGCAGCACGCCTAAGTGCTTAGGCACTTTTAAATGTGTTTCTCCACATCTAGGGAGTAAAGATAGTCACACAGAATATCCTTGGGCCTTTAAGAGGTATTAGAAAGGAACATGCCTGGAAAACAACACAGACACAGATTTGGAATGTCATGAACTGCAACTATTTGTTACTGAATACTCATCCAGTTAATTTTGGCTTTTCAGAAAAATTTTGCATAAATTCCTACCTCTTCCAGCCTCTGTCCTTCATCAAGCATGGTTCAGCTTATAGTATTGGGATATTCCTATTGTGTTAGTGTAGTCTGTGGGAATCAGAAACCTTAAGCAGTTAATTCACATTGCTTGATAACCAGAAGCTGCAAAGCAGCTTTAGCCATCATAAGGAAAGTTGCTCGTTGCCACCAAAGAAATAAAGGAAAACTCCATCTAAGCACTGTTTGTCTAACATGAAAATACAATCATACTTTGAAAGGGAAGAGGCTGTAATAAGTATGGAAAAGTTACTACAGTTACTAGAGATGCTAATCAAATCTCACTCCCTGGTTTCAAAGTGAAATCCAGGCTCCCAGTGGCACAAAACCTTCCAGAGAAATAAAACTAATTACACTTCAGCATTTCTAGACCTTGAGGTTTTTAATCACATATACTGTCTTGCTTAACAGTTCATTCACTTAATGCAGGCAAGGTACAAGTTTTTGTAGAAGTGTCTGGAATTGCATCTAGAATGCATTGCCTGTCCACTGTTTTATTTACAGGTTTTTCTGATGAAAATCAGTAGCTAATAAATCAAAGCATTATTACACAAACACAAAATACAATCATTAACATTTTACTGGATACAAATGATAAGCATAAGGAAATGCCCATGTACGCTCACTGACATGAATTTGTGTTAGCTTGCTACTAATACATGATACTGTGACTTGGTGGTAATGTAACTGAAAGACAGATGTGTATTAAAAAAAAATTAGAGAGCCACTCATGTTTGACATGATCTTATACTGCGATAAATATCTACAGACAGTGGTATGACCATGTACACTCACATGTGATCATATCAACATAGTTAATTTTTTTCTGACTAGGTATTATCATCAAGGTAGTTGAACCTCCTCAACAAAGTTTGTTTTGATCAAGTACCAGATACTATTTTCTAAAGTGTTGGATGATACAGAAACAATCTGTGCAAGAGTAGCAATTTTGATTCAGAAAAAAATTTTTAAAAAGTAGTATTTACAAAGGTAACTTTTAAATTCAGTGATTAAATTAAGACTCCAGTCTTCATATTCCAAACACCTGTTCATTTAATTTCTTTTTCTTTGGCGGTTTGCTCTCCTCTCCCCATTCCTTCTCCCCACCACTAATATTAGCCCAGATTTAGACTATCACAATTAAAACTCTTCAAAAAACAGTAAGTTATTCACCTTGTCCCCCCCCAAAAAAAAAAAAAAAAAGAAAAAAAGCAGCACTATAACATTACTCATAAGATTTCATAAATCCTTCATAATTAAGGAAAGTTCCAGGAGCAAAAAAACTTACACAACTCGTAGAACTTGGGAGGAGAAATAAAGGAAAGAGGAGACATACATCCATTGACTTTTTTTTTTGTTTGTTCTTTTCTGAATTTCATTTACAAAAAGCTCCTGGTACTTCTTCTAATGTTTCCATGCCGCCTTTCTCTGGCACATATGGTTTAATATACAAACAATTTAAATAAAATGTCAAATTCAAATTCTCACCATAAATAATTCCACTCTTACAAAAACTGGTGGGGCTTTAGCTATTTCAAAACTAGCCCTGCCTGGCTAACAATTTGGTTAGGAATCAGGGGTTAAATAAGAGGATTCTTACGAAAATTTGTTATTCTATTTTAGCCTTGTAGCAATTTCATGCAAATGAAATCTAGAAGAAACCCTTCTTACTGATGTTGTTTCTTTTTCATACATCCTAATATCCATAAGTTATAATCATATAGGTTGTGCAAGAAACAGAATCATTTAAGCTTTTCTGTGTTTTCTAGGGGTTCTATGAGCTGTTGACTTTTTGGA
Organism: Eulacestoma nigropectus; assembly: GCA_013397775.1. Lineage (NCBI taxonomy): Eukaryota > Metazoa > Chordata > Aves > Passeriformes > Eulacestoma > Eulacestoma nigropectus. Next base: position 1,927,820 of record VZTE01006250.1, on the reverse strand, counting down.
ACTTAAACAAAAAATAAAACTCTTTAAGTCCTTATTCTAAATGGTGGATAAACTCTCTAGCCTTTTTTCTTCATGGAGTGTTATTATCCATCCTTATTATAAGATACTGTATTTCTTCTCAGCTTTAAATTGGGTTTGTCAGGACTGTCTCTTTTTGCTTCCATCTTGTTTTTCAGATTCCAACTCATTTGGTGAAAGAGCTCATAACTTTACCTCCTCGCTGAAGCTGGTCTTTTCACACTGGTCAGTTTTGAAAGTCAGAATACTGAGTGTTTCTCTAGGTCAGACTGGTACTAATTTGAGTATGGAGTGGAACCAAGCTGGTTTGATGTGGAGTTTAGATTTCTTCTCATGCTGGGTTGGAGATCTAGCCATCTCAGGTGGTTCAGGAAATGGGGTGGGGAGTGGTAGCCATTTCCATGCCAGAGTCTCTTAACAGCAAAAATACAGAAGAGAAACTGAGAGAATGAAAAAAAGACTTGTGGTTGAGTGAAGAGAATTTCCATGTCCGTGAGTGGTGGTATTGTTCACTGAATTTGTGACAGCTGACAGAGAAGTGGAACTTGCTGAAGAATTGTTTGAAGGTGTTGGACTTGTTCCATTGAGACCACAGTAGATCTAGAATGTGGAGAGGAGGGGAAGTAACAAAAAGGGTTATATTGTCTTTTTTTAAAAATCAGAAACAGATTAGTAGCAATGAACACTGTGTAGTCCCACTCAGTCACAGTACTCAGATGATAAATACAAATGCTCACGCCTTCCATTGTGCAGTTAAGACATTTTGAATTGCATGTGTGGGATTTGTTAAAAAAATAAATCTAATATTTTTCTAGATGTTTTTACATAACTATTACTTTATGGAAATCCTTCCCTAAATTAGAAGATAAATAGGTTTCAAAAAACCTCACCAAAAAAATAAAGTGCAAGCGTAGAGCTATGTAAAGATAAATCTTAGGATAAGAAAGACTTTCAAACAATTGCATGAATTACAGTCTGCCTTTTCAGACTAAGCTGCAAACAAAAACATGAGCAAACAACGGCCAAGAATCTATTGATACTGTTTCTGCGGCTGGTTTGCAGCTTCTTTTGAAGCAATGGTGGGGCTTTATGTGAGTGGATTTAATATTTCAGCCTCTCTTATCTTGCTGTGGTAGCACTGAACTGAAGAAGTTAGAACAATGAAACCATACTGATTAAATCACAACCTATCAGCATTCTAGAACATACAAAAAAAAAGCACAGTGAAAAGACCATATATTAGCAAATTTTAAAAATGCTGACAGAAAGCAAAATAAAAAATACCCTTTTCCCCTCATAACTCTGCATTATAGGGACAGAACAAAAACTTGCACTCTGTGCAGCTTCAATATCAAGTTATTTTCTACACATGCACAGGAAAACTTTCAAAGATAAGCTGAAGTATTTTTATTCCAGTGAAAAAAAGCATGTGAAACACAAGGATAAAAAACAAGAGCAAGAATCACATTATCTCCTCCCAAAAAATGAGCATAATACAGAAAGCTTGGCTTCAACTCCAGGGCAGCCAACTTGTATTCTACCAGAGCATTCTGGTAAACTCTTAGAGTTAATTCAAGTAAAAACATGTTTTTTTAAAAAAGATTAGTTAGTTTAATAAGTAATTCTGTCCACAAAAGGTGTCCTTATTTTCTCATGTTTCTAGTGCTGCTGAGAAAATAGATTAGCGGGGGAAAAACAAACAAACAAAAAAATCAATCCCTCAATACTGAAGCTATGAAGTTGATGTTAAATTAGAAAACTGCATAAGCACTTTCTTTCAGTTTTACTAAAAAAAGAGCATACAATAGAAAAACGTAAGGATGGTGTAAAGCTTCTGGTAGTTCGCATTTTTGGCAACCAGCACCATGCTGGAAGCAATTTAGGACTGTCGCAGGATAAAAATCGCTGTGTTGAAGTTTCTGTTGAAACCGGTCTGAAAGTGATCAATAATGAACTGCTGAGTTAATAACCTACAAGGCAAGTCCCAACCTGCCCTGGAATTTTTTTCAGTCTTCATAGAAAGACTCCACCATCATTCCACTCTTGGTTATGTATTTTTAAACTTTTCTTGGTTTTAAACAAAAAAACCCTGGTTTCTCAATTTTTAATTTTTTTTTTTTTGGTGGAAGAGAATGGGCTTATATCCAAGTTCCACAACGTAACAGTAGATGGGACCCCAGAGGTTTTCTCAGCGTGAATGTGGCAAATACCGGTAACCCAAAGGGTCTGATCTTGCTCTCATCACTGCCAAGGGCAAGACTCCACTGAGCACAATGGAGAAGGGATAATGCCCTTCCTTGCAAACAAAGAGGAGAGGAGGAGGGAACACTACCCAGCAATGCCGTTGCTGTTTATTTTTCTGATATTTTGTTATTCACCCTTTTGAAGAGGTGGTCTCTAGGAACAACACACCGACACGGAACCTGGGAGCCCCGTTCGCCTCCGCCACTTAAAGAGAAGCGGATCGCTCCTGCATCCATTACCTCTGCGCCAAGGGCAAGGCTCGGCCAGCGCAGCAGCCAGAGGCGGGCACCTTTGCTTCCAGCCCCTAAACCTCCCACTCCTGCCGGGAACCGAGCCCAGGACAGGACCTAAAGCTCCGCAGCTTCGGTGGGAGGAGGGTCAGACCCGGGTCCCGCTGCAACACTCGTGCCTTCCCGGCGCTCTCTCGGGTTTGGAGGGATCGTTCTCCCTCTAATCAGCGGGGGAATGAGCGCTCAGCTGCCGCTCACACCACAGTTCCGCGGCTTTCCCTCGAGGATCCCAAGGGGAAAAAAAAGGCGGCGAAGCTCTAACTTCATCTTTTATATTTGACCGGGATAATCCACGGCACAGCCACTGCCATCCCAGGGCTCCGGGCTCGCCCCGCCGCCCGTCCGCGCCCATCCCCTCCCCGTC
>VZTE01006250.1:1912449-1924344 GCA_013397775.1 Eulacestoma nigropectus | reverse complement strand
GCTCCCACGGCCCGGCTCGGGTCCTGCCGGCCTCTCTCCGGCAGACCCGGGAGCTCTGCTTGCCCCCTTTGGTTCTTACAGGCGCTGGCCCCTCTCTAGTGCCTGCGTCGTGTTCTGGTGTGGAGGGACTGGCACGGGGCTGTGGCGCTTGAGCTGCAGTTACTCCAGAGAAACGCTTATGTTTGTAAAAACACCAGGCTTTTTCCATTAAAAAAAAAAATTAAATCATGAGTGAGAGAAGGAAAGGTAAAGGAGGCTGTAAATATTTCTAAATGGCGGGAGCAATGGATGAAAAGCTGAGGAGTTAAAATCCCATCTTGTTCAGAGCTGCCTCACCATTAGTGCTCAGGCTTCAGACCACAGGTTGCAATTTCAAGCACTCTTTGCATCTAAATATTTTATTATTACAATTATTCTTTAAAGAAACCTGTGTAACAAGTGGAACACAAAGTTCTTTGAGCTGTAGCCTCTGTGTAGGTGAGGTTCTACATTCTGGCACAGTAAATGCTGTACTTATATTGTATCTCCCCCCCTTAACTGACTAAAGATTGATTTGGTGAGGCCCTGGCACAATCTTTCAGATGTCTGAGTGTATGAACAACTGAACAAAAATAGTCTGTGTCCACTTCATAAACTACAAAAAAGACACACCAATGTGCTGATTCTATTGTCACAAAGCAGTTATTTCTATTTAAAAGAAGAGCAAGATTTTTCTGTTGGCTCAGACAAATCAATAGGTTTCAAAATTGGATAGGTTCGTGTTTATCTCAGAACAAAGTGTGAGGAGATACCCAAGTCCAGCACTACATAACTCATTGGCCATCTTCTGGGGCTGGACTGCTTTTGAAGAGTTTCCAAAGGCATTGCTAGAACTCAGTCCAAAAGCACAGGAAATGGGGAGAGATGCGCTGTAGAACCGGGTGCTGGGACTTGTGTTGGACAAGAATACATCGTTCCAAACTAAGTCTTACACTAATTCCTTCAGAATGCCCAACAAAGCTACAGTTATTTTATTTTACCAGAAATAAAGGCATTTTGTAAGCTGTACCACCCAAGATATCAATCCTTATTCTACACCAGGATGAAAGAGCTTTTGACAGCTACGCTAAATCTGGAGCACTTTTGAAGCAACATTTCCCTCATTCTGATCATAGTCATAGCCCAGCTCTTAACTATAAGAGACATAGTCGATCAATAGAGTAACTATGGGAACAGTCATCAAATTCATCATCTTATGTCTCTGAACATTCACTGGTTGTCTGCTGAAAGCTGGATGCCAGAAGACAGGTTTTCATGATTATGGAGATACAAGGAGAGAAAAAAGAGAACTGTGGTGGACTTAAAATGACAGAGGAGAGACAAAGCTGAAAACATTTCTATCACTACTTTCCCTTGCAAACAGTTAGTTTTGGTTGTCACAGTTAAATGAACCACAAATGGGAGGGAAGGTCACCTTTTCATTTAGTAAATAAGCCTAACACTACAGAAAAGTGAAATTCCCTGTGAGAGAAGTCACGTGAATCACAGCAGCAAAGTCAGGGCTCACATGATTCTGGCATCAGATTCCCTGGAGAAAATGAAAAATGAAGGGAATCCAGTTAGGGCTCTACAATAGCTAAAGCAAAGAATATTCTAGTGTAAAGCTGACAGAGATAGTTTCCATTATTATCTCTCCCATCTTGTTTGGGAGAAAAGGAAGTGATACAGCTGTTGCATGATCCCGTAGGGATCATAACTGGCTGTTCCAGGTTGAAGCAGCAGCTGAGACACTTAAATGTCAACACTAGGACAGATGAGAATGAGGGAATAACAGTCAGATGGCCTTTCCCAGTCTCTCTAGCTGTGCATCTTGCCTGAGGTCTTGAACTGTAACTGTAAAAAAAGAGGATCATGCACAATTCTTGTAAGGTGACATGAACTAATACAGCATGATACAACTGACAATTATTATTATTATTATACAGTGTATTGCACTTCTGGTGTTCTAACAAGTTTCAGAGAAAATGAGGGTATCTTTATTTTTGCTAAAAATATTGTGAAGTCTGTTCCTCTATTTAAAAATACAGAAAAATGCAGAGGTTTAAAAACACTAGGCAGAAATGATTAATTACTGAAATTATAAAACTACAGAAAGTTTATGTTCTGAGGCCAAAAACATGCCTTTTGGAAATATTCCTGAAATACTAATACAAATAAGGAAATGTACTGTCAGCAAGGGAGAAATGCTAAAAATATTTTAGGACCAAGATTTTCATTGAAAATTTTGTCATTGGAAATTATAATGCCTACACTCCATTAGATTTATACAACCAACTTTCCCCATTCAGGAAAGCTGCAATATTCTTGATTCCTCCTGAACACATAAATCACTTGCATTCCTAATTCCAAAATATTTTTTTTTTTTTCAGCTGAAGTCTATCATGAAGTCTGCAAAAGATATACCTGAGCAAGAGTCCAGAATCCAATACACGGATTTTTCAACAAGGCAAGGAATGCTGTGAGCTGAGAACCATACAAAGTGAAGTACTGCTATCTGGTGGCCAAAAGGAACTTCAGATATTTTTCTTTCAGAAAAGACAATCCGCTCCCTCAATCAAACACCCTTTGATACCAGTGTGCTCTTAGAGAGATACAGCTGAGATACAGTGCTAAATATTGTTAAAACCCCATTGTTCTGCTTCCTTTAGCTTTTTCCATCAGTCAGATTAGTACGCAACACCTCTCCCAGTTAAATACCTAATGTTTGATAAGAAAGGTTAGCAAAGAGAAGGGAAAAAATTACCTTGATCTTTTGAGTTAAATGTAAGTTCATACATATATTCCACCGGTGAGTCTTAAGTTGATTGAACTCTGCAATAGGCATAGCTTTCAGTTCAGTGAGCAGAAGCAAAACTTGTGCTGCTTTGCATAATGCATTGGAAAACAAGATCAGCTGAAACAACTGGCAGAAAAAACCTAACAGTGGTCTATATAAGGAGGCAGTGAAGAAGTCTGCAAGACATATAAGTAATTTATTCAAATATATTACATTTAAGTAAAAAGCTTCGGCAAAATAAGTGTAGTCAGAGCATTAAGTGGAATTAATGAGAAATAATTTTGTCTTATCCCTTAATTTACTCATATCTTTTAGATGTTAATCTTGATCCATCTAAAATATTTTAGGAGCATCAATTGCCAATGAGAACCACTGGATCCTGTGCTCCCCAATCAGCTCTTCACTCTCCTTCGTTGTGCATAGACTAGAACTTACTACTCATATACTGGAACTTGTGGCTCCTCTCAGTGTCTTCAACCATTTCAAGCTCAGGCTGCTGCAGCTCTCAGTACTCACCTGAGTCCTATTATGAGTTATTTTAGTTAATACCCACCTGTGAACTTGTTGTGTATTAATGTATTAGAACCTGATGTTTTTCCAAAAGACAGATTTGGAGAAATCCATTTTTGCAGTGTTCATCAACTAGCCCACATATGCTGAGCTAAGCTGACATCAGTTGATGATATGTTTCTTTGATATCCGTTTTAAGCATATAGTTTTGCCTTGAGAAACTCACTTGTCAATATTTCCTAATATTTCCTAACATTTCATTAGTTAGGTTGGCCCTTCTCTTGCTGCTTGTTTAGTGGAAAGAACCTGTCTTGCAGCAGCTCCAGCCATATAATCAAAATTTGCCAGATATTTTGAAGCACCTTTCTTACAGTTGCATATTCACTGTCATTGCAGAACAAGACTCAAATACTGATGGGACTGGTTGAAACTGATTTTAGACAAGTGGACAAAGCTGTTTGGCATGTGTCTTGGGTAAGAACTTGGAAAATATACTGAGGATTGCATTTCCTCTTCCAATGGAGGGTTTATATTCATTTATATTAGTAAAGCTTTTAATGGAAGGCATGATTGGTGGTACTGTAAACCTCCATTTATTGGTAATACAAATTGATTAGATTCAACCATACATGTCTTCAGATATGGGCCTTGCTGCCATGGTGCAGAGCCAGGATTCCAGCAGTGGCACTCTTTCCCTTCTGTGTTGATCTGAGACAAAGGTATTGGGCTGGTTAGTTAGTGGTATTGTTATGGAAGAAAGCAAAGCCATGATTTCCAGACCTGGAATCATTAGCCTGATGAAGTTTGAGCAAAAGGGAAATTGTGATTCCAGAAACAGTCTCAAGAAGAAATGTGTAAGGGTTGCTGCTTTAATGCCCGTGGATCTTTTGACTTCAAGGGATGGTGTCAGCCTCCGCAATTAGGTGTGGCTTCAGATCTGCTTGAAAGGACACCTTTCTCCCTAAGTCAAACAAACTCTGGGGTGACATCAATACAAACAAATTAAATGGTAGCAGAGCCTGTTCTTCGGCCTTCCGGCCAACTGACATGTCTAACCCTGTTCACCCTAATAAACTCTCCCAGTCTCCAGAAAATGGAGGCTAAGTCTAAACTGTCTATCAGTAGGTAGTTGTCCCTGGCCTGGGCCAACCCATGATTCATGCTCAGGAATTGTTTGGGATCATGCTACTTGGAATAGAACAAAACCAAGACAGATCTTTCCTTCACTCATGAGGCATAATGTCAGATTACAGGTCTACAGACATGAAGAAGTAAGAACGATCAAAGGTCATTTATTCCATCTTCTGATTTGAGGGAAGTTTAAACATTATACTCAGAAAAAAATCAGTGAAGGGTATTCCACAGCCCATAGGCCTCCCCTTTTTTTGCCAAACTATCTTTGCAGAATATTTCTCTTAAAGCAAAGTCCTCTTTGCTGCAAGTTCACATTGCATTGCAATGATTTATTGCATTGCCTAGTAAAGAGCACTGATAATAACGATGACCAGATTTGTAACAAAGTGTTTACTGGTTGAAAACATCAGACACTTTGCATTGAGAGGAGGAAGGAAGAGTCACATGACAGCAGCCATCTACATCTAAGTGAGGCTCCCTGGAAACCCTTAATAGGTGATAAAAGGAAACAAGTGCTTCTATGATGTAATTAATCTCATTTCAAGACAGACATCTGAAAAAGCTTAATCGCTTCCTGGAGATGCTGACATCTCTTCACTGACTACCAAAAGAGTGTAGACGATTCACTCGGACATTTGCCACTATATTTTCCTGTAGTTTGAGGAACAGATTCAGTTCCTTCAACCTTTCTTCACAGGATTTTTATGCTTTTTTTGTCACTTTGCTTTGTACTCTCTCAAATCTGTCTTAATTAGATCCTGTTTTCCAAAGTATCACACTCTACTCAAGATGAGACTTCAGCATTCAACAACTCCATTGATGCAGCTTAGAAAAAATAATTTTTTCCCAGCTTTTTTGTTTTGTTTGTGGTTTGATGCAGTTTTGAGATTATCTCACTCCAGTTCTTGAGCAATAGTGCAATGTTAGCACCTTTCCCATCTCCCTGAATTTTCCTTCTATGATAAGACTTATTAGTAATTGCAATTATTGCAGCCAAATTCTTCTTACCACTATCTTGAGCACTAGCTCTGTAAGTCTGTGAATTCTTCCACTGGATTTGAGATTCTGCATTACCTCTCTTAGCTGGGGATAAAAAGTTAGTTATCCTCATACTATACTGCTACTTCACTGTGCTTCTTTCCAAACAAATGAGAAAATATACACTGAAAATCTCTGCATCCCTATTAGTAATTTTAATCATCATCATTAGTTTATGACTGCTGGGATTTCTTCTATCCCTGACACTTTACAAGACCTATGTTGTCAGCCCTTCCTATGAAGCATTTTTTTCTGATAGCAGTGGAAGTCTTTATCTTCTTTTGAGAAATGTTGAACATCTGTACCTTGCAATTTGAATCTTGTATTCTCCTGCTTCCATATTTGTGGTTTGGTTTTTTGTTGTCATTGTTTATTTACTGCCTTCTCTTTGCCACTTAACAGGGCTGATTTTTACCCACAGTTATCAATAAGAAAATCTATATGAAAAGAGAGCAGTCTTATGGAGTACCCAGTTTCAGAATTCATTCCTAATCATGACTGCTGCATGGCATCCTGAAGGGCTTATTCCTTTGTAACCTTTTCTGGGTAATTTCTAGTTTGAGTAGAGGACAGGCAGAGATAACAAAGTAATGAGAATGAACCATGGAGAAATCTGATAAACAGGAAGATCTAAAGTTGGTTGGGAAGATACAGTTATAAGCCAAAATAAGAACAAATAGGATTAAAATGTGTAAGTAGATCAGCTCTTCTTTCCATTTCATAACAGAAAAAGGGACTAATCTAGGATTTGAAAAGATGAAGTGCTGAAATGAAACGTATCATGTGTCACTAGGAGTGTTAAGACTTCATGTATCTTTTAAACGGTGAATACTTTATCACAGGGTATCATTATGCAAGGTGCAGAGAAGGAGTGGTCACACAGTGATGAGAACACCCAGAGTTTAAACAGCTAGTGTTGCAAGGACACGCTTCCTCAGGAGATAAATCATCCCAGATCTTCCTACTATGTGATTTACACATCTTTTACACCTCTGGAGCTGGACATTGTGAAAGGGCGGGACAGCTTTGACAACAAGTAATATTATTCTGACATTCTATCCCTCCTTATTGCACCTTTATTGATATTATTTCTTCATGTGTGTGTGTCTGTGTCTCAAAGGTACATTGAAACAGATAAATTTTTCTGTTTATAAATGCTAATCAAGAAAATTTGGTCCTTTAGTCACAATGGAAGCTGAAGTACTTTGCACAGCCTTTTTTCTGCTTTTAAAAGCAAACCTGACACAAAACATTGCTGATTTGGTTTTGTCTGGGGCTTTTTGTTTGCTTGTTTTAAGGAAACTTAAATTATACACAGATGGAGGAACAATTGAAATTTCGTCACTGGAAATTAATAATGCTAAACTTGCATGGGTATATTTTGAATTAGTTACTATCAATTAGAAAGAGAACATTATTTTCTAATAACTAAAGACATTAATCTGAGGAGAATACAGAGGAAACAGAAATAAACAAATAATTCAAACTACTTAACATTTGCTCATGGACTATGTTGTTTTATGGCTAATAAATAAGGTTTAGATAATGAATGCTTAATTGATTGGTTTTGCTTTTTATTGCCTTTGCCATCCACTGTTAGTGGTAGCTAGATAAATCCTAGAACAGCAACCAACACCAGCAGGACCTGAACACATTCACTACAAAACGAATGAAAGTCTCAAAGCCTGTCTTAGGAAACAGCACAATAACTTTTCCCACCAAAAAACTACTGTGTTTTAGAAAATTAGCAAACAAGAAAGTGAGGGGGAAACAGCCAAACAGATCTCATTGCAAACCTCTCACCAAATGGGGAAATTAAAGAATTAGCAGTGAAACTGCAGAGCTTTTAATCTTGGTGTAGCTAGATTTAATACCAGAGCGACTAAAGGAAGTTACTCACTCCTTTCATCACATTTGCTTAACCACTGATGAAACACCAGTTTTCACTGGCAAGGCAGCAATGTATTTCTGGTTTAGGTGGTTCACCATGCTCTAACTGATGGAGTGGCCTCCATCACTTCTTCAGTGCTGGTCAGAGCAATCTGCACTGCCCACCTCCATTTTCTTTCTTACTACGGCTCAATGTGGCCTCCTACTTTAAAAGACAACAGGACAACAAAAGCCAAATTAGCCAGGTAGTGAAAAGGCTGAGGGAAAAAAGAGAGAATGCTACATTAACAAGTGGCTATATCTCCATCACTTAAAGAAATACAGAAAAATACCTGAAACTCATACACCTTCCCTTACTCCTCTAATTACCCATCTTTAATGTCTAAGATGGATTTTCAAGGAATAAGTAAACTGCAAGTAAAGGTGCTTTGTGAAACCCTGCTCACTTCTGGAAAGGGATTCTCTGTGCAGGACACCAATGTGGCTGCAAGAACAAATGGACAGATGTTCATAATGCAGTTGTTATCGCAAGAGATGAAATGGCAACAGAAAGAGTTGGTAAGTAAAGAAAAACAGCCAAGTTTCTGTGTACTGGGATAGGAGCTGGATACATTAAAGGTACCCTAAAGAGAATAAACACAATATTTTACAGTTAAAGATGGCACAGTAGATTATATGGGTATATGCGTGAGAAAGGGAAGTTTAGAGCTGCGTGCCAACTGAAAAGGCAGCACTGGAAGGGCTAGAAAGGGAGCTTGTGCTGCATGAAAGATTGTTTTTCAGATAGGGGCTTTAGAAAAAGAGACGGTAGGATTATTTGGTCACAGATGAGATGCAAGTAACCAGCTAGAGGAATTGTCTCTAGGCTATGGACTAAATAAAAAGAACATCTAAGCAGTTACAATAGGTGTGGCACTGGAAAGAGGTGAATTAGCAGTCAGGAAGCTCATTATTCAAATGAATATGGACAAACTTAAAGGTGATGCTCATATGGGGACACTCTGTTTGGCCAGGCAGCATCAATATGCACAGAACACTGTCCAGGCACCTTCTCACCTTGAAATAAGCAGCGTAACTTTAAAAGTGTGTGGTCTCAACAATCCAATGCTGAAGCTAAATCTGCAGAGACAAGTAATCTGGTGAGATGTGCATTGCAGAATGTTAGTCAGAGCTACTCACAGTGCTCAAATGGCAACATGGGGCTCTTTATTTTGAGATACAATGAGTGTCAGCAGATCCAGCGCTGTCACTTGACCGGCCTTGCAGGAAAACAAAGGTAACAAAAAACCCTAGGCAGTGGGGAGGGAATTCCCAGGTACCGATTCCAACATACAGGTCAAAAGCTACTGAGAATTTTCTCTCTGAGCTACCAAACCTAAAAGACTAATCTCCTTGTGAGTGAATGGCATAGAGAAATGAAAATCAAACAAGAGAGGAATTACCCTTCCTAGAGAGGAGATGACTCCACTGGAAAAAAAAAAAAAAAAAAGGCAGTTCTATGAGAATAGCCATGGGAAGAAGAACACACATTGACCAGACTAATTTAAAAAAAAAAACATTAGACCACCCCGAATCTGCCAGAAATGAATGATCACTATTTCTTACCAAAGCTGAAATTTTTGACTGTATGTTGCTGAGGTGTCATATTAAAAAAAAAAACAAACCAAATTCAAATCACCTGAAAGCAGCTTAAAGAACATCCTGCTCAGAGATAGGTATGACTGATCTGTGCTTGAGCAAAGCCTCTTGTGAGAGAAGCCTGAGCCCGTGGCAGCTTTGAGAGGAGCTTTTCGCTGCCATCTAATGGTAAACTGGGAGAAGAGAAAAATTACACTGAGGTCTTCTCCCCCTCGGAGCGTTTTGGTTATAATTACAGTTCCCTATAATTAAAGCAGGATTAATCATTTTTAACTTCATTTTTGCATTGTTTTTTTTCATTAAAAAATACACATACTGACCCAGGTTGGGAGTTCCCAAGCACTCACGTAACAGTAGTACAAATCTGGTACGAGGGCTTTCATGGCCCTTCCACTCTGTGGCATGGAGGGAGTCTGACAACAAGAAGACCTGGGAGACATTTAAGTTCCTTTACAGTTCCAGGGCTGAATGAATCCTGGGGGAAAAAAAATCCCGAAAAAACCTTGGTAAGCAGCTGCTTTCATGACTGAGACATAATAATAACATGATGTACCTTCCAACTAGTACAACTGGAACAGTTGCCCACATAGCTGGACTAGGAAATTAAGCAAGTGTGACAGAGGTGATGTTTCTGTTTGAGGTTGCGAAATGATGAGATAAATCAGATTTCTGATGCCTGTTCATGACAACCAAGTCACATTTCCTCTGCATCTGATTAATTTCTGCTTCTGCGAGATGCCACTATATCATCATACTTTAAAATATAAAAGAGAGGTGACTTCAGGCACATTCTTTACCTTGCCTTTCAAGATGAAGGTGTAATAAGGATGTATAATGCCTGACAAACACAGAAAAGCACTAATACTTCCATTTTTGTTTACTAAGAGTAAGTTAACTTCATTCTTAGCAATGTTAGATCGTGACTTTAATCCTACATGAGACAAATCAAATTCCAAATATTTGAAGAGATTGGGGTGTATGGACAGATAGGCTTGGGGTGGTTTTTTTGGGTTTGGGCTGTGCAGTTTTTTGCTCCTTCTCTAAGGCAGCATTTCTGCTCAGGGAATCCACATTGCTCTTGACATTCTTTTCTGTTCTGACTCACTATACACCGCTATGAATGCAAGAAAGTTAATCTTACCGACCTTCCCCCCCCACCCCCTCAGTAAGCATGTATGTATATTTTAAGATATATTGGGGGAAAGTGCTAAAAAGTTAGAGGCTATATTCTCAACCGAAATTAGTCAGAATCTCACAGAACTTGGCACTGGAACATTCAAAATACATAAAGACACAAAGGTGTTCAGAGATTTCTTCCCAGTGAAGTTTCTAAAGAGGGGAAATAGCTTTGCCCATTAATTGCTCCATTACCAAATATCCCTGACATAAAAATCTCCCATTCAAACATTTTATGACAAAGTTTATACAGATGTAAAATTAAGCAATCACTTATAATGCCTGTGCTAATTGCACGGCTGCTGTGCAGCAGTAGCTCCGCCGTTACATCACTTTTCAGATTTGCCTGTAATTTTCCAAGGGACGATTGGTCTGTCAGGTGAGGTGACAGGCATTTTAAAGCAGAACTGTAAAGCTGAGGAGCTTTTCCATCTGCCAAAATTACCCCGAACCTTGTGCAGCCACATACATCAGGGCAAGATGCTACCAATCTGGTTGCATTCTGTGCCTGTTCTGTATGGATACAGAGAATTCCCCAACTGGAGCATTCAGAAGCACCCAGAGAGGTGGGGCTGGTGCACAGCATAGAGAAATGTGGGAGAAGGCAGAAGAAGGGATGGACCTCTCCTAGTTTCTGAGCTCCAAAGAGAAGGAATCATGAATTACCACCAGTAATGGAGATGATGAGTAAAAGAGAGATACATCATGTGAAGAAAAGTAAGAAAGATAAGGGGAAACCTAGGCCACAAAGGGGTTTGGATTAGATTGTCATGGTGGCCAAGCCCTTCAAATCAGTCTGTGGTTGGAAAACTTTAGCATCTGCTGGAGTGATTTCTCCGCTGAGAGATTTTCACAGTTTTCTGGTTTGGGCATGTGGGTAGAGCATGAGGGGCTGAAAACACAGAAAAAACTTCCCTAGAAAGCCGGGAAAACTATAATGGGAAACAGCTCCAGCACATCTCAGTGGGGCAGGAGACCATCAGTGGCTGGACCGGTCTTCCAGCAGAGGACAGGCCAGAGGTTGGCCCAAGCGCAGGGGGCTCCCGCCAGGGATCTCACGGTTTGCTGAGGAGGGACTGGCAGGATACCCGCTTCAGCCTGCTGCCCGCCTGCCTCTCTCCCAGCTCTCTCCAGCCTCTGCTCCCAAACGGATGGGCACAGTATGCAGAAGGAGAGAGTCAGCCTCCAGTATGTAGAGGGAGGATGCCAGGAGGATGGAGCCAGGCTCTTCTCGGCAGTGCCACCCATTAGGACACGAGGCAACAGGCAGAAAATGATGCACAGAAAGTTTCACCTGAAATGAGGAAGAACTTCTTTACTGCTCGGGTAACTGAGCACAGGAACAGGCTGCCCAGAGAGGTTGTGGAGTCTCCTTCATTGGAGATACTCAACAACTTCCCGGACACAATCCTGTGCCTCGTGCTCTGGGATGACCCTGCTTGAGCAGGGAGGTTGGACCAGATGGCCGCCTGTGGTGCCTTCCAACCTGACCGCTCCTGTGATTCTGTGAGCGGCACCTCGGCTCCCAAACCGGCGGGCACGGGGCGGAGAAGCGAGCGGCCTCCGCGCCGCCCGCCCTCCCCGTCCCACCCCGGGGCGCGGAGCGCGTCCGCCGGGCCCGGGCCCCGGCAGAGGGCGCCGAGCCGGGGCTGAGGCGGCTCCGGCTCCGCCTCCGGCCGGCGAGCGGCGGCGCG
>VZTE01006250.1:1882265-1904199 GCA_013397775.1 Eulacestoma nigropectus | reverse complement strand
TTTTTTTTGTTGAAGGTGGTGAGACATTGAAACAAGTTGTCCAAAGATATTGTGGATCCCCCATCCCTGGAAATCTTCAAGGCCAGACTGGATGAGTTTTTTAGCAACCTAGTGTGGTGGAAGGTGTCCCTGCCCATGGCAGGGAGTTGGAACTAGATGACCTTTAAAGGTCCTGTCCAGCTCAAATCATTCTGTGATTCTATGACTGCCACCAAAACTGGGTCCTCACTGACACTGGAAGGTAGAAACAGGCTTTCATAAGTTTTAAGTATTGATCCACCAGTGGTATGAGCTAAGGAAAAGAAAGGCAGACTTTCTAAGGAGTCTCATGATGTGTGAGACAGCCCTCTGTGGGGTTCCAGGATTGAAACGGTTGGAGAGGGAACTGAACCCATGTGCTTCAAAATAGAAAGCTTCAGTCACAAGGCAGGGTGATCTCAGAGGAAAACTATGACAGCAGGAAGGTGAGTAGCTGTTCCACTTGGCTACACTGATCTGTCCTGAATAAGCTTCTCTATTGATCAGACCTTTTCATTGGGGTCAGACCCTCCTAAGCAGGTTGCAACTGTTTCTGCAGCCTTTAGACATCATATAAGCTAAAACTGTGACCTAAAGAAGGGTAAGCAGGGGCAGCACAGCCTGCAGCACTACATGGCAACTTTGTGTGTCTCACCTGCTGCAGGAGCAGTGCTACACACCTGCAGCATCTGCTGCACGTGGGCCAGCTTGCATTATGGAGCAGGGCACGGGAGAGGGCCCTGTGAAGGAATAGCGGGGAATTGCTCCCACAGCAGCTGGACTTGGGTCTGGCAGAAGAGAGCCTCGTCAAGTAAAGCACGCACATACTGACACTCCCGAATACGTTCCGAGTTCTGCTGCCTACAGACTGACAGAGAGAGAGGTATACCCTGACCCCTCTGGCCACACATAATAAGCAATTCTTTTTTTCTTAGAACAGAAGAGCACCAAAGTGTTTCTGGTGGGGAGTTGGGTTTGGGGGTTTTTTGGTTGGTTGTTTGGTTTGGTTTTTTTTGTTGTTTTGTTTCTTGGGGTTGGTTGTTTTTTCCTGTAATGGCATGTCAGAACAGACAGTCTGCCTTCAGCACCTACCAAATTATAGTGCTCAACAGCCTGTGCAGGCCAATTGTAATGGTCAGTCTGTGGTGGCATGGAAGGGAAAGGAATGCAAAGGGATGCATGTGAGCCATGCAAATCTGAGCACTACTGAAGCTAAAATGCATCTGTTTCCAGTGCTCCTGCATACAGACAGGCACTCCAGGGAGGGAGGAGACCCTCTTTTGTTCTAACTCTTGGAACAAGGAGAGATAGGAAGCAAGAGACAAGGGACAACATTACATGGCATAATACCAAACTCCTGGTTTTATACAAGGGGTCAGATTTCAAATGCAGGATGCAATCCTATCAAGTGACTCGCTCCTACTGCTGACAGGTACCTTAGGATTTTCTTCTCAGAGGAAACATTTGTAGACCTCGCTAACACACCACCATATAAGCTAATCAAAGTGGAACATTCCCAAAAGTATAACGATTAAAGGAGTATTTTGCCTTCCAGAGAAGTGAGCACTAACACACGACTACAGAATGCTTCTGGAAACAAACAGTTGCTTTGTTATAATGAAATTTGTGAAGGAAATTGGGAGCGATTACTTGACATTTGTGTGTGTGTGTTCTGTGTGTACAGATACAATTAGCTGATCTTCCTCCAATGTTCAGTAATAATTTGTTTCCATCTATTAACATCAATTTTAGTGTGATTAGACATATAGTGATTTTGCCCATTTTATGACTGGGAAGTCAGTTTCACTAGATTCTAAAACAGAAATTAAGGAAAACATAGCTAAAAACAAACCAGGTTTGCTCAATTTTGTCTTGGGGTGTGGGCAAGAAAGGGGAGAAGTGGGAAAAGAACAGCTTTATTTCTCTTCTATTACAGTTCTTCACTTCCCGTAGGAAGCAAAGTGCTTCCTTCCAAATTGTTAATTAAAAGAAAAAAGCTCAGTGGGGACCACAGTTCCATGAGGGAACAGACCAAGAAATGGAGTAAGCAAGTGGTCTGCTCATGTCACAGGCTTTCATGGCCATTAGCTAGAAATGATAACATCCAGAAAATGACAAAAATGAAAAGGAATATGGTGGATAAAAACAGTATAGTGTAAGCGCTAATCTCCTGCCAGTCAGATGAGGTACAAGGAAAATGTAAATGTGATGGAGGTTTGGTTTTGTTAGGAGTCATCTGTTTCTAGCACTTGCTTGTTCTGCCTTTCTTAACAAAGTCAATTTTAAGAGAGAATTAAGAGGAATCTAAACCGTTACTTCATCTATTCATTTTTATCAACTTCAGGCACATTAAAAAATACACTTTCAGAATGTTTCTGGGGAAAAATCTCTAACTCCATTGGTGCTGAGTTGCAGTAATAATGGAAAAAAATCAGAAAGTCAAACAAAGGCAGTAGAGAAATGTTGGCAATGACAGTGATGGAGTTTGTTTCACTTACTCAGAAAAACCTGCCACACTTGTTCTTCCACAAATTTTCAGTGCAATCAACTAAAATGTACTTTTATAAGTAAGAACACTTGTCGATTTATGCCCTGTCCTCAAGGGAAGCTTAAGACATTGAATTTTCCAGCTGAATTTTGCAATCAGCAAAACAAAATCTGAATGAAAATAAATTACAAATAAAACGTGCACATTATTTTCTGGGCTTCTTGGGGTGTAGAATTCATGTTAGCCCCTTCCAGCATGAAATTAGACCTGGTGTGCCTTTGTAGAGCATCGAGCACACAATTCTGTTTCTCACAGCTATAACATAAACATCAAACAAAAATTGAAGAGACAAATGACAGATTTTTTAAAATGTACCTAGAAATAAATTGTGTGCATTTTGAAGACAATAAAAGAAGTCACAAAGATTTTAGAACATGAAACAGTTGGCTGTACTGCATCAGCATAACAAAGTGATTTCAAGTACAGATTTTTCTCATTTGCCAACACATTTGTTGTTGATTCTGTCACCTGAATATACTTAACAGGCAATAAACTGATGTATACTTCACCTCCCTTTTGATGTGTTGTTTTACATTTTTTACAGAGCTTCTAAGGAAATGTTTAAGTTGTAGAAGATATAAAAGATGCAAAAATAAAGAATTATGATACATACTACACTGTTTCTTTTAGAAAGCTTAGAAATGGGCTACTCAATACTTACTGAAAGCTGATATATTTAAACTGTAAGAAGTAGAGACACATGATACCCACCTTAACTGGGTAGGTGGAAAGTAATGCTTATCCATAGGAAGTCAGTGTGCATGGCTACATATGTGCCCCACACTTCAATATCTAGCAACCCTCCTATCACAGTTTCACTTTCAAAATTATAAGTTTATTCTTTTAAACAGAAGAAGTCTGAAAGACAGAAAAATCTTTTTAAATGGCTGCAGCAAACTGGGGTGTTTTCCTTTATGTATTTGTCTGACTAGCTAAGGTTATCTCAGATCTTAGTAACAGACTTTATAGGAAAAAAATCCTGCTTGTACCCAAACAATCACCAGACAACATTCCTCTTGTATGAAAATAATATACCTTTAATTTATTTACAGGACTGACCAACTGGATGAAGTGGCTGTACTTCAGATGCACTGCAAGAGCTTTTTGTTAGTGAACTATGCCACTATTTATATGTCTGTATTTTCTTGATATCAGTTATAAATCATACAATCAAACGAATCATGAAAGGGTTGTGAAGAGTGGGACAAAAGGAATGTACACAGCAATAAAAAGAGAAAAAAAACACAACAAAAATATTTTTATACCCACTTTCAAAAATTATCATTTTTACGGTCAGAGTTATCAAACTGTTTTTTTCACTACTTTTTAGATAATATGAATTGACTGATTTTTGGACTTAATATCAACATCTACAGTAAAAGCCAGTATGTCTCAAACTTGCATGCTAGTAACACCCATCCTTTGTAAAAAAGTTTAATATATATTGAGTTCTTCTGGGAGCACTGACAACACTAAGTGGTGAAACGTATGACATTAAGATAAGAAAATAAAATTGTATTTCTTACCTTTTGGCCAGCCATTTGCAACCACGAATTAAACAGCCGTTAGTATCTTCTGTTATTTTATATATCCCATAAAAGTGCATGTAAAAAAAAATCTCTCAGAGTTTCTAGGTAGCATACAATGACAAGAGAGTACTGGTTTCTGATACATTCAATTTGATAAATTTATACTGAAATGAACAGATGCAGACATTGTGGTATCAGTTCTTTATCTTTGGTAAAATGATTTTGATTTATTATAGCCATATTTGCTCTGATATCCATTTTGAGTATGGTCTGCTATTACTTAAACCAACAGGAAACATTTAAATGGATATAAACAGTATCAGTGTGTTATTTAGTACATTCATGACTTTCTTCATACATTCTTTGAGAATGTTTCTAGCACATGGGCAAAATGAGCATATGCTACTATCTATGATTTACTCGAAGTTTAACACAATACTTTTACTAGTTCTTGCCATCAGGAAAAACTATTTTGTTTTCCTTTTAAAGGGATCAATATGAGTCTAAGAACAATAAATTCTAAAAATCTGAAGTAAAAATATCAAATATTTTGTACTTTCTTACAAATGCTAAAATAGAAAATTACACTGGAACTGACTTAAAATTTGCTATGACCCATCTAAGTAAACAACAGAAAAGGACCACAGAGAACATCAACACTTGCTCTAAGGTGTTCCAGTGATGCTCTGTAGGCAACCACTGTCTTTACTGTCTTAAGAATCCATGTTTGACTCTCTCTCACCATTTCTATCAGTATTAAAATTTAAAAAAAAAAGAAAGAGAAAACAAGTTTTAAAGCAGCACTCTCCAGTGACAATTCATACAGCAAATTCATATTGGGTTCTGGGTGGTCTTTGTTACACTTGAACATATTAATGATGCAAACTTGACCATACGAACCTAAGTTATACATACACAGTTATGTCTCCAAATAGCTACTAATTACACTAAAACAATTTGGCAAAGTGAGGGAGTTCAGCATCCCTACACCCAAAATATCCAGATGCTTCTGCACTCATGGAAATAATGAGTTACATTACCACAGCTCATATGCTGTGGGACCCTGAAACACTGGATTTCATCACAAAACCAATCTTTGCATATACTTTTTATATATGCAATTCAGTATCAACACTGGAAACCTTTGGAATCATGATTTTGATAGAAAGTAAGGTCTAAAATTTTTTTAAGTTCTTGTTTCAGGTCTGTTTGTTGTTGCTGTTGTTTTTGCTGTTTTACAAACGGGGTGGCAAGCAGGTGATGGGAAGACATTCCATGGGTATAGGCTTGGGTCTGTTCTGCCGGCTTTACACAAGACGAGCAATCCTCAGTCACTCCAGCGGTTACACTGGACAAAACAATAACAGAACTCACAGGGGCAGGATCAAGCTTGTGGTGTCAATACAAAAAAAACCATTCACATGGTGTCTATGCTCATGTCTCAATTCTTCAACAGTTAATTCCTGATTTTAGAAATAAAACCAATGTAACAGTCAAAAATGCAAATGACACCATTCTGACCCACTCTCTGACACAGTATTATAGTAATAATAATTCAGTACCTCAGTACCATGAAGAACAAAACAAGTGTGAAGCTGCAGTTACTGTAGAAGCAAAGTCTAATATTCCAATGATTTCCAATGAAAATGGCACTTTCAAATTTAAATTAAGCTTAGTCTACACATTTCAAAATCCAAATGAATTAAAAATACTGTTTATAATGGTACAATGAAAAAATGCCCTTGAAGAGCACAACCCTTAAAAAAAATTCTTTATTATTAGAAAGTGATAGAAAAGGAAGATGCAGAAATGGGGAGTGGAGTAATATTTTCAATACATGTATTTGCACCAGTGAGTATCATGCTCTTAGCGAGTCATTGATAGCTGTCACTGATGGTCTCTACCCATGTACAAATGTAGTCAGCCACTTCCCACTGCTGCAGTGCCAACAAAAATGCAACACACACACTGAAACGCAACAAATTTAGTGCCTGACTGTCCCAGGTGCTGAGAACCCTCAGCTCCCAGGAGGCCCTTCAGCCTAAACCAAAGCATACTCTTGACAATAATTTAGTGGTCAAAGTCTTAGCAATTTAAAGAGCCCGTCACTTTTTTTGCTTTCTTTGCTTTTTTCAGTATATCACACTTTTTTCTGTTAGGACGCCGGCATCTTTCATCGATGCTCGGTATACATTCATAATGCCACACTTCTTCCATTTTCTCCACAGGATAAACTGCCTCCACGTAATGACGGATCAGTCTCAGTCTGATGGGATCAAGCTGCTTTTTATTACAAGCACCTGAATGGTTGTACTGCAGTCTCAGATTCTCCGGAGTAAAGAGTTCAGGAAAGAGTCTTACGAGAAGCCTGGCAGCAAAGTTGCCAACCGACAGGCTCTGCTGCACTATCTCTCTTATCTCCTTATCAGACAGCAAATACAGAGAAGGCACAGGGAAGTCTGGATTAGGAACAACAAGTTCATCGAGTGGTATCTTGCAAAAATCCTTGCTACTTCTTTCTGGTGGCAGTGGAGGCCCTTCAAATTCTTCCCGAAATCTCTCAGGGTTTATTGCATAGGTGAGAAATTCCCTCCTGTCGGGCCCTGGCACGTGGATTTTCCGTTGCTGTTGGTACGAGCGCCTTTGCTCCGTGTCTCTTCGTCGACACCTCTCGTCAAGCTTCCCAACAAACTCCAATGTCCACACTCTGTCATTCTTTGCTCTGGGGTACAGTATCTGCACATAATGTCGAATTAATTTAATTCTAGTGGGGTCGAGCTGTTTCTTGCCTAAAGATCCGCTACAGTTGTATTGCTTCCGTAAGTTTTCATGAGTAAATAGTTCAGGAAATAAGAGAACAAGCAATCGAGAGGCAAAGTTGCCTATGGAAAGACTGCTTTCATATATGCTTTTAATCTGTTCTTTGTTCAACAGGTAATCCGGGACAGGGACATCAAAATCAGGAGGGGGAAAGTCAAGTTTGTCAAAATCTATGGGTACAAGCCAAATTTTTTTTGACCGTCTGCCAGGTTTTTCATATTCAAAACTGTCTTCCACTTTTATGATTGATACATCATCTGGTAAACTAGAAGAATCATAACAGTCGTCTCTCATCTGGTCACATTCGCTCCCATCCATATACATACTTTCAAGCTCATCATTTATTCGCTGAACACACTGCTGCAACCAGGCTTCTTCTTCTTGCACATCTGGAAAGTAAATTTCAGTGTACCTACGGATTATTTGAAGACGATGAGGATCCAGCAGTTGTTTTCCAGAGTCTCCAAAGCAGCTGTACCTTTCAGCTAATTTTCTGTGGTCAAAGAGTTCTGGAAACAGTCTGTGTAACAAAAAAACAGAAAACTCCCCTGGCGAAGAAGCTTCATCTAAAAATTCATTGAGATCCTGAGCATCCAGCATGTAATCTGAGGCGATGACATTACTCCTGTCCAAGGACAAAGCTTCTTCCTGCTCTTTATCCTCCATAAAATGAGAGGATTCGACCTGCTCAGTCTCATAAAAACTGGATGATTGCACATTCTGCTGACTGTTTTCCATTTCCCTTTGAGCCCAAAATCTATTGAAAAAATCATTGACTTGAGGCAAACACTCCAACTGCCACACAGCTGTATTCTTCACAGAAGGATAACAAACTTCCACATAGTTACGAATAAGCTGCAGATGAAGAGATTCAAGTTTCCTTTTGTTGAGAAAGCCACAGGCACTGCAGCTCCTGCCGAACTCATCGTCACTGAAGAGCTCTGGGAAGAGCTGCACGAGCAACCGGCAAGCCAGGTCTCCGCCTGATGTGCTTTGATCCATGATTTGTTTGAGTTCCGCAGAAGTCAGCTGGTACTCCGGGGGAGGCTTGAAGTCTGCAACAGACTCTGCTGGACTGACTTGCTTTTTAATTCTGCTAACCTCCAGAGACAACAGGTCAACTTTACTGTGAAGCTGAGTCATATTGGTATTGAGGGTGTTCAGCGTGTAAAACATTTTCTGTATCAAAGAATATATATTTGATTCTGAATCTGCTGTGGCTGCTGCTACTGCAATGGCTGTGGCCGAGTCTCTTTTGCGTTGGTCATTCAAAGTCCGAATTTGCGAGGGACTGCTGGGGTTGATTTTTTCAAACAGCTCATAAGAAGCAAACTGCTCAGCTCCTGGTGGGTTCTTCTTCTCTGTGATTTTGTGTGAGATGCCATAGAGAGGTTTTTTATAGGATGGAGTGATTATGTCACTGAAAGATTCTTCTTCACAGAGCCATGTTACATTAGAATTCTTGTTCTTGTTTGGCTGCTCTGCATTTACCTGAGTGGGTGAGCCAGCATCTCTGTTCCTCATGTTTGAAAGGGAGCCCTTCAAATTAATAAATACTGTATTAGTAAGACTGCCTTAAAGATATTAGCTATAAATATGTGCCCCATTAGCAGGCATTGTTACAAAAATATGCAAAGTCAAATTTTCTCCAGGGGACCTGTTGTGTTAAATGATAAAAATTAATAAATTCACAGGGAAAAATAAAAATATAGTAAAGGATTATTCAGGTTTCCTTTTTATTTTCTTTTTTTTTGGCTCATGGCTTTCTCCATGGAATAGAAATGCAATAATAATTCTTAGTACTCTCTACCCACAGAACTCTAACTACTCTCCCAAATTAAGTATCATTAGGCTCCACCTTGCATATGAGGATCTTGGGCTGTAGAGAATTTGGGTGGTGACAAGTAAGCAACAGAGCCAAGAATAGCATCTAGATTTTCTGACTCCTAGTCCTGTGACCTTGCCATCGCCTCCAACAACTGCATTTAACATTCCAGTACTCTCTTTAGGTTAGCTTTTGAAAATGTCACAAAGGCTATAAAACACAAAAATTATGCTGATTCTCTATTTTTCTGATGAGAAAGGTTTATATATAGGTTTTTTAAAAAATCTTTATAATGGTGCAGAACTACTAAACAAATCTTAGAAATGACTTAATTTTTAAAAGACTATTTTTTAGAAGACTAATTTTTAAATGACTATATTTTTAAAAATCTATTTAAATAATAAAAACTTAAAGTGAAAAGTACCTTGGTATTATCTTTTTAAAAAGGAAGCCTAAGAGAAGATTTCTTTATTTCTGAAAGGCAAGAAGTTTAGACTCATGGTTTTCTAATTTTCGAAATTATTTATATAAAACCAGTAATGAATTCTTAAGGACTTAATGTTCTCAATTATTTGTAATTATTTCTCATTGCTTGAAATTGGAACCAAGCATTTTCATCATCTCACAGCAGATACGCAGGGCTTGGGTGATTTGGGGTTTTTTTTGCAAAGACATGGATATTGCAAATAATTCTTAGAAGTTAAGCAGATACAACAGAATCAAAATCCAACATACAGAATTCAAATATGAGAAAACACTCCCAGATTTGTAAATGTTTCTATACTGAAACAATTTTCTTGGCTTGTTCTATAGAACGTTAATTAGATAAAAAACTACAGAATTTGCATTCAGTTATTAAAACAAATGAAACACAGACTTCAGGTCTGAGCTGAGAGCCACAAGAAATTTGAAATTCTAGTGAAGACCCCATTATGTCCTACAGTGAGGAACTTGAATTAAGCTTTCTTTCTTAAGAAACAGAACTGTAACTTATGAAATCAACGTGGTGCCTATGTGTACTCACACTTGGCACCTACTTACTGCAGTTACAAATCGAATCTAATTATTTTTTAATTTCTAATGCAATGTATACTCAAAAGAGACTCAGAAAGAACCAGCTGGTTTCCACTGCAAGTTTAGAAACCGGCATTCAATTAAACTGAAGCTGTTTCCAATTCTGCTCTCACTCACATCACATTACCCTACATATGAAGCCTCATGTTTGCACATCCAAAGCTGTGTGGAGAGATGATCAAATGAAAACGTAATGTCAAGGCGATGTATTTCAGTGTGCAGAATCCCTGGCTGTGGTGGGGCCTAGGACACCTGACTTCCAGGTCCCATTTAGAAGACTGTCCCACTCCAGTCCCACTCACAGTGAAGCCAGAACAGCGACTGGACTGCAAGCAGACTGAAATCCACATTGCCCCCACTTAACTGCAGGCTTCTATGCTGGGACTGAAGTCATCATACACCACCTGTACTTGTCAGCGAAGAAACAGAGGTAGTTCCAGGTGGTAACAAGCTCTGCCAAATAGACATCACCTGAAAGCAGGCCATGACAATCTCCACCGACAGTAAGCACAGTACTGCTCCCCAGTCAGGCACCCAAACTGAATTACAAAGCTTTTTACTATTTTAGATCAAAAGAACAAAACAAAACATTTCTTACACAAACAGTGAGACCTACCACCTAAGTAGCTCTTTCATTAACACTCCTGTTAACTGACAATATACCAATTATTCCTTCAGAAACAGCATATGACTCTTTCAATTCCTTCTCTACTACTAAAACACCTTGCTACTAAATAGCTTGCCACGGGCCACCAGGTATCTGTCAGTTCTCATCTGACCTCCTGCTGTTTATTTCCCCTAATTAATTATATAATGAAACTTGGCAATATGAGGGTAACCTCTATTAATGCACACCTCACGCACAAAGTCAGGCCAAATCAATATTAGAATGTGTATTAGAGAACATGAATTCATTATTTTGACAGTAAGATCATCAAAGTTCACAGTCTCAGTTTTGGACACCGTGCTCTGGAGCTCATGCTAAGAACTACGGCACATCTTTGCTATGATGGCAGCTGCTGAACTTCTGCCTTCACTAATGCAGCTCCCAGTGGTCGGATCTGGCTGCGGGATGGATTTGCATTTCAGAACATTTGCATTTCAGAAACACATAGCCAGTGTTCTACTAGCAGATGACAGAACATTTGGGCCTTAAAAATATTTAAGGATATTTTAGTTCAGATGCATTCTCATTTTCTTTTCTTTTGCTTTTAATTATCTTGTCTATAGTTTCCATCTGGGAACAGCACTATCCACACCATAAATGCATGGCTTTTGTAAATTCTCCAATTTAACTAATTAGTTTTCTGTAACACTGATCTTTAAACATCCATGAATTTCAGATAATACTGCACCCATTTAAGATGATCAGTTCTAATGTACTATCAAAAAAGAAGCAAAGATATTGTTCTATGAGACTCAGTCTACATAAGATAGTGCTGCTTTTTATACTACAATTGCACAGCAAGTTTTTATGTTCTAAACATTTTATGAACATTTGCAAAATGCAGTATTTTGGAAAACATCAACGAATACAAGAAATTGTGAAACTGTCTCTCACGTTCTCTCTTGGAATCCTAAGCCAAGTTTTAAAAGTTGCTTAGTTATTTTTCTGTTTGGTGCTCGAGTCCAGCATTTATGACCTTTGTTATGCTTAGTAAACAAAGTCTAAATATCTGTAAGAATACAATGCATAATATTCAAGCATGGGAGTAAAGAATAAAAAATACATGAGCAAGAAACATAGATTCTTTCAGACACATGAGAAAATGTTGCACATAAATTTTTTAAACTTACAATCTTCTACACTTTGTTTTTTTAAAGAAAATCAGGGAAAATTAATTTCTGATTATGAAGTGGTATTCAGAATTTTAAAAAAAAGTGAAATCTTCAGATAAAAAGTAATTTAGTAATACAATTACCAATCCAAAAGAAGTACAGCTCTGTTTATATCATAGACAGATGCCTATGTGATGTGCAGTAAAAATATACTACAAACACAACAGTCTTTAAAATAATTAAGATCTTTTCACTGTTTAAATAGAAATAGTTAATAAAGTCATCAATTAAAACAAAATATTGGTACTAGAAAAGTAATTAACTTAAAAAATGCTGTTAAGATTGAGGACTATTTCTGGTTGGTTATTTAACTGAACATGCTGATTCACTGGGGTCAGCCAAGAATGAATTTTCATCGTTATTACTGGGTCAATTTCTGATATTATAAATCCAAAGTTATAATTAATTTTAAATTAAATTTTAAAATTTATTAATGGCAAACAGGAAAATGCAAAGCAAGCACAGTTCAGAGACCATTATAAAGCTCTTTAAGAATCTGAATGCAAGGAAAACAATTGTAAAAAGAAAAAGAGAAAGGAAAAGAAAGAAACCGTGTAATAAGATTAAAACCTACCTACCACAGGCATTCAGGGGGAAAAAACAGCCCTAAGAAGTCAGAGAGATGATAGTCAAGAAAAAGAAACACGGAGAACTATGGCTATAAAGGAGACATAAAATGTGCAAATACAACATGGAATAACTGGCTAGGTAGCAGAACAGCAGAAAAGGATACGTGCATTAGAAGAGGTCACAAACTAAATATAACCCAGGGCCTGAAGTTATTCAAAAGAGGATGAATTTGAATCTAGGTTATTTTAATAAAGTGCTGAGTGTGAAAAATAGGACGTCACTATACTGCTCTAAAGGGTGGCAGGACAGATGTGACTATCCAATGCCAGACACTAGTCTTTCTGGACTCTCAAAGGGAACAACAAAAATATAACGTGACTCCTGAAGAAGAGATGGAAAGAAGAGAATTTTAATCTCGGAAAGGAAGGACTGAGGGTGGACAACATCACATGAATTTTCCCACATGCAGATGATTACTGCTCTCCCTACTGAAGAAGAAGAACAAAAAGAAATTTGCTCTGTTTCAGCAGAGATTAGTTAAAATCTGCCATTGCTAGAAACACTAGATCAGGATAATGGAAGAGACTGGGCATCTCCTTCACTGGCTAGAGAAACATGTGGATTGTCCCAAGCGGGATGCCACACCAGATGTTGTAATACATTCTGCTCTTGATATGGCTTACATCTTCTGCATCCCTGCATTTTTATCTTTCAAATAATACACTAATTTATACTGGTCTCACTGACATTAAATCTTTGTCACAGAAGAAAGAATTACAGCCCTGATTCTACCACTGAGGATCCAGCTGAAGGATTGTGTGACCTGAGAGGGACTGTAATCAGAGCCATGCCCAGGTACTCCAAATCACTGCCCCTTCCTATGTTATCTGATGAACAAAAACACAATTCACATCAATGAATTAACCTATAACTGTATTTCATAAATATGATCACTCCCATGTTATTTTGAGAATACCCAGACATGTGCAAACTGACTTAAGATTAGCCACATTCGCAACAAACTCATTACCAATGTAAATTTAGTTACAAGACTTGCATTCTACTTATAGCAGTATCAGCCTAGGAAGCATGAACCAAGAAATCACAGTCATGTATAGAGAAGTCACCTCTTGAGTAAAGCGTCTCTTCTTCACGCTGGGTAAGACATCCTGCTGGCCTCCTGACCCATCACAGCCAAGGGAGGTCTGTTTCCGTTTGTTGGAATCCTGTAGGCAAGTCACTGCGCCATCCAGTGAGTGTTTCTCAGCAGATCTGGAAGTTACTGAGCAGTCTAGAGCTTCATCTTCATTTTCTGTTTCTACTTTCACATTTTTTTTAGGAATTTTTACTGAAAAAAGAGAAGGTTTAGAAAGATAAAGCACCCTCTCCAGAAAACCAAGACATCCTTACTACAATGTTCTGTGGTTTGTTTCTTTTTATGAAAACGTGTTTTGAAGAAATTCATTATTTTTTATGACTTCTATGGTAAGTGTATGTTGAGGCCACCTCAGAGTCAAATCATTCAGTTCTCCCATAAATGACAGTTTCTTCTCCAAAGAAGAATCTAAAGTATAAACAAATAATGTTACACGAGGAAGATTTTTTTGGAGGGGAGGAAGGATGTAGAGCAGAAATAATAATGACTAACAAAGATAATGTCCTATTTTAGATAACTTTTTAAAAAACATTAATGTAATTTGTCTTGATCTAACTGCATTCTTTATTAGGTGACAAAGGCTTTAAATCAACAAGTATGTTTGCCTGATCAAAAATTATATGAAGTATAATAGTTTACCTTCATCATCATCAGTGATTTCAGCTGAATTCATCTTCTATCTCACTAAAGAACAAAACAAAAATACAAAAATAAGTATCAGCATCTTCTGGAATAAGGAAATACCTACATCTCCTCTTGTAATTACTTTTCATCTAGAGGCACTATGAGTTAACAGCCCACAGATAACTTCCAGTCTTTCCAGTCTGTATGTTTGTAATAACTAATTATTTTCAGTAACCTTCATGGCCATCGATCTGTCAACATGCAAACTATACTGTTGATAACATACAGCAGGTAGGAAAGTATTTAAAACTGTATGTCTTTTTCTGGTATGGAGAAAAGCAAAAGTCATTCTAACCTTCTCTGTAAAGTGTCTTGGCAGTATATAAATGGAAGTTAACTGTATTAAACTCTTCACCCTGTACAAAATCACTGTTATTACAGTCAGATGTTTTTAAATTGTCCTTGTGGGTGACACAAAATCATCATAGAAAGAAAACATCATAAATAGTCACATACATGCTGGAGTAAGTTTTTATTTTAAAATCTTTGATATTTTGATATGGATTGCATCAATTCAAGCAGAATAATGCAAATAGATCTACAGTAAGTCCTTTTTCTCTGTCAGCCTCTAAATAACATGGTTTTTGTAGGGAAAACCAAATATATTTATTATGCTAGCATGATTTTAGTATTACTTCTCATGTGAAAGACTCAGCTGTATTTCTATTTACTTGAAAACTAATTTTGCAAGTTACTTGGGGGAAAACATCAATCTCTGTACAGGTTCCTAAAACATACTCTAAATCTTTGAAGATCTACAAAGCAAACAACTTAATCAGATATCACTGACCCTTACAGGGCATGCAGCTGCAAACTGACACTCTTGACTGGTAAGCGGGTGACTGGCAAACTGTCACACTGTGCTCATGGCTCCTCTACACACAGCATTATGTTTACCTGGCCCCAGAATATTATTGCTTTACAAGTGCAAGTCAATAAAACCAGTCAATCAAAAGTGTACATACAGCCCACGAGTAGGAATTACAATGAAATTAAAAAGAGAGATAGGGAGAGAAAGACAGAGAATCTGTTGTGGAGGAGAAAACAGTCTGTACCTCTCTCCTGAATAATGTTGAATAATAATTTTTTTTTTTTTAATCTCAAAATACTGGTAAAAAACTCTGTAAACACTTGAATGCTGTGTAGATATGAATTTCAATTTCTAGGCAATTTGATGGCTGTAATGGCAACTGTGAGGTTCCATTCTGGATTAGATTTTGTATGATTTACAATGGGTGGCACCCAAACAAAAGATGCACACATTTATAAAATCAGCTTATACTGGGCCACCCTTGAAGCCAAAATACTTTTTGATGTGCTGATTTTCCACATGGCCCTTATATACAGCCTTGTAAAGGGCATCCTCAAGGGGATAACATGAGATTGTCTTCATCATCACAAATAAACATAAGTCTCTCTCAGTTGGACATAGAGCTACTACAAACCCCTCAGACACTTACTCCTTTTACCCACCATGCTTCCCTGTTTCAGGACTTGCATTTATGAACTGATCTATATATAAATTATGCCAGCTTAACAGTACTGTAATCATGTCACTTAAACTTTTGCAAACTCCCTAGAGACATAACAGCGTGAAACTAAGTGGCCCACACGAATTTCTAAACCACCTGATAAGCACAGGTATGGGTTAATTCCACATCTTACTAACTCAACAGTATTTATAAATTTAGACAAAGCTACTACAGCTTATAATGAAAAATCCTACAGCAGTGTACTTCTTACAGCACCATCAAAAACCTCTGCTGGTACAGCCTTAAGAAAATCCTGCAGTACCAACTGTTCGTATTTTGCCCTGATATCCCACATACATTGAAAGTCACTGTCTGGATCTTCCTTGCACTTTTCCATGCTGTACTAGGCTTGGCTCTGAGGGCTGTGGTACAAAACCAACATGTGCCAGTGCTCAAGGAGTGTGACATTTTGTCTTTTTGTGAGGGCCTGAGGTGACAGTAAGCAAATCTATCAATACCGCTACAAAATATCTAAAACGGAAATCAAAATGATTTTTCAGATAATCCTAGACCACTGTATCGGAGCAAAACAGAAATGTTAAACACAAAGCCAGAAGAGAAGACTAAAAGGTGGCAGTGGATGGAACAACACAAAATATTTAGGAGGGGATATATGGAATTATATTTTCTTTCTAATTCCTGCTATTACTACTATTCAAATAGGAAGAATGCTTTAGAAGAATTCCTATCAGAGAATAAAATCAAACTGAAAGGAGAAGATAAATGAGGATCTGAAGAGCCACTATTTAACACTGGAAAAAAGTGAAAACTAAAGCAAAGCAACAGTTAACTTTCTGAAGGAAACAACATCAGGAAGACCAAAGCTACCCTGAATTCAGGTCAAATAACACTGAGTCAAAACATTGGTTCACAAATTTGAAATACAGCGTTATTAGTTTTGATTTTTTTTTTAAATTTCTAAACGGCCAGAATACAATTAAAAGTGAACAGTCAAAACAAGTGTCAGAACCAATGAGGCCTCGAAAGACTGTGTTCCATACCTGAGCTCTGCTGCCAAAAAAAGCCCAAGCTCCAACTTTTTTCATTTTTGGGAGCCCTAGTAATAATCTATTTCTTTATCTAGTTTCCTGTCTTCTTTGTGAGATTTGTAAGAACTCTGGTATTATGAGAAAATGAAGCACATCTAACATATAACAGCTTCTGTTAAGAGATAGGATTCAACTGTTCCTTTGATTTCCTGCCTCACAGCCCCACCTGCTCCCTCGGTCAAGCATGGGTGCCCATCTTAACATTCCAACTTGATAAACAGTCAGAAAACAACTCACTCCTTTTTTTCTTGGGTTACTTTCCTTGTAATTCATAGACATAAAGGGCCCAGCTCAGGAGTATACACAAGACTTGTGATGGAAAGGAAGAATTAAAATCTCTCCCCATACCAGCAAGCCACCACCTCGGTTCAACCATCTTGCTTATTTCACCATCTCGCTTCAAATTTGGGTCACAGTAGACCCACAAGTGACTAGCAAGCAAACAGAGAGGCACCAACAGAGCAACTACATCATCGCTTCCATAGGAAATTAGGATTTATGGAAAGGGGGACAGTCTGTTCCTGAGAATGTCCGTCCATGCATGCCTATATATGTAAGGTTAACAATAATTTTGTTGATTGTTTCAAGTCCACTAAAGATAAAACATTTCATTTTCTTTAAAATACTGTTTGCTGTGCATCAGTACTTATGAATAACAATTATTTCCTCTTTAAAAGAGGTAGCAGTGTCGAAGTCTGTTTTGAGGTAGCATTCTGGCCCAGATTGTGAAAATAAGCAAAGCTGGAGTAAAAAAAGATCTAAAAGATCCTGGGGCAAAATACTGCAAAAAGCATTTGAGTAAGAAATCCATACAGTAAAGCAAACACCCAGTAGTTGTTCCTTATCATGTTGAGTGTACAAAACATACTTCAATCTTACATGTATTTTTTTCAAAACTTAAAATAAATATACCTATCATCCTCAACCTAATAATTACTCAATGCTATCTAGAGGACAGCTGTTAGCAAGTTCTAGGAAAGAGTGAACACACTGTGCTGAGGTTGGGAGCCCACGCCTGCAACTGTGACTGGCAGAGCAAGCAGCCTTGGCAGCTTTATCTTGCTGGGATACAGACAGATGCTGCAGTACATCCTGTTTTCTGGTGACTCCTCTGGAAGAAGGATTCCAAAACACACCAAACACCTACAACAGCAGCTACGTCAACAGCCAGATCCAAGGGAGTAGGGAAAGAAGGGGGGGTCCCGGCACACCCTGGCTGTCACTATTGGCCAAATTCCCTTCCCACAGATCCTGCTCTCCCTTCTCATCAGACTAGGCAATGAACAAGGCAGTTCAATGAAGGTACTTAACACTCCCTACTTCCATTACTCTCGCTTAGACATCTGCCTCTATTCCAAAACTGTACCAGGTCTTGTCACTTAACAGCATTGTTGTATCATTTTGGTAATGACATTCCACATTGAAATGGTACTACCCGTGGTTAACAGAGAAGCTCAATGCATAGTGCAGTGCTGGGAGTTCCAAAGTATGGAAGAACACCTTAAAAACAAAGTTTTGGAATGTTTCTCTGTGCATTTAGTGTTAACGACCACCCTGATGCTCCTTTTGCACATAGAATAAAACGTGATCCATTTATCAAAAATGCACCTACTCAAAATATGCATTGAAGCCTAAAGGATTTAAAGCACTGGGGTACAACAGATTTTATGAGTAAGGGAGCAAATTGCTCATACACTCATTGTATTTCAGTCTCGTATCATCTAGTATAAAGCATATTGCTACTTAAAAGTAGCATAAAAGTGTACCTAGTTACTGATACACAAACCAAAACTGAATCCTAACTGACTTGTAAGTTAAATCTTCCCATAATGTGCATTCTCTGCCTCCTATTTACCACCTAAAAATTACTCATGTGTTTGCCTTGGAGAGGCATGCTTTCCCAACCTCTCTTATGATTTTGACCATCATAAAAGCACAACACAAGGAGAAAAGATCCTGCTCATAATGTAAGATGAAGGCAGTTCTCTGCCTTTGCAATCATTCTTAAAGAAAGCCTGACTGATCACTTTCACATCCTGACTTAAAAAACAAATGAAAAAATTCCACCAGAAAAAAATATTGCTATTCTGCTGTTTGTAACTAAAGAATTAACTCTTCACTCTTTGAACTCCCATATCTAACATACTAAGTTCTAATAAATGAAAAAAATAGTGTGAAAACCACATAGGAAAGTATAAAACTGTACACATGATGCATGTGGAAAGAAATTCTGATTTCATCACACTTGTTAACTGTTACCATAAACAAAAATTAATCATTATCTTAAGATAATAAATAATATCATAAGATACTAAATAATAATAATAACAACAACCACAACAATAACAGTAATGATGGTTATCAGTTTTATAGAAGCTTTCTGTTTAGAATTTAAATGGTTGCATAACATTGTACTGTTACTAATGCATTGTAAAGGTGTCGAAGTTCACTAATGCATAGCAAATGTGTAGAAGTTGCTTCTCGTTTGCACATCGTCCCACTAAGTATTTTACCTTCTTCATGTAGGTTGGAAGGAATGTCCCTAATTCTTCAATATTGACTCTAAGAATGTTATTAAAAGCACAGGGGCTGAGACGTTGTGTATTAAGTTATTCCCTTTAAAGCCTCACGGTGGTACATTGCTTCATACATAACTCAGGTCATAATAAAAAGTATTCTACTTGAGTGTTGTTTCTGAGAAGGTCAACTGTTCTTTACACTTTGGTCAATTGTTAAGACATACCTGTTTGCTAGTAATATTAAATATGTGTTTGATAACATATGTGGTATAAGCTGCTCAGTGTCCTTTGCTTTCAGCATGCAGTGAAAGATACAACACCCCTCTTAACAGCACAGGTATCTTAATAAAGTTAAATAAATGACAGAAACACCAAAAAAAAAAGCTGATCTTTTAAGGAGATGACACTGGCTAAATGTAACAAGATGTGTACATTGAACTGCTGTTTAACAGCCAAAATTAGCACCTCCTCTTACACATACCATCCTGTAACAGAAGTTTATCACAAAATTGCAATGGTATTACACTACATAATTAGAGTGTGATTTACCTAGAGCCAAACAAAATCACTGTACATATATTAATTCTCAGCAAGTGACAATGATTAATCAATTAATCTCAGCGAACACTCAAGTGTCTGGTCCTGCTCCCTGTCTCTGGGTCTTTGCCTGTATTTCATAAGAAACATGCACTGGGTGAACCACAGAAAGCAACCAATGCTTCCCATGGGAGGCCCAGAGCCTTGAAAGCTGGTGTGGGTAGGTGGAAGCAGTCCCGTTCCACGCAGCAGGTGAGCAGAAGGCTGCTCCAAGTGCCTGGCAACAGTGTGGAATTCTGTCCCTCGTGATGTTTTACAAGACTAATTTCTACAGAACAGTTGGAAATAATGAGAGGAAACAATGATTCTCAACACCCAGCTCTGCAGTCCCAGAGTCAAAAAGCACTGGAAGCGTGTGCCCTCTGCTCAGGCTGCCCAGGAGCAGCCTCCTGTTCAGGGTGCGTGCTGCTTTCCAGGATGTCATTTGGAAAGCTCTCCAGCTGGGCTGAGAAGCAAACCTAGACAACTGCGAGTTCTGCATTCTGCTTTGGGAGCCAAGTAATCTGCATCTTTTATTTCCTAGCTGTAGTACTGGGTTCAATAATTTCAATATTGCAATTATCCTCGGGGTACATTTAATTCCTCCAATTTGTAAAAAACAATGCAACTCAAATTCAATTCAACTGAATTAGACATAAATACCACTCCAAGACTGAGCCGGAAAATGTATTTCTTAGAGGCATTGTTTGCCTTTTGTTCAGATGTATGGGCCAGTGATTTCACTTTAAATTTTGTGTAATTTTGACATGGCCTTATAAATCTTGAAGAAGCAGAGGGTTGAAGAAGTCCAGTACCTGAAACCACCTTAATAAAAAACCCCTACCAAACAAACAACAGGTAACTTATTTGAAACTGACCATCTTAAAGAAACTGAGATACAAATGTTGCCTCATTTAACTCAACACAGAGCAAAATGCAAGTACACAATGTAACAAACACTGAAAGCAAATGCTTTCTATTCTATCCATTTTGAGGTAGTAGGGTGCTGCAGTGTTGTTTCTCAATAAAATTTGTTCTTGATACCCAGTACTGACACTTGTCATATTAAATACTGTAGAAAACAGTATTCCAACATTACAAACGTTCTGACTGCAACTACATGAAAAATAAGTTCTAAAACTACAAAGGAAAGGATTTTAAAGAACCAGCAGATGCTCCTGGAAGCGCTACTCTTATGGACAACAAAAATCTCTATATTTAACGTAGTTTGAAAACCTCTTGCTGCCCTGAGGAGAAGGACATGAAGCCTCAAGTCTCCAGTGAAGCCAGCCTGCAACAAGGATATTTTTCCAGTAGGACTTAGAAGATATGTTCTTAATTTGGGTCTCTCATATTTTGTTTTAGTTAAGTTGAATATGCTGAAACTATAAACTGAAGTCTTCTCAATCTGTCCTCTGTACTTTTAACAAACGGCTATTTAATCTTGCAGGGATCAGCAAAACACTAACCTGGTTTATTTCCAGCAGTAATGCATGAATTTGTCTTTTCTCAATCGTGTGTTTTCCACTGGTCTATTAAAAACATTTTGCTTTCCTCTCTCCCCTCTCACTCTACTTTTATTTTAAAATACTGTTTCATCTGAACTTTGTGCAGACAGTTTAAATTCTCCTCCAAACTGCATTCAACTTTCATTTATTTTTATCCACTGAACTTACCTAAACTACGAAAATACTGAGCTAAGATAAAAATTCAGTTGGTCCAATGGTGAGTTTGATTTAGCAGAAGAAGAAGAAAATGCATCAGCATATATTGGTAATTATTTGTTTAATGAGATGTAAATCATTCAAGTTGGAAGAAGGGAAAAGGTTTTTCTTTCCCTGCTTAGATGTCTCTGCCCCAAGGGTCAGGCATACACTGTGTTTATAGGTGGCAGCGACAAACCCTACTCACACTTCAATCCAAAAAAACTCTGGGACTGCGTCAACGCTATGTGGAAGCTGTCACATGGCTGTTGGCCTGCCGCCGGCTCGCATTCTGCTGGTTCAGAGTTTGTTCCCTTCTATTTACAAAGGGCTGTGTGGACACACCGCAGGGAAAAGTAGGGTAGAGGCAGCGGGCGACCAGGGCAGGGGAAGCGGGCGGTGATCGGGGAAGGGGCCGTGAGCGGTGATCGGGGCGGAGGCAGCGGGTGATCGGGGCAGGGGAAGCCGCGGGTGACCTGAGGGGAGATGATC
>VZTE01006250.1:1835962-1880549 GCA_013397775.1 Eulacestoma nigropectus | reverse complement strand
GGCTGCGGCCGGGCCGGCGGAGGGACCGCCCGGCAGTTCCCAAGACCCCGGCCGCGGGCGCACCGGCGGCGGATCCCGTAAATCCGTCCCCACGCTGCCGTGCCCGCGGGTCCACCCCGGGGCAGCCTCGCGGGCGGAGCTGGGAGGACGCGCCGAGAGCTCCTCGCACACACGGGCTGCGACACCCGCACGCAGCCCCTGCCCGGCCCGGCAGGCTCCGGCCCCCGGCGCTGCCCGGCACCCGTGGGAGCGCTGCCCGCCCGCCTTTATGTGACCTTAACGCGGGTTTCTGTGCTTAGCGCCAAGTAGGAAACGCCGGTGTTTGGTGCCGCGTTGAGCTTAAGCCTGTACTTAAAAAAAAAAAAAAAAAAAGTTATTTCAGTAAGTTGGTTTAATTCAGATCCAGGCTTTTTCCCACGCTGGTTTAACACAAGACCGCTTCCATGCTCCGCGTTTGGGGGGCAGATGGCAGCAGTGATTTATAAAACAGACATCACATTCTTTTTTAATTAAGTATCCTTGTAGATTTTATCTTCCCTGAAATTGACAGGAGCACATAAGACATTACATTAGTCTGCCAAATCATACGTGCCCTTTCGACTAATAGCTTGTAGAAAACCAAACCGTTTCCGAAAGATTAAAAAATTTTAAAAAATGTGGGAGAGCGAAGTCTGGTTTTGTAACTTATGGCCAGTTATGGCAGTTATATTTTTTGGCTATATATAACATACCTTTGGAATTCGGCAGCTTTGCGTGAAATGTTTTACTTACACAATACACTCGGCCAATACACTGCTGCTGTTCCTAATAAATAGATTAATTTTGCTGTTAATAAAAGTACCAAGTACTCTAATTATATTGTAATTACTTTTTTTTTTCTCCAGAGTAAAAGAAGTTCAGTCTAAAGACGTTTATAAAAGTTGTTTATTATAAAATAAGTAGGTGAGGGCTGACACTGCCACGATGACAGATCCTGTGCAGCATGAAGGATGTATCCGATAGAAGTTACAAGGCAAGTAAGTACACACCAGGCAAGTGGCAAGTAAATGTGAAGGTAGAACTCGTGAGCTCTGAGCAGTGCTGTGAATGTAATAGATTAATAAACCTTTCGTTTGTTATCTCAAACTTTTTTTTTTTAATTAAAAAGCAATACAAAAACATGTAAGGCAACTGAGAAATAACTGGGAAAAAATCTCAGTTAAATCTTCTGCCCCATAAATAGCTCAGCACTTTCCTAGTCACATGCTGTTTCCTCAGAACTGAACAATACAAAGACTGCCTCTTAAAATAAAAAATCCTCACCATTTCAGATTTTTGGCGCTTTCTTTAGAAACAGTTTTCTAAAATTTTGTTCTTCCACTTATGTCGCTCTTCTAAATTTAGCATTTGGGACTTTTGGTGTGTTTACAGTGTCATATTCCATGAATAATCCTAACAGATAATAGTTTGTTGATTTTAATTTTGACTGCTCCTTTTATTATTGCTGTTGATAGACAGCTGTTAAAAGGAGCCCTTAAAAGCGGGAACTACCAGCATTGTAACTCCTCGGATGAATCACTTCAACGGAGGATACATTTTATTAACAAGACAAGTTTGCTGCAGTTAGCGCATCATTCTCACTTTGGAGATAAAAAGCACTTCCCGCTAACTTTTCTGAGCCTGTTAGCACTATGGGCGCGGAAGTTTACAGTATGATTTGCTCCCTCTCTTTATTGTAAGGATAATTGAGGCTTTTCTTAAAGGGTACCGTGTTTTAACACCTGGCCCAGCTGCTAAGTAGTGCTAGATCTCAGTTGGATTTTACTTGAATGCTTTACTTAGTGAGACTAAGGAAAGGCAACCATAAGGCAAGAGCAAGCCAGTGGAATCCCAAACTCAATTTCAGAGCCCTTGAGAAAATACTTGCCAGTTTGAACTCCACCTCATTTCTGCTCTATAGTGCTGGCCTGAGGCATTGTAGCTACTAGGGACTCAAGCCCAGGAGGAGACCTGAAGGGCCTGAGCTAAGCATAAAGTAGCACGAGCATATTGTTGCAATAACAGTATTCAATGGAAAGGGAGCGAGCCAAGTTGTCTGCAGGCAATGCAGGTAGCAAGCTTCGATTGGCTTCCCAGCCAGACAAGTCCCATTTCTTTTCACCATTTGAACTTGTGCTACACACGTCATTTATTCAAATGTTCATCTTCCCCCCACTTTGTGCCTTTGGCTCAAAAGCCACTCTGTGACACTGCGGCAATCTCTGAAAAATTCCAGGTCACCAGGGAGGGGAGTAGTGGTGCTCTAGCAAGAGAACTCTTCAGTAAAAAAATCACCATTGCTCTCGAATACAATGGGCCATTACTGACTTGAGCAAACTGCAGCGTGACTTCAGTCATGCCACCAACACCGATGTGCTCAGAACCCCAGGGAAGCTGAAAGCACTGTTTGCACTTTTATGGAGTTCTCTAAGGGTGGACTATGGCAGCTCCTTAGATCTTTACTTGTAGAAACTCTAAGGTGCCAGCCCTCCCCGGAGAATGCCTTCTCTGAGTTAGTTCAAAGGATCTAGTCGGCTGGAGATTCCCCTGGGCAGGTGTGAGGAACCACGGTGGCTGGCAGGGAGGTGGCAGAGCTGGCAGTGCTCGCCCCTGAGCTGGGACTCAGCACAGCTCAGTGTGCTGGCTCTTGTACGACAAGGAGCAGAAGAATGATCCTAAATTTAGAAGGATTTTTGCTTCCTGCACTGCAAACATTTGGGATAAGCAAGAATCCAACTCGAAACCTTCAGAAAGGCTTCTTTCTTGTAGATCTTTGCAATAGCCTACAGCACTCAGTAGGCAGAGATGTGGCATGAGATGTCAAAAGCACTTTCAGCAGGAACTAATTTTGGCAGTTTCATTCCGTAAAAAGTATTGCTATGGTACCGGTACATCGTCTATCACTTCACCACATCTTGAAACTAGGCCACCTTGCAGCCAGACGCAAGAGTCATGGAGTCCGGAAGGAAAGGAAAGGAGAAACAGTGGGGTGTGGAGCCAGTTCCTTGAAACTGATACACATTTTATGTTAAGACTCTAATTGGAAAACAAGCCCCCTGCGCAAAAAAAACCAAGCACACACTGGTAACCTTTTCTTTTTGCTGCTCTTGGGCTGACTTTCAGTGATTCCTGTGTTGCTGGCCACGGTGTGTGTGCAGCAGGCAGGGGAGGTGCCCCCTCTTGCGAGGCAGCCCAGAGCCAAGCGGCTGTTTTCTGGAATACAGTGCAATTTCTTAACCTGAGCGTGGTTCCAGCCTTTGCTGGAAGGGTGCTTGTCCCTGGGGACAGCCAAGTGGATGGAGTCTCCTGTTTACTGCGGGTTCCTCCGGGCTGGCTGGGGCTTAGCTGGGCTGGATGGAACGGGCAGGATTGCCCTCTAGAGGGACGTCAGGGAGGCTGGCCCAGCCCCGTGAGTGTCCGGCTGGACTCGGAACTCCAGCGGTGGCAGCAGTCAGGCACTGACTCACCCAGATCGGGCAGATACTCAAATTAGGCAGCTTGGAATTCACCTTAAATTATTTAGGTGTGTATTTGATATAAATAAACTACAAAGAGACTGAATATATTGTGGGAAAAAAAAAAAAAGAAAGAATGCGGTTCCAAAATCTTCTGCCTTGAACTAAAAGGGTCTTAAAGGCACCATTAAATCGGTCCAATTAACTCATCTGATTTGCAGTAAAATGTGTTCTGCAATTCAACGTTTATAAAACTAAAATATTTAATGGCAAACAAGGCAACTTGATAACAAACTTTGCATACCTTTGTGCTCTTCACTGCCAGTCAGACTGAAAGGACATGTATGGACACATTGCACAGGAATATTTGGAACTTCTGTTGGCCCACAGGCAACAATACTGAACAAGTAACATGCTGCAGGCAATATCCATACATTGCTGTAACCCAGGCAGAAATGAACAGTGGCAGACACCTGAACTTTATTTATATTTTTAAACTTCCTGTGGCTGCAAGCAGTGTTGGAGGGTTCTGCCAGCAAAATACTACACTAGTTGGGAAACACTGGTTTAGAGTGCCAGTTAATATAATTGCCTTTTTTTTTTTTTCTCAAGAAACAGAATTGTTACATGATACTCTGGGGTTTTTTTAATTTTATAGCAACACTGCTTCTTGTGCTTAGATACAATGATAGATGCCACTGGAAAGTTCAAAATTTGCTGTTTAGCTAGACTTCACAGAGATGGGCAAGAAGTATCATAATTGTGTTGCTTGCTGAATCAATGATATCAAAATAGAGAATATAAATGGCATCTTTGGATTTTAAAAACAAGTTGGTTCATCTCCAAGTGCATATGGGTTGGAAATCTTAGTGTTTCGCTCACAGAGAAAAAGTTTCAAAAAAATGAACGCTCATTATAAGAAAACCATTTTCTAGCCTGAAGTAGCACCAGAGTGTACTGGCAAGACAGCAGATATGTAACACTTGAGCACCAAAGGAAGAAGAATTTTATATAAAAGCTTAAAATAAAAATCGTATTGAAGCCGCAGTGGAAGAGTAGAACAGAAATGTAAAGGAGCTTCAAGAAGAGAGTAACTCAACCTAGTGAGCAACCTAAATTCTCCTTCTGTGCTGCAGCAGTTTACTTAGACATCAGTTGCATCCACAACTGTTTAAAAACTGACAAATCTGAGCAACTTCACTCTTGGAAGCATAAGCCTCTTTTAATCTCTTGGCAATGAAATCGCAGTTCTCTTTACTCTATGTTAGTTCAGCCAAGAACTGCGCCATTGTGTGCTATTTCACAGCTTTGCATTTAAAAAGAAGTAATGCTCACTTAATGCACAGTCATCCTATTATCGACACCATAACTAACTCTGAACGATCAAACATTTATCCCATAAAGGTCTGTTTGCCAAGTTCTGTTTTACATCCAGAAGAGGTAAATACAGCCTGGAAAGTCCTTTCTCTCAGAGAAGTCCACCTCTCTCAATCAAGTGCAAACAGCACACTCTCCTTTGTGTGCTTAACACTCAGTTCCATATCTTGCCCATTGTATGGAGAAAGAATATAACACTCAGTTCCATATCTTGCCCATTGTATGGAGAAAGAATATTTT
This sequence comes from Eulacestoma nigropectus, assembly GCA_013397775.1. Taxonomy (NCBI): domain Eukaryota; kingdom Metazoa; phylum Chordata; class Aves; order Passeriformes; genus Eulacestoma; species Eulacestoma nigropectus. The sequence continues at coordinate 1,875,459 of VZTE01006250.1, read as the reverse complement.
AGACCAGTTGCATAGACTCATACCTCACTAAAATATGTAAGTTCAAATGCTTGCAACAATATTAGAAAAAAAATTGTGAAGCAATGTAGAAAACTAGGTTTCTTTGAGAACTCAGCTGAATGATTTAGCTTTTTTTTTGTCTGTAAACATATTTTTTTTCTTAAATCAAAGTAGCAATATTCAGATTGTAGGAATCCTCTTTGTTTCAGGTCCTGAAACTGAAAGAGCTTTTTGAGGTTTTTTGAGTTCCAACTGCTTGTGTCACGGCCAATGTGTCATACAGTCCTTTTCATAAAAAAAAGTCAGTGTCTTAGAAGCAGCTAGGGATCCTCCTTTCTCAGTCTTTACACTCACTACTGTTGGGAAGCTACTCGTGAACCTTGCTCTTTGGGTGGATGGGAATCTTCCCTTCTGAGTTTGTATTAACATGAATCTCTGCCTCATGGCTACTCGATGCCTTAAGCCACCTAGTTATAACCCATCTAGTATAACCTAGTCATACCCTACTGTAGTGACTTTGAGAACAATCATGAATTTAAAAGGTGACTGCATTTTATCCAACAGGAATTTCCCTTTGAAACTGTTGAAAATTCAATCTGGACCGGATTTTTAATAAAAACTGTAGTTGTGGGGACCTGGGTTTACAAGAAGAAAAAACCCACCTGCTTAGTGGTTATTACTACAATAGAATGTGATTGAAAGCAATTACTTTTCATAGAAGTTTATGTAAGAAATACTTCTAATCATTAGTAATGTGACCACTTTTAGCAGCAGCAGTCATCTTTAAGAAATACTAGATGTTTAAACTCTGTTCATTTTTCTGCAAAGATATCAGCGTATTACATCTAAAAGCTATGTATATTGCTTGTGGTCTTACAGCATGTGAGCAGAGGTAGGGACATTCACAGTTTTAATACTTTGGATATAAATAAAATTTTTTGATTAAAAATAAATCTTACTAATACAGACATTTTTTTTCTGTAATGTTCTCCCGCTAAACCCATTTTTTATTAAAATAATGATGCAAGCAACTAAGTGTAATTGTAGAAAATTAGTGCTAGTGATTTGCATATGAAATACACACCTTTTACAGCCTCTAGTAGCATTGTTCAACGAGCTTATAAATAGTACAGCTAAAATGCTGCAAACAGAAAACAGTTTTCGATGGGCACATGCTATGAATGAAGAAATGTTCAGATACAATGTGCAACTTGGAGAGCTTTCATCAAAACTAGCCAAGAGGGAGAAATGCCTCATTTCCTAACCACGCTGTGTTTCAGATAAGCTGGTCACATGGAAAAACCATCACGCTCCTCTGCAGAGTATAAAGCTTTTTAAAATAAGTGTTCATATTCTTTTCTAGGGGAAAAAAATTAATCTCAACGAATGATACTCGGTTTAGATTTTCTAATGGCTTCTGCAAAACATTTAATTTTTATAATTTGAAGTTTAATAACTGCTAAAATTTGAACCTTGCAATTGAGGCCAGCCATTTGCTGTAGTCATTGAAGGCATAAAAAAAATCTAGTTTTAAGATATCGTTTTTGTTGCAAGTAAAATACTCACTTTCGTGTACAATTTTAAAACTAAAAATGATGAGCATTGTTCTAATAATAAAGCAGAGTATTTTCAGTCTTTGATATTTGGGGGAAGGGGTGAAGGGAGGAAGACAAAGTGGAATAGGGTAAAGAAGGAAATTTCAAAGTAAGATTTTTTTATAATGTTGCTGCAAAATTGCAATTCTACAAAATATATCAAAATATGCCTCAAATGGAATTTAATATAGAAATTTCTTAAAAACCAGATATATCTGAGAACTACTGTTTTAGTTATGAGTGGGACACCTGCCTGTCATCATTAACCAAGAGGAATGTTCTTGTATGATACAATCCCTCTTTTCTCCTGCAGACAGACTTGCGATTTCACCATGTGAAGTCGGCAGAACGCTGCTTTCCAGTGCAGTAGGTAAACCGTCTTGTTGCTCTTTCTGTTTTGGAGAAAAAGGTTGCCTTTCCTCACGAGATGCACAGTGACAAGAGCATTTGCAAATAGGCATGAATTAAAGTCAACTTCATGCACTGCAGAGAAGGAATCTCCTACACAGGGGGGAGCCCGAGCATTCTCCGGCTGCTGTCAGGGGCTGGGAGCACGACAGCAACGCCAGGAGCTGCGGGCAGAGTCACGCACAAGTGCAAGTGCATGAAGGGGTGGACAAAGATGACTGCAAGAGGCTTTGGTGTATCGATGCCTATTTGTTTGTCACCCTCTTCTCCCCTTCACAACTCACAGCAAGCTCTGCACTTTATCTTTTTGTTTATTTTAAAGGCATTTGCTATAAGAATTTTAGCTTAATGGCCACTTTCTCTTAGCTTTAGAGAAACAGGTTTAGCCTAAAAGAGAAACACGTGAATGCTAATTATGTAAATAATTAATGCATTTTAGGGATTGGTTTCCGAAAGGTGAAAAAAAAAAGGGTAATTTAATTCAAGGACCATCAGAACAGATGACTTCCAGAACTGGAAATATTCTTTCCTTTGAGAACTTTGAGTTTCCTTTGAACTGCTTTGAGAGACTGAAAGGCTTTAGCTCTTTATTTTTCATAAGACACTGTGCAGGTAAAAGACTTTGAAGACTACAAAGAATAAAAAAAGTTTGGTGCCTCACTCTTCTGTGAGATTGAAGTAGATGACGAGAGTAGCGACAGCTAGTGCTCTGACCCAGAAGCCACTTCGTTGACAAATCTGCAGCATGGCACAGTTGCCTGAGTTAGCCTTTTGTGCTGATGAAAATTCAAATACCGCTCAGAAGAAAAAGCCACGGGGAGATCCCACCAGCAGATGTACCCCTGAGAACACTGGTCTGGCATCTTTAGCACCGCTTGGGGCAAGAAGCACTTCCCAGCAGCTCCAGAGAACACTTCCTTAATGTTTCCATCGAACCAAAAAGAACTTTTCAATCTTTTAGCAACTTCTGTCAAGTTCAACACCAAGTCAAATACGGGCCACATGTGCACTCTTTATTGCCAATAAGGCAAGGCACAAGGCATCAAGAGAAGCATAGCCAGCTGATCAGGTGTGCCAGGCCATCAAATCCATGCAGTCCAACAAACCTGGTAATCCCTTTCCTCCACTTGTCCAGAGGTAGGGCCCCTCAGTTCCTGGATGGTGTATTCATTACCTGATCCTTTTTCTGCAAACCAGAAGTTCCTCACTGGGATCAAAGGCAGTATCAGTCCTTCTGCACTCTCTGGGGAGCTCAGTAGCAACCAGGGTGGTAATTCTCCTGTGGGGGCCCTTTTTGGTCACCAAATTCCTCGCAATTCACAAACCCCAGCTTCCACATTCAAGGCATCCCACTGCCCCATGCTCTCCTCATGGTAATGCAGACAGAACCCCAGGGTGGCATACAAATGTGCACGTGGCACCCTCCCCCCTGAGCAGAGAACAGCTCCCTTGTCAGCCTAGATGGTGGCTGGTAGGGATAAGGAGGAAGACACACTGTCTTTCAATAGCTGGAACTGTTGGGACAGTCTCTCCCCAGCTGACACAGGCCTGCAGAGGTGGGTGGGAGAGAGATTCTCTTTGAATTGCTGGAGCAGACCAGCCAATCTACCCCCAGCTGCTGCCCTGATGTCTGGGCCAAGTCACGAGCACCAGGTGCTGGCATACACTGACTGTGCTCCATACAAACTTCCACTGCATGGACCACAGGCACTGGATTTCATCCGGGTCTTTAGGTGCTTGGTTGTTATCCCGGCTGCTGTAGATCACCTCTACCACTACTTCCCTCAGACACTGGATACTACTACTCTCAGCAGTTGTCCACTCTTGCCTTAATAGTTTACAGGATCTTTCTCAAGGGGATACTTCTTCACACTCAACAAAAGCTGCCTCCAGAGGCTGCTGATTTTTGCTCCTTTTCCAATCCTTTGGTTGATGCCCCAGTCCCTTGTGAGGGATCCCAGCTACTGGGCTTCCTTGCTCTCTAATTCTTGACTGTTGGCTCCAGTTCCACAGCACTGCAGCAGCCAGCTGATAATTAGCTCACCAGGTTGATGTCTGTAATCTTTGTGTGTATCTTGCAGCTTATTCAGGGATAAGGAGTTGATGATTTCTGGCTTGTTCATGATTTCTATCTCTTTCCCCTCCTGTTCTTGTGACTGTTCTGCTGCACAGCAGGCTGCCTCTCCTATTCCTCCTCCTGCTCCCTCCTGGGAGAAGCTTTCTCCCTGACTGAGGCAATTGACTTCTGCCTCCATTGTTTCTTCTTGACTATAGGGGTAACTGATAGAGTTGAGAGGTGGGTCTCTGGCTTAGCCATGGTGCTTTTTCTATGTCCTCAGACACAGAGACCATCTCTGCTCTCTAAGGGTGCTGAACAGTTCTTGGCAGGCTTAGGCCAGGCCCAGCACCGTGCGAGCAGTTGTGTCCCTTTAGTGCAGCCAGGGAGACTTAAATGTAGTGTCACTTTTTCAGGATCCTGCACTTATTTGGGGGTTAGGTCCCACACCATCAGAGGTAAAAACTGTTCTAGATACCTTGCCACCCATGACCAAACAGCTTCAGGGCACATCCCTGCGTGATATTCCTAAATACTCAGTTAATCCTAGGAAAAGCTGGATACAGATTCTTGAGACACACTGATGGGAACATTCTGATTACCCAGGAGTGTTCAAAACACTGAAGAATCATTGTAACAAGGTGGAAAGCAGCTACCCTGCAGGAGGTGAAGGGGAAGGTGCTGTTGTTTCCTCCACAAACTGTCTCTCAGAGGAAAAGAGAGAAAAGGTGTAATTGTTAATTATCTCCACGAGATGGTTCCCAAAGTACTGGGACAGCAGCAACGCAGAGTCCAAATACCAGATTAGGCTCAGGGCCAGTGGTTTCATTATAGTTCTCCAAGGGAAAACACAACCAAGTGCTAGACAGCACAGCAAACTGCAGAGGACAAACCCAGCCTCCAACAAGCTCTCAAATCGTCGTGCTCACTCTTGAGCATGACAGAGAGTGGGTAAGGGAACAAATAAACCTGCATCGAGAGTGAGTAAGTCAACATCACGACCAGCAATAGCTAAACAGGTATAAGAGGTTCCCTCTAGGACACTCTGGTCAAACATCATACTATCTTGAGCCCTATGTGTCCCACCCTGGGTATGAAAAATAATTGTGTTGGATGGCAGCTAAACACCTCAGAGCTGCTCACTCACTGCCCCCCACACTGGGATGTACTGTAGGTTTTTAGTTCTGTATAGACAAAGGATGGATACAGTCCCTCACAGAGGTATTTTCTGGGCTGAGATGAAGCACATCTGGGGTTAGACATGTCCAGCCAAGTTCGATGTGGTACATCCCACCCTCTGTGCCCAGCACAGAGGAACAGGGAGCAGCATTCCTCTCTATCCAGCTGAGGCACTGTGAGACCAGAGGCAGGCAAACAGGAGATTTTTGTATTTGGCATAACTCGCTCCTTAACTAAAATACTGAATGTGCAAAATCATTCAAAGAGTGTTTACAAGCAGGTGAGGGAGATCTGAAGAGTATAAAGATAGTCCACTAAAAGTGCCTTATGATTAAAAGCCTATTTCCCCTTGGAATTTTCTGGTGCTTCAGCTCAGTGAGCATGAGTGGGGGCAAGGAGACTCTCAGACCAGAAAGAGCTTTGTACTGAACTACTTCTGTTTCTGGAACAGATTGAAGCTACATTCCTAAAGGTCAAAAATACTGGAAATTTCAGTGGGAAACTGAAATTGATGCCATCAATAAAAGACACAATTTTAGTAAATTCTTCTAAAAATCCCTAATCATTAACAGATAGAGAAGTGTCCCTACAGTCTACCCCAGAGAAGGGCAACAGTGAGAAAATTTGTGGGTTAAGTTAAAAACAGTTTAATAGGTACAAGAGGAAAGCAAACCCACGAAAAACGAGCAATGAAAAAGCAATCAATATCAGTCCATTGATGCCCAGACAATGCCCAAGCAAGAGACCCCTGGAACATCCCCACTCCCCACCCCCAGTTTTTATTGCTGAGCATGGTCTTGTACAGCACAGACTCTCTGAGGTCAGCTGTCCCAGCTGTGCCCTCTCCTGCCCCTTGCTCACAACCAACCCCTCGCTAAGTGTCGGAGAAGCAGAGAAAGCCTTGGCACCGTGCAAGCACTGCTGAGCACAGCGGGTGAGCAATGCTGTTTTAGTTACACATCCAAAACATGGCACTGTATAGGATACTATGAAGAAAATCAACTCCATCACAAGTAAGATGCAGTAGATCAGGGTAACTTTTTACTTTTAATTTGGTTTAAAAAGCAGCTGGGATCTTGTCCTGTATTTTGTGCATCTGTGGAATGGTGCAGCAATTCCATACCGGTGATAAATTCTGAGGAGCAGCCAACAGGAATGTCTGGTTGAGTAGCTGGGTGACTGAAGTGAATGGTGTGAATGCCTTCCTCAGACCACAGGCCTCCCTCTCCCTGACCTGCTTTAGAGGTAGGTGGGGACAAGGAACCAAGCGGACAAAAATAAGACCAGAACAGCCCTAAGGTTACACATTGCTCAGAAACTGCATGAGGTGTGAGGAGTATATTAGTACACAGCAATGACTAAATCACCTGGCGTCTGACAGACGGGTACAATACTTTGCTTGTAGTTTACCTGGAGGAAACAGGACAACAAAAATTTCTGCAGAACTAAAGGCAAATACCTTAAATGTAAGATTACTTGATAATATTGATAAGGGACAATTCACATTGTTTGTTTGGTATTTTTTTAAATTAAGGTTGAATTATTTAAGAGCAATCAGAACATTCTGGTGGTAAAAATACAAAAAAAAGTAATTAATTTTCGATGATTCCCCTTTATTGGTAACAAGTTCAAATAAAAACTTGTACTTGTGTGAAAAAACAAACAAGGTGTACATAGCTTTGCAGTACGTTTGGTATTTCTTTCACACAGCTGAGGTGAAGTGACTCAGAATATCTCCAGCAACCCAAACTTTTTGCAGCCCTAAATCATTATGAACCAATTAACATAGATGTAAGACAAAGAAAAGATGATGAATGGCTCTTACCTCATGTAATATGTAAACACAAGAGCCAAAGAAAGCTGAAATATGACTGTGGTTGAATTTAGATATTTCTTTCAAGCACGTTTTTTAAGGAGAAGTTTAGGGAACTTCATGGGTAACTGCCTGGAATAAACCATGCTTCTCAGTGCTTCTCTTCTGTCTCCAGCCTCCCTGCTGCAGTAACAACAGTAACTCAGGGAGAACTGCCAGAGTCTTGGGAATAGAGAGAACACCAGGGCAGGCAAGAGAGAAAGTGCAAGTAAGAAGGGGTCTGGTGTTGAAGCCATTCTCAGAACAAAGTGAATCCTGAGTTCCGGATGCTGTTCCTAAACAAAGACTGTGACTCAAGGTTGCTTATTATACATAAAATATCATGGTATAATGTGGGCAGAATATACACAGAATATTGTGTACATTACACAGGATGTATTTTCACTGTATTTTTAGAGGATAGAGTTTTTATTTATATTTTGCATTTGGTGGAATGCAACACACTGATCTATGACAAACAAGCTGTGCGACGGGGAGGGAGTGCAGGGGGAAAAGGAGGGAGGAGAGAATTTAACAGAAATAACTCCACTTAGTGTTTGAGTGAGGGATGTAATGAAATCTGTTTGCTGTGCTAGCTGTCTCCAGATTGGGCTGTAATTACACCACAGAAGGAAGAAAGGTAGCTGAGTCTCAATCTAGATCATTTGTGTAAACTCAGCCTTCTTGTCAACGGCATTCTCAGATTGCACGCGTGCAAACCACAGAAATCATCTCCTATGAACAAAACAGAGACGGTCTCAAATTGCAGGCTTCTGATACACCTTATAAGCTGTCTGTAATTGGACTTGAAAATCCAACACACTGAGGTTCAAAACTTCTCTGGTATTTTCTGCATTTTATTCAGTGCAGTGACTACTGACAGAGGAGCATTCCTGCTTCCTTTCTGCCAAGGGCTGATGTCTAGCCTTACAAATTAACATTTATTTGGCTTAAATTAACAGAAGTGTCACAAACATAGGAAACTCTTTAGTGTAAGACTCTGTTGAAACAAACTGCTGGATCTGAAGGAGGGATATTCCCTCCCCCAGAAGAGTTGGAAAAACCTCATTCTTTGACCCAGAGCAACATTTTACATAGGCACAGTATACACTCTAGGCACTCAGTTCCCTTAACAGAGTCAAATTAATATCTGATTAAATATTTTAAAGCTCCTACTTACCATGCTTGACACATTTTCTCAGCAAGATTCTCAAATACAGAACTCATTAGGCACAGGGTAATTTTACATTTGAATACATAAAAACAGTGTGACGAGACATGACTGCTCACAGACAGAGAGGGATTTTCCCCCATTAATCCCCTGAACTGTCCTTCCCCTTGGATAAGGGTATGTTAATTCCCGGCTTCGGCAGCTCATTCTCTCTGGGCAGGTTTGAGTGGGTTTCTTGTGACACCTGGATCTTCACGCCCTTCCATCCCTCCCTCCCTCTATCCCTCCCTCTGGCAGGAAAACCACCGGCCTCCGCCCTGGCGCCGTCCCCGCTGGTGCCCAATCAATACCGACTTATTTCCTGTCCATTTGCTGAGGTCACGGAAACGGGACTCATTAATTATTTCTACCGGTGCAGCCTCAAGTGCGCTTCTGGCACAACGAGCGAAAACCATCTGTGACCTTTTTTCTTTCCTCTCCCGAATTTTGCTGGTGGCGGCGGCAGCGAGCGCACGTTCCTCTGCCGGGATGGGATGAGGTGATCAGAGGTGTGAGGCAGCACCGGTGTCCCTGCCGGGTTGCTTCCACCTGTGGAGGGAGAGGTGCTCCTCCCGGAGCGGCAGGTCAGGGAAACCTGGTCACGGCGTACACAATGTTGGCCAAGGCATCCCTGGCCTCCGAGGGAGGGAATCGCTCCAGGGCTGCCAGTGCTCTGTTTCCGTGGCAGCAGCAGAGGTCGATGGCAGAAGTCACACCTTTGCCAGCCTTGATCGCTTCCTGCAGCTGTTGGAAAACACAAGCACATCGGTGTGTGGGGGGTTTCAGCAGTGCACAATTGTCTCTGGGAGCACAGGGCTTCCACCGCCTCTTCCCGAGGTAAAGGCAAAGCCAAAGCCATCAGACAAAGCCCCTAAATCCTCTCAGCTGTTCTGTTTAGCTCCCCACTACAGCAAAACTGTGTGTAATTTAAACTACACCACCCCTTACTTCATCACCTGAAAGATGCTGGCTCTCCAAAGGACACACTTAAACTAAAAAAAAAATTAAAATTTTTAAATATCTGTGCATTTCATACCTCGGCCACTGCCTGAGAGCCTTTGTGCAGAACTGGCAAACCAGCCATTTGATCACACTCTGGTTTTCTGCAGTAAAAACCTGCATTTTATGAACACCCATTCCATGCCCTGCTTTCGGAAACCAGCACAGGATGACACAGGTGGAATGACTGTATTTTGTAATACAGGTTTCTATTTATAGACCGTGTGATTACATTGGTCACAGTGGACAAAAGCAAATTTTGTCAGTAAAATGTGGTAAACTATCACACTGAACTCATGCAAACTCCATCTTTATCAGTAAGGCTACTGATTTGACAAAGGCTTGGTGATACACCACATGAGAAAGAAAATACTTTCATGAAATAACCAACATTTCACAGCAAGTTGCTGGAAAGATTTGGCACTTAAAAAGCTTGGGTAAATGATGGGTTAAATTTCCTATGAAATAATACAAACAAAATTGACAAAACAAAACATGTTATTTTCCCCATACCTGAACTTAGCAGAAGCTCTAAATAGCTCTCATTAAGGGCTTTTTTATTTTTAATTAGCATTTTTTCTTGAACAGCATCATAAGACTGACATGAAACACTTAAATTTTCTACTCTAAAATACAGATGTTCCCAGACAAACTCCAGCCTGATGTGTCATGCCAGAGCCTGGGAACAAAGGCCAGGTGGATCTTTGGGATCTGATTTTTCCAAAAGCATTACAGCATTTCATGATCTTTAACATGTCCCACCTGGCTTTCACAATTGTCTTACATCACTGCACCAGCTTTTTTAAAAAATGGCTTTTCCTGGATACAGGTATCTACAGTAACAAACTATGCAGGGTTTCCTAAGTCATGTTTTCCATCAATACACAGCTCAGTGCCCAAAATATTTTAAAAATACATCAGTATGACCTTACTTATCTAGTTTAAATCATATATATATATAAAAAAACCCTAGATATGACCAAATTGTAAGCCATCCACTTTCTATACTACTTGCATTCATACAGAATGAATGATGCTTCTTATCTGAAAGTGGATTCATTATCTGTATTTAAAGATGAAATTAGCTGAAAGCATATTACAGCACTTGAGTGTTCAAGTCCTAGTTCATAAAAATTTTATTCTCCTCTTCAGCTGGAATCTTCCTGCACTGTGTGCTGGAAAGGAACTTGCCCCGAGGCAGAAATGCATCACATAGCTAATTCAACATGTCTTCTAATGAGTGAGAATCAGCCATATTTCTAGGGCTCTGCAGCAAAGGTGAGGATAGGTGAGATGAGGTGCTCCAGCAGTGCAAAGGTGTCCCTTCCCCCTTCTTTGAGGCACAGCCTTGTGGGATAGTAGAACCCACACATAGTGAAGCAAACTCTGCTGATTTGCTAAAGCTTATTAAAAAGGATTAGCATAACTTCTAATACTCATGGAAGTATATATTGGGATGTAAACAGGAAAGAAAATAGCTCCTAGAAAGTCTTCAAATTGGTCAAAAGCCAGAGGAGCTTAGCTTAGGCATATATATGCTCACGTATATTTACCATGACGTAGCTGAAAGAGCAGAGTCTGGGAAGGGGAAGAATCCTAACACAAGGACGCAATCCATTTACACGCTTGTCTTGTGAAAGCCCTCAGACACACACACGGCTTTGAAGCCAATACAATTGCAAAGCTCGTGTCAAACTATAGGCAGACGAATCACTACACAAAACTCAGACTAATCCACTGTTGAATGTTTCCCAGCAAAGTTCAAGGAACATCAAAATAGAAAATACCTGCTTATATGGCAAGCTCCTTCCCCAGCTTTTCAGTTAGAGATCATCCTATGTAATGAACAATTTAAAGCCCTCAAAAACTTACCTGTTTTATATTCCATTTGCAGAAGCAGCTGGTCAACTCAAATACGCATACACAGAGGCAAACCAGTCTGAACTAACCAGACTGCATGCTACCTCTATCTCAGATGTAAAGGGGAAAAACAAAGTTAAATTTGGCTTTTTGTAGTGGGATAGTTATTAAAGAAATACAGGAAATAACTCCATAAGAAACCAGGCTTCGGTTGCCCCGCTGTATGGAAAAGCTCCCTAATTTAAAACTTAAGTTGTACTCTTGGTTGTATTACAGTTACATTTTCAGACTCTCTCTCAAATTTTGAGCTTCAATAATTTTATGTAATGAACTTCACAAACTAAGGATGCAGAAGAAAAAAAAAAAAAATCAATGTATCCAGTATAGATGTATTATTTTAAAATTTGGATAGGAGCAGCTAATTTTTGCAGCAAATGAACGGAAAAGCAAAATTACCTGCTTTTATTTTTTACTTTATAAACTTTATTTAAGCTGCTTCATTAATTTCTTCTAAATATAAGAATCTGCTCTTTTAGTCTCTACTTACATGGCATATTTAATTTTGTGCATATTTCCACTTGCAGGAACAATTTAATCCACACAACCTCCTTCAGAATGATATTCAGTAATTAAAACTGAATACAAGTCAAAACACAGATTGCTTAGCTACAGTTGAACTGCTAGATATGCTGGAATACTGCATTTTTACTTTGTAAGCTTTTGTTCAGACCATTGCCATTAAAGCCTTACTTCATTCTAGAAGTGCCAAGACTCTGAAAAATTCACCAACTGGGTTTTGGTTATTTAAATTCAGCTTAAAGAATAGTCTTGCAATAGCACAGCCAAGTTTAGGCTCAGATGAGATGTGAGCTCCTCCACAACATATCTGCACTGTTTTGCAATCTGTGCCCTTGCAGATACTCAAAACTTAACTGAGCAAACCCCTACCGGCTCTGCTTTGAGCGAGAAGCTGCACCACACATCCTCCAGAGGTCCCTTCTGACTTCAATTACTGTATGACTCTGTGAATAGAGTTTAAAGTACCATGTTTCCCAGTCTGTTTGTTTAAAAAAGGCAAAGAGAGGATTTCTCATCCATATCACAGAAGTGAAGGATTTGCCTTTCAGACCAACTGCTCTGGATTGCTGTTGGACAGAACAGCTAGTCTGAGGGCAGCAAGAGGTCAAAGAGGCAAGCTAGAAACTGCTGGATTTTGGAGACTGAAGAACTAAAGGAGTCAAAAACTAAGCAGGTGTTCAAGTACAAAGTCAACTGATTTCAAATCTTCTCTGCTGAGACATTTCTGCTTCATGAGCCAAAGGAAAGAAGATTCCTTTCACACAGGGCTACCTGTAGGGAGCAACAAACTGGGGGCAGGGTGGGGCGGGGTAGGAAGACTCACAGAATATGTGGTGAGTATTTTGGCTGTAATAGACTTTATATGCAATGGGAGAAAGAGAGCACTGAAATTCCTGATTTTTTCCCCATGGTCCAACCTAGGATTAATTATTTCAGTGGCAAAATATCAAAAGTAACTTCAGATTTTCTGGATGTTGTTTTAGAAGGATGATCCTGAACCAGATAATTTGTTATATGCAGAAATCTTTGAATATCATGCGTTCTTTCTGATCCTGAAGTGAGCTAAAATATTCTACGTTTCTGAAGTGCACAGTACTTGCTGAAACAAAAAGAAACCCCAAACCCCAAAATCTAAATTGATCTGTGGCTGAGTGACGGAATAACGCTCAAAAGGTCTGCAGTGTTCTGCACTGGCTTTTCTAAATTTGTTTTCTCTTCTGTGGGAACAGCATGCTCAATAAGCACTGGTGTTTTTAGACTGCTGAAATGTTACCTTAAAAAAGTATCAACATATTTCACAGGTAGTAGATCAATTTTGTCAGTTTTTTCCTTTGTTTTCTAAAGAAGTACTTCGGAATGTTTCAGCATCCATTCTTGTGACTGGACATAGGGTTGAGCTCTTCCTTCTCAAAAAACCCCTGGACAATCATTTATTTGCATCACTTCATAACATCATAGGATTTAAATTTTTTTTTTTTTTAAATCTTTGTTGGCTATATGCAGCATGATATGCCAGCTGAAACTGGGGCAGTATTTATCAAATATTTTCTGAGAAACTTTTTCTGTACAAAAGGTAAAGAAATGCATCTTCAAAGGGCCCAAACACCCTGCAGAAGCCTCCATTAGTAGAGTAGAATTTATTTTCTTTATTCATCTGACAAACAGAAAAATTTTCTTTTTACTTCAAACTGAAACCCACACTGTATATAGGATGAGACCAAATGTGGGGAGGGCTGTCCCCAACAGGAGAGGAAAGATGGCCTGCTTACAGAGAACACTGCTGTTATACAGCTCTTATAATATGCTTTGCCAAAAAATTACAAGCCATCCTAAGACACTGATTGATTGTACAGACTCTGTTATTTTAGAAGGGACACCAATGCTTTTCTATGTCTTTCACAATGAACTTAACAAGACCCACTAGCTTTTAAATCTAAACAATGGCAGTTGTGAAGACTCTTTACCAAAAAGCATAATTTTCTTAAATCCCACTAATGCAAATAGTGATTGTTAATTGTCATCTTAGCATACAGAAGCAATCAACTTGGTATTTATGTTAAAACATGTGATGATTATTTGCTTTAATGAAACAAAAGTTATACTGGATTCTCACTCCAAAGAAGTGGGAAAATACTCACTGATTACAAACAAAGATGCAATTGACTGTTGGTACTGGATGCACACCTTGATAATTCAGATATTAATTCCAAAAAATAAGAAAATTGCTTCATCTGATTGGTTTTGGATGCTTTTGTAATACTACTAACACATCTAAAAAACCCCATCTTCCTTAAATCACTGACTATGCTGTGTTTTTCATTATACATAACAAAAGGAACTAATGGCCATGGTTGCTCCAAAACAAACAAGACCAATTTTCATGCAAAAGCAACCTGGGTCATAAGCATCCACAAACAACAACCCTCTGTTTTTAGCTCTTTGCTGCATCTAGGGAGGAAGAGAGTGAACAGTCTGTGGCCTACAGTCCCAGGACACACCTCATGATGATTTCCTGGCATGTAAACAAAGCCACGGGATGAGTGTCCCTTACACCATGGGGCTGCACTCGTCGTGGCAGTGAGCAGTGGGGTGGGCAAGGGCAGCCCGCACCTCTGGCTGGCACAGCTGGCTGGCACCATGCTACTGTTATTTATTAGCAGCATGGCAGTAGAGTACTGCTGAGAAACCTCCTTGTAACCGCATGTGACCTTTCCCATTTTTCTTCTCTCTTTCCTACCATATGGGAAGTCAAGCCTTTAGTGCCATGCAGTGTATGAACAGCTGGATCTACTCCATCCCGACTCATGCTCTTCCAGCACTGTACGAACTCAGCTCCTGGAGTTGATGTAGTGCACAGTATTTCATATACAAACCAGGAAAGTATGTCACAGCATACTATGCCACACTGTGCCATACTTGCCATGCCAGTTTGGATGAAAGGCCTCTATAACAGACAGCAGAGCAAACGGACAGGGCTACAGTAAAAAAAAAAAATAAAGTTTTGCTACATCCTCTCTCAGTTGACTTAATTTATCTTTCCTGAATATTGCATTTATAAAAGTAACAAATCATTGCATAGCATAGTCATCAGCTGCAAAACACAGGATTTATTTCTTTATTTAGTATTATGTTATCATTTGTCTAGAGCCTTGGCCAGAGAACAAGAATTATTTCTAGCTTACTCATTTCTGCTACGAGTTATGCCTTTCTTATACTCCTTTAACAAGCCTGTATAATGCCAAGCACCATTAAGGCCTCGACTTTAGCAGAGAGTTTTTAATCAATATTATCAAGCGGTAACAATTAAATCGAGAATCTCAATTTGTTGTTTGAGAATTACGCAGCTTATCCTGCATGCAAGGTAGATGTAAAATGGATAAAAGCTTTTTGATTTTAAGAAGTCTGAGATTTTTGCCACATACAAATGAGGGGGACAAGAAAGTTGCTGTTTCTTTCAATGCACACATGAAATCTGTCCCTGACATACATCAGTACTTTCCCTTTTGTTATCTGAGAAACACCACTAAAACAGCTGAAACAATTTTTTCATCTCTGGAAGAGACTTTCAAACACCACAGTGATGGATCAATAATTTGTCTGAATGTGGTGTGATGGTATAGGAAAAAACAGGGTGAAACACTCTGATACTAATGTGAGAAAATATATTCAGAAACACAGACCTTAACCTTTTTGTGATATCAAAATCCTTCTGATAAAAAGATTGAGCAAAGCAGGGAAGAAAAAAAATTGAAAAAAAATTTCAGAACATAGTGACCTTATTGACAAGACAGTCTCAACTCTAATTAAACTAATAGAAAGCATTTCACTTCTATATTTGTGTCAGAGACCTCATTAAACTTGCTGGTACAATACAGGTATTTTTTTATCAGTGAAAAAAATCAGAGGTACCATGTTAATATAACATCCATCAAAAGAAAAATTCAGAATTCTTAGGCAGCCTCAAAATTGAAATAAGACTTTTGCCTTTTAAGGATGCATGTTGAATGTGCAGATCTCAATTTCTCAAATTTACCTTCATTATTTTAACTGAAAATGCAGCAAGCAAGGTAAAACTTTCTTAAGTGGGCTGTACAGCTAACAACTCTTGTATACATATATTTATGAGTTTAACTAAAGGAACAATATTTTTATCTCAACTGAGTGGCACACAAGTTCATACTAAAAACTAAGAGAAGAAAAAGAATCGAAATTTTCAAAAGTTCTACAGCTAGTTTTGGTGATCTTTGCTTTTACAAAACTAAAGAAGAGATATTTTGAAGACTCAAAGAGAAACAAGCTCCCAGATTTGATTTGGAACGTTAAAGTAACTGTATCAACTGAACAGAAAGATGAGAAGGGACTGTGATGCTGAGAAGAAAAGACTGAACAATGTGCAAAGCACTGACTCTAGTGATGCAGGAGAAAAGACAACACAACAAAAAGCAAAAAAATAAATACTAATTTGTACAGCACAACATGCCCTCTAATTGGCTGTGTGCATGTGCTGGTCAGGTTATTCTGCTGGGGACAGCTACGAGTTCCTGAGTTCATTTAGCATCGATATAACTAATGACCACTTTTACTTTAAACCAACAAACATAGAAAAGAGGGATGTGATAGCCTAGGTTTTTGAAACTGACTTCTAAAAAAACCCCAAACTGATTGTTGTTTGAACTCACAAAAACCATGCAGAATTTTTTCATTATCATTACTAAACTCATAATATCTGTGCTTGTGCAAGAGATAATTATCCAAAGCTAGCAAAACCATGTGCTTTCTGATAGAAGTCAATTGCTCAAAATACAAAACCAGAAGGGCTTTCTCTCCTTCTTTACCTTTTATTCAAGTGTCCAAGTTGCCTAAACATACTATAAGTTTTTTAATTCCATGTGAAGGATCCAAGATATGAAATCATTTCAGTCAAAATACAGAATACTCTGACAAATGTTTAATTTAGTAACACAAATTTAGATGCTTTTCTTTCCCCTTTGGTTTTTTTTTTCAAAGTATGGAAATGACACTGTGTGGATCACAACTGTAACAATTAAAAGGAGAAAACCCATTCTGGACTTGCAAAAGTAAGTAACCTAGCTTAAACATTCACAGGAGTGTCCCCAAGACACATCTGAAAAATAAATTTGGTGCTCTCAGTGGTGATTTAGAAGAAAGAAAACTGATACAACTGTGACTGTTGTAGAGAAAAACCTAAAAGCACAATGATTTTAAATAGCAAAGTAAGGTTGGGTTCCTTCTTCTGTTCTAAGAGGAAGGAAGGGCAGAGAGGTTTTTTAATAATCCAAATTGCAATTTTTCTTAGTACAGAATAATTACAACAATCTAACCCGTACTTGTGTGTTAGTCTTCCATATGAGCAGCAATCAGCCAGAGCTGTAACACTCTTCAGGCCCCACTTCAAGAAACAATTCTCAATCGTGCATGTGCCTCAGTAATTTATACATTATTTCCCACTGATGCTGGAGATAACTGACTGGACTTCATGATCTACTTAAGACTCAGAACAAGTCAGGCTCATGCTCAGTGGGCTGGGGACACAAAGTCACCTTCTCTCTCCAACACAAGCACACTGTGCTCCAATATTTAACCAGGGGAACCTTGTCAGCCATCTCCTGCAGCCCTTTAAGAGCTTTAAGGCATCCCAGTTACTTCTGGTAGTTAAGCTACTTAGTTCAGGTCTGCCTTTATTATAGAGAAGTAGCAAATACAGCGCTGTAAAGCTCAAAGTTGTAATGGGGACTGGAAGAAATCAAATTACTGTAAAACACATGTATGTGTATATTTTTTTAAGAGATAGCATGGAATTAAGGTGAGATTAAAAAAAATTAGCAGTGTACTCTACCAACAGAGAGAGACCACTGATAGGATCTAACCTGCAAATGACTCCAGGAAAAAAAGACAGCAAAAGCCATCAGAAGCCTGGTTTGAAAATCGAGTTTGAGGAAGTAAATGAGAGAAATGACAGTAAAAATGATTATTCAATAACCACATTATTAAATTACTATTATTAGATACATTATTAAAATACCATTATTAAATAGCTACATTTTATCGTTACAGTACAGATGTCTATTTGTGGCTTTTAAAATCAAGAAATTGCATGAGCCATTCTCCCTCCCTTCATATACACACGCAACTTACAACCTAGCTTTAATAAGGAAGTTTCTCTCAGCTGTCAAGAATATCCTAGAAAATATTTTTTAAAATATTAAAAACGAGATACCAACCTTCTTATAGTTCATGATGTTTCCTTTTCCTTGTGCCTTAAAAAGAAAGAGATTTTATATCAGACACTACATACTAGAAACTAGAGTTGCTAGAATAAAGAATGCAATTAAATGAGCTACTACTTTAAACATAACTTACTTTCTTTAGGAATCTGATACAGAAAACCCTAAAATACAACCAAACGTGTTACCAGCTTACACAACATGGTTCTGTTTCAGATGAGAGCTGCAGATACTCAGCGTAAGTTTTAGGCTTTTTTAGCATGACTTGTAGTTAAACATTTGGTGAATCCAAAATGTTTTGGTTTTAAGAAATCTTGCTGTTTGCATTAATTAATCTCTCCCATGAGATTCTGAAATAAACTATACTTCCTATCAGCAATAACAGGATTTATTTTCTTTAAAGAGAAATCTCTGTATATGTATACTGACTTGCACAAGGCAATAGTCTAGAGCTCTCAAAAGGGGCTGTTGGACCCTGTCAGAGTTGTTACATCCAGGTTAGAGGTGCTTTTGATTTAGAACTGGATTTAAGTATCACCCTTTGAGTAAGCGACAGATAAATACAACCTGTAATTCCTAACATATTCAGAAAGAAATACAAATAAATTTTAAATTTCTTCTTGCCCAGATGCAGACAAATATGTAGTCCAACTTCCTGATTTTTGTCACAGAATGATGTAGAAGAGGTCTTTCTCACTCAGTGGCAGTGCTCTGAAAGAACCAGAGCATTCCCACTTAACCAACCTGAAAATCCTTCCCTGAGATCAGATCTAGATGTGTCATTATCATCCAACTCCACCTCTTCTCTTTCCAGGCACATTGAGGAAAAAAAAAAAAATCACCTGTTTCTTTCCCTCTAGCTTCCTCAAGGGAAGACACCAAACCTCAGTTCTTCTGCAATGTGTCTCTTGAAAAGATGTAGATTAGGACCACTACCTCTCCATGTCCTCTGTGGGAACTTCAGAGATCAGCCCAAAGACCAAACCAACTGGGATAAGGAGAAGAGCTGGGGCCTGCACTGAAGAGGAACACTATGTGGCAAGCACAGCTTTAAAGAGATGTTGCCAAGCTGGCCCAGACTTGGAATACGAATTAATTTTGTAAGGGAGGAAAAATAAAATATAGAAAAGAACTGATGAAAGACTAAGCAAACTGAACACGAAGGAGAACAGTAGATAACAGAACTGATTCCTCTGAAGGAGAAAAGGGTTTTATCCACAAAAGCCCTTTGCTTCTCTCTCTAGTCTTCTCAAGAGCCAGCTTTTCTGGAATGAATATTAAGAAAACAGCCTGATAGCATTTGGGAGTAAGCAAACCCACTGCCAATAACTGCTTCCTTATTTGTATATTCCAATCTTCTTTGATTTGCCAACTTTTATTCACCTGATTGGATCTTACAGCTTCTTCAAACACATTCCTTAACAAGTGATTGCCTATATGCAGATTCACACTGCATCAGAGAATCTGACAACGTGTTTGAGGAAGATGCTTTTCAGCCACAGCAATACCAGGAAAGGTGTGCTCATTGTGCCTCCTCCTGTGCTTATTCTCATTACCAACAGCAAGAATATTTTCTCATGATCTGCTCCTGTCAAGCATTCAAGTCAATGGCTGTTGTGCTTCTCCATGCAGCAACCTCATCCAATCTGTCTCCTAAACCTTCTTTACTACAACTGCACCATTGCTTTTCTTCTTTTTTTTATCCTCACAGTAGTAGTTTGGTTCTCTGACTTTTTCTGACCCTCATCTCACACACACAGATGGTTTTTTTACCTTTTACATCAGACTTGCTCAACTGGTTAAGCTTCTGACAGGGCCTGAGTGCACTGAGTGCTTTACCTAGTTAAACCATACAAATGGCCCAGAGGCCGTCTGGGGCACAGTGATCATGAAATTATAGAGTTTTCAATATTTGGTGAAATAAGGAGGGGCATCAATAAAACTTTCACACCAGACTTCTGGAGGGCAGACTTTGGCCTATTCAGGAGACTTATTTGGAGAGTTCCTTGGGAAGCAGCCCTTGAAACAAAGGAGTCCAGGAAGGCCGGGCATGCTTCAAAACAGAGATCTTGAGGGCACAGGAACAGACTGTGCCTGTGTGCCAAAAGATGAGTCGACAAGGCAAATGTCCAGCCTGAATGGGCAAGGAGGTTTTGAAGGAACTAAGGAATAAAAAGAGGATATATCATCTTTGGAAGGAGAGTCAGGTATCTCAGGAAATATTTAAGGGGGTTGCTAAGGCATGTAGAAAAAAAATCAGAGGCCAAAGCTCAGTTAGAACTTAATTTGGCAACTTTTGTGAAGGATAATAAAAAATGTTTTTACAAATATATTAATGGCAAAAGGAAGGGTAAGAACAACCTCAGTTCTCTACTGGATGTGGGTGGGAATTCAGTGACTGCAGATGGGGAGAAGGCAGAGGTGTTTAATGCCTTCTTTGCATTGGTCTTTATTGGAAAGACAGTTTGTCCTCATAACAACTGTCCTCCTGGGCTGGTAGATGGTGCCAAGGAGCAGAGCAGTCGCCCTGTTATCCAGGAGGAAGCAGTCAGAGAACTGCTGAGCCACTTGGACGCTCATAAATCTATGGGACCAGATGGGATCCTTCCCCGGGTGATGAGGGAGCTGGCAGATGAGCTTGCGAAGCTGCTCTCCATCATTTACCAACAGTCGTGGGCTAACTGGTGAGGTTCCAGATGACTGGAAGCTGGCCAATGTGACGCCCATTCACAAGAAGGGTAGGAAGGAGGATCCTGGAAATTACAGGCCAGTCAGTCTGACCTCAGTACCCGGTAAAGTTATGGAATAGTTTATTTTGAGTGCCATCATGCAGCACCTACAGGATGGCCAGGGGACCAGACCCAGCCAGCATGGGTTTAGGAGGGGTAGGTTGTGTTTGACCAATTTGATCTCCTTTTATGACCAGGTGACCCGCCTGGTGGATGCGGGAAAGGCCGTGGATGTTGTCTATTTGGACTTCAGCAAGGCCTTTGACACTGTCTCCCATAGTAAACTCCTGGAAAAGCTGGCAGCCTGTGGCTTGGACAGGAGCACTCTTCGCTGGGTTAAGAACTGGCTGGATGGCCGGGCCCAGAGAGTGCTGGTGAACAGTGCCGCATCCAGCTGGCAGCCAGTCACCAGAGCTGGCCCCCAGGAATCTGTGCTGGGGCCAGTTGTTTAATATTTTTATTGACAACAGGGATGAGGGTATTGAGTCTACCATTAGTAAATTTGCAGATGACACTAAGCTGGGAGCGTGTGTCTATCTGCTGGAAGGTAGGAGGGCTCTGCAAAGAGACCTGGAATGGTTGGATAGATGGGCAGAGTCCAATAAGATGAAGTTTAACAAGTCCAGTTGCTGAGTCCTGCATTTTGGCCACAATAACCCCCTGCAACGCTATAAGCTGGGGACAGAGTGGCTGGACAGTGCCCAGGCAGAAAGGGACCTGGGGGTACTGGTCGACAGCTGACTGAACGTGAGCCAGCAGTGTGCCCTGGTGGCCAAAAAGGCCAACGGCATCCTGGCCTGTATCAGGAATAGCATGGCCAGCAGGGCCAGGGACGTCATTCTTCCCTTGTACTTGGCACTGGTGAGGCCGCACCTTGAGTGTTGTGTCCAGTTCTGGGCCCCTCAGTTCCGGAAGGACGTTGAGACGTTTGAGCGTGTCCAGAGGAGGGCAATAAGGCTGGTGAGGGGCTTGGAACACAAGCCCTATGAAGAACAGCTGAGGGAGCTGGGCTTGTTTAGCCTGGAGAAAAGATGACTGAGAGGTGACCTTATCACTCTCTATAACTTTCCTGAAAGATGGTTGTAGTCAGGTGGGGGTTGGTCTCTTTTTCCAGGCAACAACTGACAGAACAAGAGGACACGGTCTCAAGCTGCACCAAGGGAAATTTAGGTTGGATGTTAGGAAAAAGTTTTTTACTGAAAGAGTGATGAAGTTCTGGAATCGTCTGCCTGGGGAGGTGGTGGAGTCACCATCCCTGGATGTGTTTTAAAAAAGACTGGATGTGGCACTCAGTGCCATGGTTTAGTTGAGGTGGTGTTAAGGCATGGGTTGGACTCAGTGATCTTGAAGGTCTCTTCCACCCTGGTGATTCTGTGATATGACATTACACAACAGGGTGGCTTATGAGTGTACCCTTACGGGCACCACCAGCATGAGAAAGTCTCTGGTTTGAGTGCTTGGCCTACACTGAATGTCACATAGTGAATGTGACTGTGGATGATATCTCAAAGAGCTTGTAGTTAATCAAAGATAATCTTCCTTTCTAAACCAACACAAGTCAAGAAAGGCTCCTGGACTAGGTGTTCCACATTGTAGTTGGTAGTAGTGGTAAATAGTAGTAGTAAATACCATGTATAAAGTATATACATATATGTATAAAAATAAATGTATTAAGTACAGTAGTACTAGTAGATAGGAAATACTTTTGCATAGTACATGTCACTTGGCACCCCCGCCCCCTTCAAAGAGAACTGCTTCATTGTTTCTATAATGCCCATTTTTGGTATGAAAATTTAGTAAGCAGACAGACGGCACTCTTGGAGTCCTGCAACCTCCTCTAGATTCTGCAGATGGGAAATTGTTTCAAAGCTTTTATACACTGTGCTGTGGAAATGTCATTATTCTCCAACTGCAATAATCCAAATCCATTTACATTCAACTCGCATATAAGCCTTGTTATGTTACTGTTGAATTCCAAAATTCCTCATCATACACTACCAGTGATTAGGAATTATGAACTACTCAACTACCAGTCCCTAATTTCAAAATGACAATAGGTTTGCTTTATTTTAAGGTCCCCCCACTCCATACCACTCTAAGACTGTAGACTCTGCATACACCTCCCAAAATTTCACAGCTGAAGAGACCATGCCTCATTTGCAGTATGTGAAGGCAGGTTAGAACGCAGAACTAGGCAGAGGTTTAGACTCCACATCCTGTACCTGATTCCTGTTTTCAAATCAGCAAGGAAAGGAACCATCGGCAAGCACATCTTGAATGAATATACTTGCACAGAGCCAGCTTCTTATTGAAGGCAGCAGCCTTTCTAACAAACTATATAACAACAGGCGTGTATTTCCAAATGGCAGTCATCACTGTTGTTTAGACAGACAAAACATGTCCAACTGATGCAGGGACTCAACAGAATGCTTAATTTTGGCCATTTTGGTGCTTCCCCCTCCCCCTTTCCCTTCTTGCTGTCTTCTACAGTTATCTATTTGTGCTTCAGCAACACCTAGAAAGCTATTTGTGCCTGAATCCTGCTGTGGTACATGACAGTTACCATGTAATTTTATTCTTATTGCCTTCCTCATGTAAAAATTAGAGGAAACAAAAAAAGCTAAATAAGAGAATGAAGAATAAGGGTATCAGAGAGGTAGATCTCAAAACTATTTTGCAGTGGTCAGAAAGCCAAGCCACACAGATCTTTCCCCTTCCATTGAAAATTACTACTCCCAGCATCACGTTGGCAAAGGAAATGTGTGCCTACCTTTCAACCACTGTGATGGCTGAAGTTCTCTGCTTTAAGCTGCCAGTGAAAGTAGCTTTATGCTAAGATGTGGGACTGCACAAGCAGTGCAGAAGAACACACATATGCTCCACGCAAATGAATTTGCCTGTTACACTGACATATAAAAGTCTGACAGAGCTTGACTGTCAGGTCTCTAAATTTCCCCTTGTTGAAAGCGTGGATGAGAGAGATATTAAGCACTGGAGAGCATAGGTAAACCTTTTGTTAATTTCTAAGTTTCTTTGCAGATTGAAAGTATAGATAGGAAGAGAGAAACAAATTGCAAAACCAGGAAATTCTAAACAGTGCTTTAATTTACCTCTCTAATCTGTTTAAGCCATGCCTCCCTTCCGAGGAATTCCTGATGAAGGACTGCAGGAGCAGAATTCAAACTGAAGGCCATGGTGTCAGTAGAACTTTCTTTAACAAAGGGCTGCAGGTCTGAATGTAGCTGAAAAAGAAGAACACACCCGTTCAGTTCTCAGGAACAGTCTGTATGTATCCACCCACTCCTCAGATTGAGGTCCACATCCTGGTTCGACACCTACTTATCACTTCCTACTTTGACACTTGTACTCTGGTTGCACTTTTTCAAGTTTAGGGGAGAGACAGAAAGATGTTGAAAGCAAAGCAGTGGTGGAAAGATGTGGTAAAGAGAAGCATGTAGAGAGTCTGCAAAGACCCAGATAAAGGACAGCTTGCAGAGCTGGGCAAGCCATGGGACACAGCCAGGTAGGAGACTGTGGAGTTGCAAGAAACAGAAAAAATATAAAGGAGAGAATGATCCAGTCTTTGGTGGGAAGAAGATTGGGGTTTAATCTGTGCAGGGTGCTACACTCTACTTTTCAGTACCTGAGGAAGCAGATGCAGTATGACCTTCCTTCTGACAAAGCAAATGCTACATAGCTAGGAGCTTTCCATGAAAATTATGCAATCCTTAATACATAACTATGTGTCAATGGTGAATATATTAATATTAAAGCATACACAAAATACTAATGACATAACTGCACTTGAAGTAATTTACTGGGAGAATTGTACCCAGTAATAGCATATAGTGGCATTTCTATGGCAGTAGAACTGTGCTTTATAAAACCACTTCCTTCTCCTGTAGGAACTAGAAACTGCATAAATCAACTCAGCTGAAGCAGATGGGAGGTCTGTCTGCCTGTCTCAAGCTACATTTAACCTCACAAGTGGTGCAATACAGCAGAAGCAGATCTGTGTTTTCCTCTGGACTAACTATAGCTGCAGGCTGAAAGTCTTCTAGTGGAGGTCAGAGACCTTGTCCAGGAAACCTTCTGCTGTAGAGGTGCAGGCTGCTCCGGTCCAGATCTGGTGACCTCCTTCCTTATCTTCCAGCTGCCCTCTACGGAAATTCCCTCCACAGCAGGTTATTCAGAGGGAATATGGCTCAGCCCATGCTGCTGCAGACAGTTGAGCCTCGCAGTACAAATCTCTGCATGGTGGCAGCCAAGACCCAACACACTATGTACAGACTGTGGAATGAGAGGCTGGAAAGCAGTGCCGCAGAAAGGGTCCTGGAGGTCCTGGTCGATGGCAAGTTGAACATGAGTCAGCTGTGCCCTGACAGCCAGGAGGGCCAATGGTGTCCTGGGGTGCATCGGGCACAGCATCGCCAGCCGGGCAAGGGAGGGGATTGTCCCGCTCTGCTCTGCACTGGGGGGGCCTCACCTCGAGTGCTGGGGGCAGTTTTGGGTACCACAATATAAGAAAGGCGTTAAACTATTAGAGAGTGTCCAGAGGAGGCTACAAAGAAGGTGAAGGGCCTTCAGGGGAAGCCATACGAGGAGCAGCTGACGTTACTTGGTCTGTTCGGCCTGGAGGAAACTGAGGGGAGACCTCATCGCAGTCTTCAATGTCTTTGTGAGGGGAAGAGGAGGGGCAGGCACTGGTCTCTTCTCTGTGGTGACAGTGACAGGACCCAAGGGAATGGCCTGAAGTTTTGCCAGGGGAGGGTTAGGTTGGGTATTAGAAAAAGGTTCTTCACCCAGAGGATGGTTGGGCACTGGCACAGACTCCCCAGGGAAGTGGTCACAGCACCAAGCCTGACAGAGTTTCAAGAAGCATTCAGACAATGCTCTCAGGCACACAGTGTGACTCTTGGGGATGGTTCTGTGCAGGGCTGGGAGGTGAACTCGATGATCCTTGTGGATCCCTTCCAATTTAACATATTCTATGACATGTTTCCTCATGCAACTCCTGTTAATGGGACAGTGGGTTTAGGAATAAGGTAGGAGCAGAGAAGGTGCAGTTTTAAGCTGCTGCAGAAAGAGGTGCTAGACGGAAGTTAACAGAACCTTGAATGTAATGAGCTCCATTGCCAGGAGTGTGATTTTGGTAGTTCACAAGCACTGTTCATACCAACAGTTTCTGCAAACATCCTCCCTCCATACAGCAGTCAAATTTCTCAACACTCACCTGCTGGCCAACGTCTACAGCGTAAGTCATGCAGTATATGACAGAGCTCACAAGCAACACATCTTACAAGCCTTTCTTTATTTAAGCTCCCAGAACAAAAGGAAAAGGTGTACCTTATGAGTCATAGACATATGCTTCCCATACTGGAATGCCATGTCCTGGATCTCGGCGCTGTGCTTTGCCAGCTCCATTGCAGCCTGGCAGCTCTTTGCCAGCAAGGCACTGTGTGACAGGAAAACCTGCTCCTTCCACCTAGACATGCCGATATCGTCTGTAAGGCAGTTCTCCTGAAAATGAAACAAAGACTAACATGAAAACACCAAAACTGAACATGTGTCAGCTCACAGAAGTTAATAGTGTGGCACAGGTGAGTAAGGTATTGTAAGTAACAAAACAAAACTCTGGGTGCCACAGTGCCACATAAATTCTTTTGGGGATGAATTGAGGAAAGTATCAGAATAAACATACTGGCAGCTTCAAACAAAAACCTTTCCCATTTTCTTCTCAAAAAGTACAATGCAAAATATGTGGAACTGTCAACACATTCAATATAAATCTTTTTTTAATGACTGTATCATCACACTGAACATTAACGGCCAACTATAGCCCTCATGAGGGACTGGGAAGAAAAAAATCCCCACAACCAAAACTCCAAAACAACAAAAACCCAATAAGCAAACCCCCCAGGAGTACACCTGCACTTCAGCTCCTTCTCAGTTACCAAGAACCAACAATCCCACACAAACTTCAGCAGTCCCTACAATTTCTCCTTTGCAGTCAAGAAAAAAACTAATTATAAAAGGTGTTAAAAATTCTTATAGACTGCACTGAATAAAAGAAGGGCTCTGAGGGAGGACTTGTACCTCTTCTGCTCCCATATTAAGGGTGAGGAATGATGGAAAGTATTAAAAAATAAAGTTGCAATTTAGAAGTGTTAGGGATTAATTAACTTTGTCAGGGGCTGATAGAGGCATCTCAGTGATGCCTCTACTGAACTTTATCACCTTGACTGTAAGGTCAGAGATGTTCAACCCGTCTCAAAATCTTTTGTATCCAAAGTATTTATCTGGATTACTTTCCACGGTGTTTTAATTAACACAAATCAAATACTTTCTCCCAAAATCCAAATTCAGCTGCCATTCCTTCGACTCATAAGGTGTTAATATGCCACTAATTCACTCATGTCTTCAAAGCTAGACATGACTTTAATCTTTCTCACATACTGTCATGCCTTTAGGTACTCTCTAAGGAGGGGGAAAAAAAACCAAAACAGAAAAGATCACAGCTGTTTTGCTTAGAAAAAAATAAAATCAGTAATGAGAAGCTACAGAAAAAAATTTAAAGTACAAAAATGTTCAAAATTTTGTAATTTCTCAGTTCAGCTAAATCTGTAATACACTAAGCCAAAAGATATTCTTTAAAAGAGTAATATAAAAACCCCTCTTATACAACAAACCTTTTCCCTCAAAGTGATGTCAATTAAATCACTTAGAAATGAGCAAGAAATAATTCTGTGTGACCCTATACTTTTCTAGCAAGGTATTATCTGTCATGAAATCAGTAACAAATGAAATAGAATCCATCCGTTCAGCTCTAATTTTCCTCCCTTATGGATATCACCCAGAAGTGCTGTGTTACAAGGGAGAGGATAATTTGAGACTAATGGAAAAAGTAGGAGAATTCTGCAATGCCAAGTAACACAGAGCTATATCAAAATGCCTTTGCTTTCAGACATTCTATTAAGTTATACAAGGAAAGTGAAGAACAGAGAAACCACATGTTTGCTATTATGCATACGACAACTTACAAAGTCAAGCCTAAACTTTCCTCTGTTTCTGTATTTTTGTTTTAATATCTTAACTCAGCCCAGAGCATGTGCAAATTCCCACGACTGGCAAAATGTCAAAATGAGCATTTAATTCAAGTAGTTTCCCATATATCAAGTCTCTTTTTTTCCATTTAGATATAGGTCAATTTATTTTAAATTTAAAATCAGGAGCTGTTGGAAGACGAAACACAATCTTTTCCTTAACAACCAAT
The DNA here is from genome assembly GCA_013397775.1 of Eulacestoma nigropectus. Taxonomy (NCBI): domain Eukaryota; kingdom Metazoa; phylum Chordata; class Aves; order Passeriformes; genus Eulacestoma; species Eulacestoma nigropectus. Next base: position 1,847,474 of record VZTE01006250.1, on the reverse strand, counting down.
CTGCTCAGTGAAAAAACAGTATTTACTAAAATTCGCTGGATGATATTGAAAATTGGCAGTGATTTTTATAATCATTTGGTTTACATCCAAATAAGAAAAAAATACTCTAGAAAGGTATCCTGAAACAATTTTGAAGTTAAAGAAATCTTTCAGAAGACCCATAAGTTGAAAATGTTTGCTTTCTGAAGCCTTTGAGCAGCAAGAGCAATGCAGACATTATCCAATATCAACTGAAGGAACTGAAGAAGCTTGAACAGTCATTGCAGCTCAATGTATACAAGAAAATGAATTCTATGATTTCCTACAAAATTATATTCCTAAACAAGTTTGAATTTCGTTAACAGGATTGAAAATGATGGCAAAAAAAGTAACTGCCCAGTACACAAACACTATGTAAAAGCTTCAAGCACCTAAAACGAGCATATAACTTCTAAAAACACACAAGAATTGAATACATATTTGAAGATTGAAATCTTTGAAATATAACTAACAGAAACAAGCCAGTTGTAAAAAGGCATTATGTCCATATGGATGTGCTTTAGCATATGAACTTGCATGCCAGAACATAGCTGATTTTAATCACAGAACTTCTTATGACCACAGACCCCTAAAGCTTCTGCTGCTTAAGACAGAGGCAGACACATCCTTTCTTCAGCAAAATTTTCCAACAATGCCATTTTTTCCCAAGCTTAACTCTCATCTTGTACATAAAGTGTCCACCAACCACACCACATTCTCACAAGGGTATGTAACACAAGATCTAAATGCTATTTTAAAAACATCAAGGGAAAACCCTAACTAGTTCTAGACTGCAAAGGCTGTAAAATCTGACATCACGACAGCTCTTACTACTTTTAGAGAAATTTTCACTGCTTTGTAAGCTTTGTTTTGTCAGCAGTGGGTATAAAAGTGGACATTAGCTGGCCCAGAAGACTCCTAAGACTTTAATATAAAAACCTCTCTGAAGTCAAATTAATTCTAGTTGTAGTTGACAGTGCTCAGACATTTGATTAACTAATGCCTGTGGAGTGACCTCATTCACAAGTTCTGTCACCAAGAAATGGGTGCAGATCACAAGCACCCCTGATGCTGTCAGAGTGGCAGGAGGTGGTGGATGAAGAGACCTGAACCCCTCACCATCACTAGAAGAAAACAGCCAACTCCAGATACAGTTTACATAATGTCAGCATGAGAGTACAGGGAAAATATCCAAATTCAGCTCTGTCGATCATAATTTCCAATGGGAAATGAAGAACAGCCTCCCATTTTACTATTGGCAAGGTCAGTTACTGTTTTGTTAGAAATTCCCTATTTGAGATTTTTTAAAATTAAACTACTTCCACAATTTAAACTGTATTTAAAACAACCATCTGAGGAAACAAAAAACTTTTAGAAAACGAAATTGCAGGACAAAATATGCAATCATAACTATCAGGAAGGGTGGCTCTTAGTGAAGGTACCAAGGATCCCCAGTACAAAAGCAACACTTACAATAACTCAGTTTGATCTATCACACTGAAGAAGATTCTTATATGAGGTTCAGCTGAAAATGTATTAAGGAAATATGAATGAAAAACATGTCTTAAAAGTGCATAAACCCATTTCCAAAACCAAGAAGGAGCAGAAGTCAGAGACTTTAAACTTCAGTTATAGTTTGTAAGGGAGGCCCTTATTTATTTCCATACCATGGCAGCTTTTTCTTAACCATCTGCTGTTGCACAAGATGATCCAAATGTCTGAATCACTTATATCAAACATTAGTTCAGTTCTCAATGGGCAAATAATCCACAGAAACACACAGAAATAATTTTACATTGCATATTCAAAGTTTTAAATTAGGTAGTTGAAGAACTTCTATTTTACATAAATAAAATCCAATGCAACTATGAATCACTCTACCAGCAGCAAGACCCTGTAAAACATTTCACACATGGTTCACATAAGCTTTCAGCAGATGTATTCATGCTTGCTGAAAATGACAGGGCATGTTTTATTGGTCTATTAATACCCATCTTCACTGCTTTTGGAGGAACAAGGGTGTCTGCAAATGGGTCAATAAAGCAAGCTACTGACTACTTTTATCATGACACTGTAAAAAAACAACACCTTGTTTTAAAAAAGAAGTTTGTAAACTTATCATAAAGATAAATATCTCTTCACATTTGTTACTTTTAAATATCTCTGGAAAAACTTAGTGTTTAAAAGAACAAAAACAGTAAATAAATAACATTGGCCTTCTTTCTAGCTATGCTTTTTTACCCCTAACACATTTTCCTATTCTTTTCACAGATGCTCTTTACTCAAATTCCATATTTTATGCTTTCCTTTTGTCTTGCAACAAAAACATTCATTTAAAAAAAGTGAAAGCTCTGGCTCTGCTGCCCTGCTAAAAGGTGGTTTACATGACTCAAAATATATTTGATTTACCTCCTATAGTAAAATTAGAAATGAATCCCTTTCTTATAATACAGACTTATAGCAGTCCAGTTGATGAACATGTGCAGTATTCCAAAACATTACTCCTCAAAGCAGGGCCGGGGACAAAACATCAAAGAAGTATTTGCACAGCTCACTGCTGTGATCTAGCCCATCCTTTCTCAGAAAATAAACTTATTTTCATTAAAAAACCCTACAGTGGTCTAAAAGAAATACCTGTTAATTCACTGTTTGATACAATGAGTACTTGCTACTAACGCATTTATTTTTCAAACTTGTTTTACATATTGGCTATGCACAACTTTCACACAATTGCATCAAAAATTCCTAACAGCTCTTCTGGCCATCAGTGGAACATGTTGGGAATGGTCCTGTCATATATAATAGCTCCATTTTGACATGATAATGAGCTTTGCTAATGCATATTTATCATCAGCTAGATAGTCTGAAGACAAGGAAAAATCGCCAAAACTCAACCAAATGATTTCCCCTCAAAGTCCCTCATGCTTTATGATTACAAGAACATTCTGGAAGGTAAAGCACAAGAGCCAACACACTGAAGTCTCTCTCTTAATTCTGCTGTTTGACCTTGAGCTTCCTTGTATCTCTTGCCCCTGTTCAGTGAACTGACAGGAATATTAAAGTAAGCCCCATTAGTATTTGCTAAATGATCTGGAATGATAAAACAGAGGGGCATTATAAATATGACAGTATTCTCTGAGTTAGCAAACATTTTAGAAGCCTTCAGCCTCCTAAAATTTGGAAACAAAGACTCAGAGCAATGGGTTTTTTCTTTTAAAAATAGATACCACGATCACAACTGAAGGCCAGACTAGACAACTTTCACCTCTGTACTCCCTAAGGCAAAATTTTTACTTCCAAATTAGACCTAGATTTAGGAGAGGCAAATGGGAACTGGGAAGAATGTCCTTCACTTGCAGAATTTTGGGCTGAGAGGGGATTTAGCACAGAAAACTGCAACAGTTTATCATATTCATAGTCATATCATATTCAGCTCCAGCTAATAGTCCAACATAAGCTTAATATTGCTAATGCAATGTCTTAAACCACAGCAGCTGTTTGTTACTTTGAACATGAGTGACAAGCCTTAACCTTCAGGCTGTGTCAAAGCCTACACTTCGTAGTTTGGACTGTCACTTCAAATAATGATGGAAAGTTAAATATTAGCTTTTTCTTTCCTGGTTCCACACAGATCTAACGACTTACCCATGCAGAAAAGATGAAAAATGATCAAACAGAATGTACTAAAATGGGACAGCTGTAGGATTGCACGTGGTTGTGCAGAGAAAAAAAAAGTGGTAATGTCAAATAATTATATCTATTATATTTATTCAGCAGTAAATCAGGTCAGTCTTGTTACGTCAAATGGTTCTTTCAACTTTCCTACTGAGTCATCCAAATGAAGAAGACTGAAAGTTTCTTTTTGTAAGCATGAACCTGGGGTCTCAGAGAAGAAAGGTTAACTTTGCAGAGGTATTTTTGTATTTTTGTCTACCATTCTGGTAGACACTCAGCGAAGTTCAAAGCATCTTGGTGCTAAGTTAGTTTATTTTATGGCACTAAAGAGCTTTGAAACAACTGCATTAAGGACATTTAATATGAAGTACAGTCTTCCTGCCTCAGGGAAAAAAAAAACCAAGGTGAGAAGATATCCTTCTGCTTTTCCAAATTTAAGACATTCCCAGCAATGAAAATGCCATTACTAGCATCCCTATGCCCTATTCCTAAAAAGAAAAAAAAAGTTTGACATTTGAGATTTAGTTGTGGGGCAGATTAAAGCATTTGTCTTACCTCTGGGAAATGTAGTTCACAACTTTTTTTCAATAAAATTGGGCAATTAGGGAAGGAGGGAAGATGCACAAAGGACACAAATAAGACAGACCAACAACTAAACTAGTCTATTTGCCAGTCTTTGCTAAAGAAATGTTCAGCACATGAATGGGACACTGCCTCAGTAGAACAGTGCGAGGAGAGCAGCAGGGATATGTCTCAGCACAACGTGGACCTAAATTTCTCAGAGAGCAAGACAGAAAAAATTAAAGCAGATGCCACAACTTGTTGTAGGTCTCATCAGAAGCCACATACTACCCATTATAAAGGCTGAACTTCAGGCACTGTCACGTAAATGTCTCTATTATGCCACCGCACTAATTGTGTTTTGAGTTAACTGGGTTCCCCTTAGGAAGGGTACAGTGTACTTTCAACTCTCCTTAGACAGAAATAGTCACTGAAACAAAATAAGTCTTTGCTATTTGTAATTGGGCCAGGGCAGGGTAAATGTCATGCAGCTGCACTTAGTTTATCTCACGCTTCCCCTTGCAATCCACACATGTGGACGGCTTCAGTAAGGCAACAGAAAACAGAAAAAGAATGACTAAGAAAGAAAAGATTAACATCTTCTGCAGTGCCAGGAACCCAAATGAGTCCACAAGATTTCACATTTATACAGGGGCTATGGTTACAATAAAATGCAGTTTCATTGCTGAGATGAATCTGTAGAGCTTTATTTCCACACATGAAAAAGTAGAAAGTATTTAAGTGTTTTTAAAATATACCTGCAATCTACTTGTATTTAGAAACCTGCTGGAATATGGAAAACAAAATTTTAACCATTCTTTGCAAAAGAATCTCTAAGATGCCATCTATTTTAACATATAACCCTGAGCACAGCCCTTGGGAGCAACACTGAAGGCTGAGGTCAGTTTAACCACAGGTTAAACACAGCAGGTGCAGAAGCACCGCCAAGTTCCCAACGCTTCCCAAGCTCCTGCCACGCTTCCACCCAGGATCCACTCCTGAGAGGTGCCAGAGGACACTCCAGGCATGTCGTCCTCTCTATGCATCCCAGGGAGCCGTGGGCCCCAGGCAGCTCCTGAGTGTGCTATTACTGCTGTCCTGCTGGAAGCTCTCACTCAGCTTGGCAGTGTGGTCATTCCCTTCCCAACTGGTTTCAGCCACAATGACAGGGATACACCTCAGCGAGGTGACATGTTTTAGTTTTAGTGACATGACTTTGCTGCTGCAGAGCAGGAGAGACAGAGAGTGTCCAAGGGAGCAGCACCCTCCAGAACACAGTGCTGTTATCCAATGGCACTCTCCACTTGCCCACTGGTTTGGTTGGTGCAGAGGCATCAGGGCAGGCATCTACTGTAGCAGCAACTCATGAGAACAGGGTTTTACCATGGTATCAATTTTGCTACCTACGACAACACAGCAGTAGTAAACCAGAGCTGCAATTTCAGTACACAGCATCTGCTAAACCGTAAGGTTCAGGTCTCCAAGGCACGTGAGACAACGCGACTAGAAGTGAATCTATCTACCTCAGGGGATTTCAAGATCGGTACTCACATACACACAGTGCTCATCAGTGACTGAAAACTTGCTATCATAAAACCTGTAGAAGTCACAGCAACTTTAAATTACTGATTTTATTGCATGTGTTAAGACACAGCCATAGCAAATGAAAAAAACTTTTTTGTTCCAATATGCAAGCCTACTACAACAATGGCCTCTAGAAATTTCCTTAAATATTCTAGTAAAGATAAAAAAACCTAGATGTAATTTGACCCGTTTTCACTACAGTTCTTGCCAAACAATAACACAGAATATCTGCAATTGCCCTTGAAGAAAAACAAGATTATTTGTTGTGAAACACTGGCAGCTATTATCTTGGCCCATGTTGATTTCTGAAATATGTGCACGGTGGCTTCTCATGGAGAAGAACACACTGCTGCACTCCTAACACTCCAGGACAGAACTCGGAAGAAAGGATACATTATAAGTTCATGAAGAAGCATTCTGTAAACCTCTTTGGGCTTGGAAACAACAGGTTTGACATGAAAATATTAATGACGTTGACAACACTGTAATAAATACCTCTAACAGAACCTTGACTAGGAACTTCTGGAAGCATTTGGAAAGCCTGTTTTAAGATGTATCTAGAGCTCCTGGTAATGACATATAATCGTATTTTATTAAGCACTCACAAATACAAAATAGTTCCTCCTTCAGCATTTCTAGAAACTTCCATCAGAGCTTACAGGTGTCATTAACGATGTTACTGCTGAAACCCACTAGGACTAACAACTCTTCCTCCCTCTCCCTCCTTTTCAACAGGTGAGAAAGTCATCATATTTACCATAGTCACACATTAATATCACCAAATGCCTTGGGTACATAAATCTAGTGAAATTCTTACCTCGGATAATTTTGAGTTTTCATAATATATACCTTGAACTAAGTCACCAATAGCACTAGAAATGAGTTCCACAACCTGTAAAAGAAAAGGAGAAAAAGGCTTACATCTTTAATTATCACCAAATTGACTAACAAAGCTACTGCCAGATTTCCAGGGAGATAAACCATGAAGAAAGCTAATTGTGAAAGACTTCAGGATTGCTCTCACTCAGCTTGGCAGTGTGTGCTGTGATATCTGAGATATATTCTGTCTCTGCTAAAACCTCTACTACAGTAACTCTTCTATCAAAGTTTTAAGTTAATATAAATGAAAAACAAGACTTGTTTTTCCTACAGTGTGAACTATAGAGTGTATTCTCACAAGGACGTTCACAGAACTAATAAATCCCAGTTCATGAATACGAGACAGTACCTCATCTGGGCTTTGTTTTGTTTTGGTTTTTTCATGCCAAGTAAATACTTCACAATACCTCTCCTTGGGAGCTGTTAAAATTCTAATCTTCATGGCTAATACAGAAAAGTCAGAATCCATAGAAAGGTAACCTTTCAAACATGATCATTTGGTATTCGGGTGCCCTGGGAATGCACTGTGGATGTATTTAGTGCATGGCCTGAGGCTCAGCTGTACCACATACACTGAAAGTCTGCAACACGGGAATGTTTAAATCAGATTTATCAATCTGTATTATCTTCAGGGTTCAGACTTTTTATTTTATTCAAGCGAAGCCTAAAAATCTGAACTCGATCCAGAATGTAAAACAAGTAGTCCACGATCTCCCTGGAACTACTGTAAAATTTAAAGTTGTGCACATGAACTGTCTTAATTGGAACAAAATACTCAGATTTATTGTAAAATTAAATGCAGGCATTTCAAATAAGCACACCTTAAGGCTACCTCTTCGGTTGCTTACAAAGTTTTAATTTCTTGAATGTTTAATTTCCTATGCATATGAGTCTATATCTGATTCCTCTTTTTGCTTCCTAAAATTCAATGTAGTTCTTATTGAATTAAAAGATTTAGTTTCAATTTTTATCATTCTTGTAACTGAAGACAAGAATTCAAATGATAAAAGCCCTAACAGAAAGATATTCTAACATTTAGGCATGCTTTATTTGATAATAAAAACACATTTGTATGCTAGTTTTGAGTACTAGCAGAAAGGTTGTGTTTTCTTTTTTTTAAACACTGGTTCATATACATATTCATATACACACAGCAAGCGCTAACTTTAGAAATGGTGCTGATTAAAAGTCATGTTTTTTCTTGCAATGCATATGGGTTAATTTGCAAAACCTACAAAAACAGCCTGAAAAAAAAAAAATCACATTGCCCTTTAGGAAACTAGACACCGAAGAAATATTGTAGCAATATGAGCTTTGAAGGAACTGAAAGGACAATGATCCTACAGTGTTACCAGATGTGTTGAGTTATTTAGGTGGGGAACAGAAAATGAGGGACTCTTTTTTTTTTTTTTAAACAGCAACACTCACATCCCCACCCCCCTGTTTTTTAAGGTATCAGATAAGCCTTATTCCCAAATCCAGGAGGACTGAGTATCGCCAATAGGTCTATGAAAGCCTGTAACTAAATGCCCAGGATCAGATTGTATTACAGTTTATACAAGCAACATCCCAAGATTCTTCTGATGGCTAGGACACATAATACAGATCAATCACTCACTCAAAAATGTTATGGTTTGTGAAATGGTCTGAGCTCAGAGACCTACACTGGTAATACGAAGAGGAATTTACAAAGACACAGAGTCCTACTCTAAATGTCAAAGTGATAGTATGAACTTTCAACAATGCAGCTGGCTCTGGATAACCAGACCTTTTCCTCTCTTGCCTGAAACTCTAGACTGAGCAGGACCCTGTTTTGGGGTTTCTTTTTTCCATCTCTCCTCCCTCTTTTTAGTGCAACTCTACTCTCAAAGGCAATTTAAACTGACTTAAAACAAGCCTGTGAAACATTTGTGAACAATTGTACCTTTTCCTCTTAAGAGTTTATAAAACATCTTAGGAGAATTACACATCAACTATTTAGAAGAATCCTTATTATATTAAATACCATTTAGTGACATATTGAACAGTATATGTTAGTGCAAAGTTAGTATTAATATTACCTCCCTTCTTTCCAAATATATATATATATATATATCTATATATCTATATATATATATAAAAAGAATACTTTTAAGGTAAATGTAAGACCATACAAATCACCACCAGGAATTAAATTCCAGTTTCAAGAGCACAGTGGGATGCTTGCATGAGGCTCTGTTACCAACCCTTAATCTGATCTATGAAAGGCATCTCCTGCTTAACATCAGTGGCCTGGGGTCCTGAGCGCTGAGGAAAGAAATGAGAAATGAGGAAACCAGGCAATTTTCATCTGCATCCCAAAATGACAGAGGAAGAAAAATTATTACGGATTCAGTAGTATTCATGGAATGATACACTGTCTAGCTCTTATGTAGCACTTTTCATCAGAAAATTTGAAAGCAATCAACATCCCCTGTTAAATTTATTCCCTACTGTTTTATATAAGGGGAAAATGGCAACAGTGAACTGATTTTCCAGAAAATCATGCAGTATGCCAGTGTAAGAGCAGAAAACAGTATCCAAGCTGTCTTCGTTCTCATCACTGCCTTTCTGCCTGACCAGTGCTGACATTTCTGAGATGCAAGTCTGAGGAGCAAGAAAGTCAGATGAAAAATGAAGTGCTCTCAACTGCTTCTCTTCTCAATTGACAGTTGAGCTCCGTTTTAAAAAGGTTCAGAAACGAGGACAGAGAAGAAAGGATTGCCAGAATTAGTGCTTGAAAACAGCAACTCAAAAGAGACCAAAGGCAGCCTATTCATAACCTCTCTTCCCACTATTTTCCACTCCTCAACATGTTTTTGAGAAGCCTGGTTCCTCATAGGTACTCAAGATGAGCAGGAGCAACCTCACACTGAGAGAAAATAAACTTCAACTCCATTTTTCATTTTCCACTCTGCATCAGCATCTTTCAAAGTGCTGTTTTCTGCTCCTCCAGTGTCCCCACAACTGGGTATGGCCCAGGGGATGACAAATGCACACACAAGTGATTTCACACCCTTTAAACATGTTTTGCAGCAGTTCTGCCAGTGTCTTTTTTTTTTTTTCCTAAGGAGGTATTACTTCAATACTTTTTGTAGGGATGTGATCTCTTTTGCTTTTAAAAAGTTAACACAAAGGCCATCAGTTTAGGATGAATACAGGGAAACGAGACGGATTGTTAAAGCTAAAATCTCTCCTACTATCTAGGCAGGCTAAGTGTATAACATGATGTAAATTCTGGACACAACCATTGGATTGCTCATTCCACAGCAAGGTAGAACACATGTTCTGATCTCTCCAATTCATTCAAAGATGAAATAGTACAAAAGACTGTGCTGTGTTTCAGTTCCAGAAGAGTTCCGTAGGACTGAAGATCAGAAATTTGGTGAAACTTAATTTACCCTTTTCTAGTGTAGTAACTTGTTTGTCAAAAAGGCACAGCTTTAGCCCTTCAAGGCTCTTTAAATTTACTTTGAGCCCAATTGCTCAAGCTCAAAATTTCTATACATTACTTGAAGAAATAAATAGAAATGTTGGTAATTCACTTAGTTCAGAAAATAACTCAGGACATCCAACCAATCGCTTAATGAACATCCTCCCTCCTTTTCCTGAAATCAGAATTTTGTGTAGTTTACTGAGGACATATCTCATAGATAGTTCAGAGTTCAGAATTCCCAAAGCATCATACATGGTGTTACACAATAGGGCCACATGTTCACTGTTGCAGGTACAGCAGCCCAGTTCATGACTGCAGTTGACTGTCCTGAGACATTCAACTCTGTCTATAGAAAAAGAGGTGTGTTTTAATGGAAGTGAAACTCTATGCTAGAAGGAATGCAGGGAAATCACAGAATATAAGACATTTTGGTAGAATATTTTCTTCAGAGTTAAAAGATACTATTCAGACTCCATCAAGCACAGTAAAAAAGAATGGATTCCAAGCCCCACTCATCCTTCATGAGATTTTTAAACAACCTGGATGAAAAGACTACATTGATGCCATCAGTTTAGCAACTCAAGCACTTTGCTCCCTTCACTTGTCTTCAAAATACTTCATTTAAAGTTTACTGCAACATAACACCGCTTATGGTTTTTTTTCCTGGTTTTCCTTCTACTTTACAAAAAGGAATGAATCTGAGCTCCATTCAAAGAATGGTCATTTTATTTTAGATTCAGCAGCTGAAATGGAATTGATTACACAGACCACTCTGTTTCAGAGCAGTAAAGTGGTGTCTCTCCAGACTCTACTGGATATTTTCAAGGGGAACATCACAGCAAGGATGAAGCTCTTGTGGGAAGACAGGAAACGGCACTAGGAAGAACACAGCAATGGGTATATCTTTGTTTTTCATCCCTCACAAGTTCTCTTTGACAAACTTCCTTAGCTTTGCCAAATTCCTTCCAAGAAGGGCCACAAGTAATTCCTTCCATCCTTATGTTGAAACAATATCCTTTCCTCACACATCTGCTATGACAGACCCTAATCCTTGCTGCTGATGCGTAGATTTGAAAATGCAGCAGGACTTCTCCACACAAATAAAGAAGAAAATTAGATGGTCAGGAACCATTAAATACACAGATAAAAATTCCTTCAGTTTGCATTTGACTTCCTTCCCCAGAAAAGCACTAATTTGGGAAATACTTCAACGCTTAAAAATGCGACAGAAAGCCCTTAAATATTCTCCTGCATTTGACACAGCAACATTGCAACACTAGGAAGCTAAAGACAAAACTCAGCACAGAGCTGATATTGGATTTGGATTGTTCAATAATGCCC